>JAWLTJ010000011.1:0-376468 GCA_037044235.1 Meruliopsis variegata
CGGTTTTTTTTTTTTAAAAAAAAAAAAAAAAAAACAAAAAAAATAAAAAAAAAAAAAAAAAAAAAAAAAAAAAAAACAAAAAAAAAAAAAAAAAAAAAAAATTTTTAAAAAAAAAAAAAAAAAAAAAAAAAAAAAAAAAAAAAAACAACTCACCGATGCAATGATGTTCATGGCCCTGTGCATGGCACTGTTGTTACGAATGTTCGACCATCCACCCTGGAGCACCGTGCCAGTGCTCTCTGTGGCCGCGTTGCTTTTCAATAGTCACGAAGATACACATCGCTCTCAGAAACAAATTGCTTGACACGAATAGATTCGAGGTGTATTAGCCAGGGTCTGGACATCCGGCTCCAAAAGTTTCAGATGGAATCATACTAACCCCGGTCACCCACAAAATGTGCAAGCGTCCTGGTTGAAAATCACCACAACTTGTTCTATCTGCATGTTGCCCTTGTTTCTTCCTTTCCTACAGACATGAACGTGGCCAATCAGGGTCTATATAGCGATCTGAACGAGATCATCCACAAAAATCATAATAATACGCCACACTGGGACCCTCATTTGCACCAGTTGTGCTGAAGTGGGGAAAAGGTGGGTCGCCACACACAGTCACGACTCTATTTTCCAGCACATGACTGGTACTGCATGCAGCCAGTTCGCCATGAAGCAACTTATTTATATCCTTCTCAAATGGCCTACCAAACCCTGAGTGATTATTTTCTGTTTTCACAGGGTCTTAAGACCCCAACACTGTCTGGAGTTCTTATAATCCAAGTCGGACTGCTGTTGGGAGACAGCCTCTCCTGGGGCTGTCGCAACCTGCCGCATGCGTCGAAGGCATGTCGTAGCTCTACAGCCACCAATACTCTCATTTTTGTCTGACATCGCGGGTAGGAGATCACCTTTCTTACCATCATTGCTCCATGGAGGACGGATGTGAGAAAGATGTAATTGTATGTGCCGTTCGGTCTCACACCACGCAGTCTAGGCAGCCTATGTGAAAACAAGATAGGCGCTAATGAGCTCGCGCTCCACTATAAAGATGTCTACATGCGTTTTGTTTTCACTCATAGAACGCGAGAAAAAGATATGTACTGGTGTAGACCGCAGAGCTGCCTGCAAACTGCTTATTTATCGACCGGAGGTTCCTTCCACCCTGTAGATATGAATCTAGAGGACGACACGTAGCAGGCACCAGAACGGTACCGGCGATATTGATCTCGCCCATCGACGCGCGCTAATGCAGAGATCTTCAATTCTCCGTGGTGTTGGAGTATGCGAGGAAAGTGACAAGACATAAGACTCGTATAGCCTCTTACATCTCTAAGCACAAACAGCACCTCTCCCTACAGACCTCAGAGGCCATGCTGTTTGATACTCTCTGGCATCCGAACGATAAGGTACACAAGTCAATTGTCTCCATGTCTCGCAACGTAATGATGGGAACGTACTGAATGAGCGTGGGGCTGTGGTGTAGTGATGCATTACTATCTCAGCACCCTTTCTTTCTCACCGCTCTTCTCATCCTGTTTGTGTATAGAGAGCGATTCAGATAATGCGACGAATGGTCTTTGCTGTGATACGGATCGACGTGGCGAGGCCACGTCCGCTATGTATCCTACCTCTGATTGTGTGCTGCGATGGGCACGGCCTTACTGTGGACAGTTCTGAAGCAAATGGAGGAAAAAGGCATGAATCTACCAATGACGGTCTCCTCGATTTTTCTGATCACTCACATGACCGACTGCCTCCTCCTTTTCTCCTACTACACGACATTTTGGTTCATATCTTTGGACTTCATTCACGAAAAGCAGGAACGAATCGTAGTAATGTGGGCCCAATCGCTGGTATTCCTCATCTCTTTGGTCGACTTTTCCGGATTATTCGTGCTAGCCACCCTGCAAGGCGACTTGCAAAGTGCATTCTACCTGTTCATGGAGATCCTACTCTCGACTGGGCGGATGGGGCATTCTGTATCCCAAATCTACATCTGCCTCACTCTACCACGTAGGATCATGTCGCAGCTCCAAAAAGGTAGAAGTATTCTTCAGCAGGACTCTTGTAGTATCTGGCTCGAATCATTTACCAACATGGGGTTCACGCTGACGACTCTACCCTGCTTACACACTTTCCATTCTCCATGTCTCCAAGCATCATTGCATTATCAGCTACATTGCCCCGTGTGCCGGGGCAACATTTTGCAAGAATATAGGTGAGAGATGATCAGGCGAAGAAGAGTGTCTAAGAACACGACTGCCTCCTCATTATGGAGTACGTGTACTACGTTGGCCACTCTCTATGAGCATTTCAGGGTGACACAAAGTAGGCCAACACTGCCGAGCAGCGTTTCAGACCAGTGACGAGCTACCTTTTTTTCCTGTCTCGCAGAGTATAATATGCAATTCTACGCCGACCAGTGTCATTCCACGTTGACTGGTCGGCAACATACACAATGCAGTTGCTCTTGTTTGTTCTAATTGCAAGCTAGAAGCAAACATTTCCTCATTGGATGTTATGGAGCACGTAGAGAAAGTTTTCTATAGGCACCATTTCAGATTTTCCTATTGCAATTCGGGTTACAAGCGGCGGAATGGGCAAAAGGATTCCACACTTGGAGCAAAGAAACCTTCAATACCCCAAATCAAAAGGAGGACAGAAACTGCTAATCCAACCCCTTGCGATTTTCAGCAGTAGGGCGCGCGCAAGATCCGTAAAATGCTCTCACGGCTATGTCTATGTCCCGTACCAAGAAGCTTAGACACGCGGCCGTCCACTGAATGATCTGTACAACGCCGAGCTCAGCAGCCGAATTACACCGGTTGCGAGGCAAAAGGGTTGACACAAAGAGGACGGTTACAATGATGCGACAAATATCAGGAGCCCTGTCGCATTGACTGTCGCACCTCTGAATAAGGGTCGCCTAATCCTCGGTCTGACATGGCCTCTGCCGCGCAATAATAGCACACGATAAGAGTCTCAAGCGTTAGTGTTCAGGATCTCGTCATGTATGGAAAACCTATCCATACGTTCTTTGTCGTCTCAGCTTGGATACCCTTGTCAAATAAAAATCCGGAGGAACGGAATATACAAAATTCCATCACTTCTATGACAGCCTATTTCGGCCGTACTAGATTTTTCCGGCCATTCTCTATCTACATTTCCATATTTCCGAATGTCCGTGATACCATTGCAGCAGTCTTCCAACTCATTCCATTCCTTTCTTGACATCGAGAACCTTAAAAGGAGCACTTCATAGAGAAAAGCAGGAAACCAGAGTACATCGACCAAAATGTCTAACAAAGAAATCATTGTGGTCACAGGCGCTACACGTGGTATAGGTGCTCAGCTCGTAAAGCAGCTTTCGAAAAACCTTAATGTCACGGTCATTGCCACTGTTAGGGATATAGAAAGTGTGGCAGCGAAAAAGCTGATAGAGCAGTCTTCTCAACCCAACCAGGATCTACGTGTCTTACAAATTAATTCCGCTCATGATACAGATCCATTTATTGCAGCAGAGTATCTCCAAAATTCTCTTGGTATTACGCACGTAGACGTAGTAATAGCAAATGCAGGCTCTAGTACTGACATGAATGCCTTAAAGGATGTGAAGTTGGACAACGTTCGAGAAACTTTCAATGTCAATGCTGTAGCACCCATTGCTCTATTTCAGGCATTCGAACCTTTCTTGCAGAAAAGTAACCACCCGCGCATAGTATTCATGAGCTCAGCTATCGGGTCGAAAGGGATTCAACATACCTTACCCTATCGTTCCACTTCTTATGGGACTAGCAAGGCCGCTCTAAACTTTATTGCTCTTCGCATAGCGATTGAACATCCCAACATTATTTCCATCGCAGTTCATCCAGGATTAGTATCGACCGAGCTAGGCAGTAGCGCGCAAAGTACGGTAGGGAGCACTATAGAGGATGCAGTAGCGAGTGGGCATGCTATAACACCTGAAGAGAGTGTAAACGCTCTGTTAAAGCTAGTAGGGGAAGCTACGATCTCTGGCCACTCTGGAAAGTTCTTCAATGCGCCTACTGGAGTAGAGATACCATGGTAGACACTACGTCCGACTAGAGTACGCAATGCTGACTAAGGAGAATGGTACCTCGAAGGAGTCGATGAAATACTTTAGAGACAACGAATTGAACACGTAACCCACGCACCTGAGGTATCTGGCTCTTTTGTGTTTTGGATAAAATTAGATTGTATTAGACAAAAGACAATTCTACATACATGGTTGTAGTTTATATACCTTTCAACCTATGTGATAGCCTGGTGGTGCCGCGCGCGGCGTGTGATGGTGTTGAGTCATATTATCTGACTCTGAATCCAACACGGAGATTGCCATTCTCAACTCACTATCTAAGATATATATATCACGATGCACATACCTTTATCTCGAAAGCTCACCTCAACTTGACACTTTCGATATGGCAAAGAGAAATAAGGCCTGTACTGAATGTCGCCAGCAAAAAGCCAGATGTGGCGATCATCTAAATCCCGAACAACCATGCTCCCGATGTCGCAAAGTCAAACCCCACTGCGTCATCTGTGAGCCTTTTAGGAGGGAAATGAGACGCCAGCATCTATCATTGTTACAGGAAGAGCTAGGGGAGCTGCGGCGCAGACCTGCAGCATATGCTCAGTGAGAGGTACAGGAGAGAGCTTCGCAGGAACTTTCCGGTGTCGGCCTGGTACCTCGGAATTGACATTGACATGTTTACTGCTACCGATTAAAACACAAAATTTCGTACGAAACCACAGACTTTGGATTGGTTTTGAGGTCTCGAGAGAGGAAATTGATGACTTGTTTCAATATGTACGTAGAATTACCATTGTTTGTGTTTTTGTGTTAGGTGCTGATGTGAACGTTAAGCTTATTTCGACACTATTCCCCATTCCTGCCCATTCTAGATCCACAGACTACTTCGAATGCATATTATTCTCAAAATCAGTTGTCCCAAGTGAGAAAGAATCCCGGTAACGGCTTCGCAATAGTCTCAAAGGTTGTGTCGATGCATGGCTTGGGGTAACTGCTCTTCTGGGAACTCAAGTGAAGCATTGGTCATTGCAGGTGCGACCACCAGTGGTTTTGTTTTCTCCACACTGCGTCAGACTGCAGATCTCGATTATCGGCTTACAGTGCTTCATGATCTTTGCCAGGATCCGGATTCTGAAGTCCATCGCTGTCTTGTTGAGAAAGTCTTTCACCATCATACTGACGTGGTGGTGCTATACCACTGGGTTGTCGGATTGGGCAACTAGAGTCATCTTTATTGATTGCCATCTTGGACGAATAGAAGTTATTTTGTGCCTTAGACCGGGACGTGGTTACCAGCATGAAGAGCGCGAGCTGATTGATCTTCGCCGCACTCCGAATTAAGTATGCTCATCCTCCCGTACGCATATATCATGTCAATTGCAGCGTCACTGAGGCAAGGTTCCTAGTATCTTTAGGTAGTATTAAGTGTCGTAATCTACATGTGGAATAGTCATCTCTCCTAGGGATCCTGAGGATCTCCGTGATGTACGCGAAGTAGAATTTAATGTACTCGGCTCGTTTCAGCGCACTTTGCGCTAACGCGTCTATGCATGTAGAGGGAACAGATAATAGGGTGGAATCCAGCAATTAGGGCGACTACCGGTGGTGTCAAGCCATTTACCCGAGATGAACTGTACCTGGAATGCGACATACATCCCTCATGCAGGCATCGCCATGCTACAGTGATGAACTTTCTTTCTCGATAACCCTTTCCCCTTCTCTCTCTCACAATATCCTTCGCGGGTCCTCCTATCTCAAGCAACCATGAAGCTGTCCTCCTCCCTCTTAGTCATGGCAGCTGGCCTTGTGGCCCACACAATCGCTGCACCTTCCTCCTCTGCTACCTTACCCACATCGCAGAAGACATGCTCAGAGCTGGGCTTGAAAAGCACAGGGCTAATGTTCGGCGCCCCCTGTTACGAAGTCTGTAGGGATCCTGATGGCAAAGTCAAAGACAAGGTCATCCAACTACCTGAAGGAACCGATTGCGGAAAATTTATGTTGAACTTCCCTATGAGATGCACTGCACACGGTCTTTGTACTGTGTAGATGGGTGTGCATGAAGATCGCTATGGAAGGGTTAGGTAGACTGTACCGTCTCTCCACATAAGTGAGCTCATCGTAGGCTCGAGTGTATGAAATTTATGCCTATAAGATTGCACAAAGATGTGTTCGCCTGAGACCTGTACATGGAGCGGTGCTACGGCAGACAACGTGACACAAGAATGGTATGGTATCTACTCATACCATGCAGATCAGTCTCCGAAACCGAGAGCCACGACTGTTACCAATGCCATCCTTCTATTTCAGATGCACAACACGACAGATACTCGGTGTTTTTGATTTTGGTGGGGCATCAAAGGACAGCTCGTGTGGTGCACAAGCATGGCGGTAGCTCATGACACCTTGTTGCTGCTCTTTGTTGCCGTGAGAATGGGCCACAGAGAGTACAAGGCTGACACGGTTGCAAGTACACTTCCGCCATATCCGGTCACTGCAAAAGCATCCAGCTCTACTTTACTAATAGGCGAGGCATAGATGGGCGACCATGCGGCTGGAATGCCAATGAGATTGAACATGCTTGGTTTCCATGCTGCAACAAGGTGGGCGAGGATGAATTGCGAATACATCAAAACACGCTGGTAGTGAACGGTCAAGCCCGCACAAACATGCATTGTCACGAGAAGGCGGTGTTTTGCAAAGTCCCGTGCCCGTGCTGCGTGGAGCGCCAAGATGAGGAGACTCCCGAAGAGAAGCCCAAGAAAAGATAGACCGACGTCAAATGAGGGCAGGACGCCAAAATGCAAATCGGTGCGACGGGGGAGAGCAAATGTGAAACGTGTGGCGATCATATATAAACCGGTCGCGTCGAGAAGTAAGGAAATCGCAAAGAAAAGGTAGCCACTTGCTCGATGAAGCGCCCGTCTACGGCTTCGTAGCTTGTAATCGAATTGGAGAGGGGCCAGGACGCTCCACAGGAGGGCCGGAGTCAAATGTAGGCCAAAGATGAGAAGCGGTCGTGTGGGATACGAATGATCTACGTGAAACTGGCCATCGGGAAGGCGCAGCGAAGACAGAGGAGGGCCTCTAACAAGATATTGCTGAAGAAGGGGGGACTGGGGCCCTAAAGCGTCTGGATAGGCCATGCGCGCATAGTGTATCGTACTCGTCGAAAGCACAAACACAGCGAGTGCTGTAGTAATGTACCACATACGATCATCCGTGACCTGTGCAGGGCTTCGCACACTTCGGGCCACCATGATGGTGTGCGGTGATCGTCGAGTTCTTGTCCCTGCCAATGAATACGACCTTTTCTTGCTTGCTCACAATATCCTCGATGCAATTGGTTTTAAACGATTAAGCGGGTTTCCGTTTTCCGTGTTCCGAACGCGTGACGCTGTACAGTACACCGTGTGAAAGAGAAAGTATCCACCACGCTGAAAGAGAAAGTACCCACCACGTGGGGGCCTTCTCTTGTACATAGGATGTCTGCATGAGGTTGGACAGGCTGAATGTGATCTACTGAGGCATTTGTGGAAAGACTAAGATGTGTTGAGAGGTCTAACAAACGTAATATACCACCGCCTCACCCCCGCATTGCCCATCAAATCATGTACACGGCTATAGACAAAGCCAATGGGTCTAGAAAGCCGGCATAGACCATGGGAGCGCGAGACACAGCAGGTGACTGAAGCTGGGGGCTACATGGACAGTCTCTTCTCATAAAACCGAAAAAAAGAGAAATGATCTTGTATCATGATTCTGTATGAGCCATGGAGAAATCCTTTCAGGGTCGAGGCAGGACAAGTTGTCCTTGATACAGCTATCTTCTCCATTAATGGCATACTGTTCACCCGGGCACGTACAGATGAAATCTCCTCTTGGAACGCTACATTTTTATGAACATGTCAAGTATCTTAAAGTATACAGGCACGACAGGGTTCCCAGCACTTCTTTATTCACTGTGCCGCCTTTATTGTGGCATACTCTATCATATCCTTCTCCTCTCGTGGGCCATTGTACACGTCTGCAAACCCATCCTTGACAAATTTGAATGTCCTAGAATGTATCAGTCCTAGTTTTCTTTGCAAAGACCGCACAACATACGGGAAAATCGGAACAAGATCCTGTGTGCAGAGGTCCTTGAATGTCTCACAGTTGACCGCGGTGGTGGATACGTTGCTCTTCGATAGCGCCTGTTGTACGTTTCTATACTACACCAGACTGTAAGCGTACTCGAATGGAGGCTTAGTGTACCTACAATGGGCAGTGTGTCTTCACACACAGAGCACCAGGGGGCATAGTACATGAGGAAAGAACCCTAATCAAGTTCTGTTAGTACAATTGAACATCTCATCTTTTACCTTACACTCGATTGGAGCAATGCGTCGTGGTGTTGCACAGAAAGAAGGTCAATGTCGCTTTCTTTGTGGATTTGCGCCCGCCATGACGGGAGAAAATATACCAGAATGGAGAGTGCCAAAGGGAGTAGCCATAATATTTGTCTGTGATCTTTCATGTTGTTTCTCTTTTGCAAGTCTTACGAACAGTAAACAGCTTCTTTATATGCTCCTCCACATGCATACTGTAATGCCGAGGCCGGCGACTACTTTTCTGTCATCGGAGGTTTCTCTGCAGCGGGCCCAAGCCTGCAGTAGTTTAACCGACCCTCTCTACTCACACGCTAACACACTTTTTCCTGTCGTGGAACAATGGGGAGTCGTGTCTCAGTTCGTGTACCTTCAGGGTTAGCGTGCTGTACCTTTAGATCGCCACGTTCCTCGGTCACCTTTCTTGCGCGGACGGCTCCGCAGGCACGCTATGATCGCTGCCGCACGCTATGCCGTTCCATTCGGCAGAAGATGCGATATGATAGGACTTCCGATGCTCTCTTGCCTTTGGCGCTCTACGCCTCATGACGTAGACTTTCCACTTAGTGTCGGAAGCCCCCGTGAGACATGCCGGTGTTGGCATTGTGATCGTAGTTCGCGAGTGCAGGAAAGCTCGCAGAAAAGCACACACCCACACCAATCTATCCAGGTATTTAACGGCGGTACATTGGGCTTATTCCATCCAAAATCTACTTATCTTGAACGACAACAACATGTTTAAACCGCTCTTTCTTCTTGTTGCCTTGCTCAGTTTCTCTGCTCATCTCGTTGAGGCGGGTGCTTGGGCCCAATTTTGTAATACGGACGACTGCAATGATTGTGGACAGTCCGTGTCGATCACCAACCCTGGATGCCTCAATGAAAGTGGAAGAAAAAGTGTTAAGTTTCATGGTTACAGTGTGACATCCGGCGCGGAAATTATTCAAATGGTCGTGTCTCCTAGCCCTGACTGCCCTTGTGAGGCGTCCTGTACGACGGTCAAGACAGGCGCAGCAGGTGTAGGATGGACGGGCATCTTTGGTGTGATTGGAGGCGGCGGATGTATGAAAATCCCCGATGGGCAAAGCTTCCGCTTCCAAAGCCAGACGTGCAGCCAATATTCCAATTGCCCTAGTAAACGCAACTTAGAGGCCAGTGGCTTCAAGAATCTCGACCCAGTCGCCGAACGCGATCTCGAGAGTCGTGGCTTGGCACATACATCGCTAGAAGAACGATCGATTTGTGGCTCTTACGTACAATTCTGCGACGATCAATATTGCACAAAGAACTGTGGTATTGCGGTCTGCACGACCAATCCAGGCTGCTTAAATGAGAATGGAAGAAAGACCGTTCGCGCAGTGTATGGGGATGTGAATGAGGCAGCCAATTTGGTGGTTTCACCTACACCTGACTGCCCATGTCAAAACAATTGTGTGGGCATGTCACTCTCCTGCCAAGAAATCCCCTCTGGACAGTCGTATCGATTTAACACAGATGGTGGGTGCGATGCCAATAATTGTTAGTCTCTACGCCCGTACGTTTCAACACATATCCCTCTTTTATCACAGCTGCTGTGCTTCAACGCACCAAATCTTTTCAACCCCCGCTTCTCTGACACGATCCCCTCTGAAAAGAAAAAGAATTTGTTTGCATAACGAAGGGCAATCTTCTTCGACGTACTGTGTATGTTCAAGAGTTCACAATGATCATGAGATTCCTTATATTCTATCCTGTAATCCAACGTAATCTATGGCGCCCCTGAGCTCGCTGGCTCTTCTTTATGCTAAGTTAGACTAGATCGGATTAAGGAAAGGAATTGTATGTACATGGCTTTGTTTAAAAATCCTTCGCCCTACGTGATAAACCCTCGGCGGTACCGCGTGCGGCATGTCATTGTGTTCAGTCACGTTATATACTCTGAAGTAACACAGAGATTGCCATTCTCAATTCAATTGTTTGCGGTACCACTTTGCTCTGACGATGATGAATCCGATATGCCTTGAAGTGCAGTTGTTGGATATAAATAATAGTCACTACTTGAAACACCTCATACACTCAATGCAAGATAAGGGGCAGTTGCATAACATTATTGCGTAAATCGTGGTACGGACCCTTTTTATTCCCCTTTCTCAACCCCTGTTATTGAAATCCTGTTCGGAGTCTTGTGATTCGGCAGCCCTTGAAAGATACTCAAAAGGCACATGTTCATAGAATCGAATAAGGACAGTTCCTTTTCCAAACTGCTACTTGCACTGTCTTTAACAGTGCAGTTCACAACAGCAGTAGTCTTTTTGAGGTATTAATTGAGAATGACAATCTCCGTGTTGGTTCAGAGTCAGATAGATTGACTCAACACCACGCACCGCAACAGCGCCACACGCCATGCGGTGCATCAATAAGAACCTATCACATAAAGTGAAAGGTTTATAAGCACTCAATCGTGTACATAGATTTCTTTTTCTTTAATATACGATCTAGTCTTACTTAGCACAAAGGAGGTAGTGACCTCAGGTGCACAGAAATCGTGTTCAGTTCATTCTAAGCAAATGAAAATGGCGACGAATCGAGAGGTCGATGACAGTAACGCGCATAACTCTGGTCGTCGTCAGCGTTTGGCGAAGCGAAATTTGGCAAGCCTGATAAACTGCACGTAGAGGCCCCTGTACCAAGAAAGCGAATCACCCCCAAGAGATTGGACACGCTCGTTGAGAGAGATGAAGGATGAACTTTTTTGCCTCATAGCGAACCGGCTACACGAGGTGCCGCCATACGTGGGAACATCTGAAGCACGATTGCTTCGAACGAGAAGCCCAGTGTGGCATATTTCGTTGCATGCGTTGATTTTGTTGTCAATTCTCCCATTGTCACCCATAGTAGCATTTACTACAAAAATTTCTATATCAATCCATAAGAGTCTGCGAGCTTGAAGCCTGTGTAACGCATCAAAGAGTCTAACGTGCAGCACACTCCTTCACATTATCATTGTCATTCATGTCTAGTCTCACTAATTGCGTCTTATTCGACAACAAAGATCTATGGATGTTTCTCATGGCCGCTACTAATTCACCATGGTGTGAATAGATTTGATAAAGTCACCTAACGACACATAGCCCGATCCCCTCTTGAGACATATACTGCCAAAACTTCATGGTTCGTTTGGGACTGTCTAATAATGCTACGAAGTCAGATGGGTTTGTACTCGAAGCGCTACATTGATGTCTTAATGCAACAATCTCGAAAACATTCAGAGCATTTGCAGTGTTGGTGACAAAATGATATCGGCCTTGATAGGCAGCCAATCTCTCTCAAAGCTCATATGGTGTCTCGCACGTTGGTCTCCAAGCTCCTTACAAACATCATGCTGCTGACCGTTTCGTCCTCAGTCACTCTTTTCCTACGGAGAGAACCATTACATTGTCCTTCTAGCTTATCAGATGAAGGTAACTCACAGAAGGACAAGCCGACCGATTATGACAAGATCAGTCGACTTCCGGCCCGTACCAAGGATAGGGGCCACGCGATGAGCTGTGAGGTTCTTCTTCACAGCTCCGACAATCGCAGATGGACCATTACAGCAATGACATGCTTTTAGACCCCAGACCTATGTCTACCTGATAACGAAGAAGACAGAAAATTGGGCCAAATGCCCAATCCTAGCTCACTACTTTGAGCCCGTAGTGCTCAGCTGCGGTGGCATGATGGATTCCAGTGCTGAAACTTGGTTCGAGTCTTACTGCCGTTCGTCCGGGCGCCCACTCATATTCGTTAGCCCTAATCTCCTGTGAAATGAAGTTGTTACATGAGCGTAATCTCCCACTTTCTCCAAGTTTTTTTGCGGCCTCTGGCTTGGACGTAAATCTGGAGTACATAGACGGCACGGCCTGGCAATCGGCCAGCGTCGGGAGGCAACTTGTGTTGCCACCGAGACGGCCTAAATGCATCGGATTTGCGTGCTAGTCTGTCCACTACGCGCAAATCCGACGTACTCCACATGCTTTAATGTTGGATTTCCGAGGCATCTAAAGTTCGAAGATCGCCGTATGAGACAATGAAAGGGGAGAGGTGTACTCCTAGTATACGGAGACAGGCGGCTTGAGTGTCTGTACGGAGACATTGGACAGCAGATGAAGCACGAATCAAAAAGTCTCGCAATGCCATAAAAGAGGTAGAAGATCAAAGAGTTTCCTGTTTATTCAACACTTTTATCATGGTGACTCTCATCGCCCTCTTCAGTACATTGGCTGCTACTTTGAGTCTCTCGTCTGCTGCCCCATCCAAACGTCAGACTCCCGACACTTGCTCCTCGTTTGCAAATGCTGCTTTAGCAGTTCGTCCGAAAGGAACAAATGACTCCCCTACGTGGGTTGGTGTAGTACAAGGCGTTACACACGCCGGTATAGATGGGCAGCCGGCATCTATCCTAGTAACGAAGGATGACAATGGTGAGTAGAGCTTTTCGAATGGTATGTGCTTAATTTCAGTGTCGCAGGAAAACCACTGGCTCCTCAGATTTGGGAATTCGCTCACTGCACTAAATTCGATAACCGTTCTCCCCCAGCAGGCTACAAACCCCCAAGTGAAGGAAGGCCAGTGGCATATTATGGTATCGTACGTCCTTGGAACGCGACAAAACACTGTCTTGCTGTAGAGTCAACTGAAGATGATCATGAAGGAGATCGCAACTCGATCCTTGACTCTCGTTGCACGGATATTCCTGAGGAGTATAGAACTTGGTTCTTCCACTCCATAGCGGCAAGCGATGCACCCAGATATTTAGAGTTTGCTGATCAGAATATGACTATTGTAATTGGTGGAACAGAGCACGCTGAGCTACAATTTTTCACTGAAGAAGAACGACCGGGTCAGACAGAGATGGAACTCGTTCTAATAGCTCCTCCGAAGTCATCTTGACCGTCGCAAACAGTTCTATTCTCATGTAAGGAAAAATTATATCCTGGGCATACTTCAACTTTTTTACGAGTAATGCACATGAACATTTGGTTGCTTGCATGGATGGACTGTCCAGAGAGATCCGTTTGCAGTTCCCATCATTACAAAAAAAATATACCCACAGGCTAACAGTGTGGATGAAAAAGTTAACTTGGTAGAAGTGGAGAATGCAACCATTAACCGGTAAAGTATTCCCTTCGTGTAGGCATGTATTTGTCTTCCCAAATTTCAAACCCAAACTTATACTGAGAGCACCAAAGTCGTAGGGTTAGTTAGTGTGCGTGCCTAAGATACTTATTTGCACGATAAATACATTAAGCTTTGATAGTCACTTCATTGTCTCTATCTGGCCCTTCTTCAAGGAAGGTTGGGTACCACAAACCTTCCATTAGTGGCATTTCCGATGAACAACCTAGAGTAGGTACAAGGCGGGCATCTTCCGCATTGAATGATCCATTCCTTTTCTCCTGTGTTGCACCACTGGGAGTTGAAATATTGACAGAAGAGAGATGCGGGTTAGAACGACTAACTTTGGTACTGGATCCCCATAAATCTAATGCTGTCTGTGTCGCATTGTATCCGCCACTTGCGTTGCCCTTGTGTCGATGAGCAATCTGTTTGCATGTAAAAGGATATGTACGTAAAGGACTCAAAATGTACTCAAGAGAATATTGCCGTGGAGGGTTTTCTGCTTGTGCACTGCGTGATACAGAAGGCGCTGATGCATCAGGAAAAAATGTTCTGTTGAAGCGCTTGAGAGCTTGTTTGGACGATTCAGTGAATATATCTGCTTTGAAGTACTGTTGCAAGTACCGCAAGATCATGACGTTACTTTTGAGCAGCTGTTGATAGTCCCTATTAGAGTACTGTGGTATTATAGGTTTCTGATGAGGCCACGAGAGAAGTGTGGTGACAATTACACTGCTGCATATTTGAGTATGAACAACGTAGGGTATATCTACAAGGCTCAGTTTGTGACAGTCCCAAAGGTCTTTCAGAAGTGAAGCGACATAGACAGCTTTGCTGACACACACGTGGTGACACAGATAAATAAAGCTGTCTGGCGCATTGTTGCGGATCCATTTGGCCGCACTATCGTGATAAACCAACTGTGATACTCCGATACGGTATAGGTCACAGAATGTTTGCGACAATAAAATATGTAGGCCGAAGTATAGATTGAGACGACCACAAGATTTGAATAAATAGGTGTTCTCCGGCGAAATTTCCATGCTACTGGGGATTGATGTCTCGAGATCTACTAGGTCTCTATTCAAAATATCAAATTGGCAGCGTCGACTGGATTCCCACGGTATCTCGCCATCTAAATGCTTGACATATGCCAAAATCTTTGAGCGAATAGCCATGGTTCGGATATAAAATGCTCGCAGGTCGAGGTTGTCAGCCGCAACACCATTTACCGATGAAAGGGTAAAAGATGACAATTTGCCTGGCGGAAGCATCTCCGTAACACACGGTGTACTCCGCATGAACAGGTTTTCTGCGCAAGGCAGCTGAATCTGTAAAGTGTCAGATGAGACAAAACGCAATTGATTAACCCCGCATTCTATAAATGCATCTAGCAGGTAGCAGGCCCAAGCAATTCTTCTTCGGCTCTCTTTATCAGCAAAGGACATGCTGGTATTCTTTTGGCACGTTGCATCATTGGCATGCTCAATGTTGAGCTGCAACATTTGCATGTGTCTGGAAACAATACCGCTGATGAGAAATGCCTGGTCATATTCACCGATGCGCAGGTAATAATCTTGCAGTAGGATCGCTGTCATGAGACCCTCGATGCCTAAACGCCCGAAATTTAGGAAAATGCGCCTCATTGCTGTACTTGCCCATCCTTTACCGACCTCATAAAAACGGACAGTTGGGTTTGTGAGGTTCTCACTGGGAAGATCCATCATCTTGGCGTAGTAGAATGGAGCAGCTAGTGCACAGATCGCATAGATTAGCCCATCTTCATCTGAATTGAGAAGATGGCTAGAATTTTGGAGACGTTGCATAAAGGTTGGAATATGCAAAAATCCCATACAGCGCACTGGATGAATGTGGCAAAAGTAGATGTCGACCAGTTGCTTCAGCTGGTCAAAGGGAGGCAAGTGTTCGTCTAGAAGCCATTGTAGGGTATGTAAAGTTGAATTGATTATCGCTTCTTGTGAAGATTCTGCTCGAGTATGCAACCCACTTTGTGCAAGTGAGCAATGCAATTTCTTCTTAATACACCGTTCACATATATGTCCCCCATAGCACCTCACTTTCGCATTTTTGCATTCGAGACACGACCGGATAATTCGACGCCTCTTCAGGCCAGCTTGGGTGATTGATTCGTTGGAAGTGAAGCGGCCTGGGGCACAAACATACTCTGATGTAGCAAATGACGGATAGACGCACTGCTCACCAATGGTGCGACATTTTTGACAAGCTTCTGGCATGCGATCGCATTTGATCTTTCAGAGGTCAGAAACTTTGTTTTGAATCAGACTGGTACACACCTTGCGCTTACGACAGATCAAGCAACTCTTGGATTCCATGCTTTCGTGGCATCACATACGTCCTATATGGAGCCTTACAGAGCTCTTTTATGTACATTTAGCACATTTAATCCTAGAAAGATTTCGCCGTTTGCAGCACAACTTAATCGATTGTCCTTGCGCGATAACGCAACATAATGTCGTTACCGGTATATGAAAGCGGAAGTCGGCCGACTTCCGATGCGACTAAATTCCCGCGACAATTGGATTGTTCATTGGGTTAAAAAGCAACACAATGACAAGATGTTGAGATGCTTCTTAGATATAAGATTTGAATTGGCCTCAAGATGCTACGTAGCTTCGTCGTGCGCGATTGAAATATCTACCCCAGTTATCCGCTAGTGCTGGAGTGTGAGAACAATAACAAATATGGTAATGGCAGATGACATGCGGAGCGCGACAGGAGTATTTAGTCGGAATTCGGCGCACACCAAGAAACAGGCGCGGTGCAGTGCTTACTACTCTCTTGCCGAAAAATCAAGCGGAGATTACCTAGGGTGAACATTATCAATTATCAGCGACCACATCTTTGCCACCACCAGCTCCTTGGGCTCATCATATTCCAAGCTAATTGAGAAACAATGGATCATTCCATGTTCGAATCTATTCTGTATACCGTATCCGAAGAAGATAAAGTTGCGTTCATTACCCTCAACAGGCCACAACAACACAATGCCATCGATCATAAGATGCCTCTTGAGATCCGTAAAGCTGTTCATGCAGCCAATATAGACCCTCGAGTACGTTCCATTGTTCTGCAAGGCAATGGCAAGGGCTTTTGTGGAGGGTACGACCTTGCCATGTTTGCACAACTTGCTGTACGAGGTGAAACACAAGGAAGCCAAGATATGACAAAGGGCTACGATCCATTTACCGACTATATTCTAATGAAAGAGTGTACGGATTGCTTTGCTACTTTGTTCCACAGCTACAAGCCAACTATCGCCAAGGTTCATGGCGCTGCCGTTGCTGGTGGTAGTGATATCGCTTTGTCATGCGACTTCGTTATTATGGCAGATGATGCGCGCATTGGATACCCACCAAGCAGAGTTTGGGGATGTCCTACCACAGCCATGTGGGCGTATCGAGTTGGTATTGAAAAATCCAAAAGAATGTTATTCACGGGTGATCTTATTGATGGTGCTGAAGCTTCAGCTATGGGTCTTATACTAAAGGCTGTCCCCGCGTCTGAGTTGGATGATGTCGTGCAAAAGATGTGTGGGCGTATCAAGAATGTATCCATCAATCAGCTCTTCATGCAAAAGCAGGTGTTGAATAGTCTGGTTGAGAATACACTCTCTGGCTCCCAAAGACTTGCAACGCTTTTTGACGGCATGACAAGAAATTCACCAGATGGGATCGCATTCCAAAACCTTGCACAGTCCCAAGGCTTTAAAGCTGCAATTCAAGAGAGAGATACTCCTGGCAACGACGAGGTCTATAGACGTATGTGGAGAAGCTCGTTGTGACTATGCGCTTTTCACACTGGTGTATATTCAAAATATGAAAGAAGACATTCTGTAACAAGGGTTCTTCTAAATTATCGTGCATTTTTCTATTCTGTAAGCAGTATTCTGATTTTCAGCGTATAAAGCACAAACCACAAATGTAAGTTTTCTAGATCAATGAAAATAAAGGAGCTCTTCCGAATAAAAAGGGGAGAAGATTGAAAATTTGTAGCTACAGTATTACTCATACTCAATATGACTGAAAGCATCGAAACTTTTGTGTATCTAATAAAGGTGTGTGACTCTGTAACCTTACATGATCATAAGATGATCACTGTGTTGCTACATAATTGGGCTCACCAAGTGAGCAATTACAAGCCATTTCGTTGCCACCCATTCAACGTGAGAAATGTGATAAGAGTAGTGTGAAACACCAAGTAGGTGCAAGCCTGGCCGTAGCTTGGAGAAATATACTAACAAGTAATTGACAGTTTGGTTGACATCCTACGCTTTTACAACATATTTCGCTTGCTGAGCGTGCACCATCAAATCGTCTGACTCGTAGGTGCCAACACTATTTTTGTTGCCATTCACTAAGTGCCATTTTAGGTGATAGTTATGATCGGTTTGCACATATCCACAGAAATAAACATTTAATTCGAGGAATAAATGATCAGGATATTCCGCTTATGTATCTGCAAATACACCGCATTGACACTACTATCCTGTCTTTTTACATTGTAAAGTGTATTATTCTCAATCACACTCTGATCGAAGAACTCTGCTCGCATTGTGTGCATCTGTCTTGTCTCCTTCATAATGAGTGAGAAATCCAGATTTATGCTCATCATCGCTAAATACTTCCTCCCTTTCTACAGCCATGGGAATGCTGTGGATGCCTAAATCCTCATCTATGAAGTTAGGATTGTATACGACGTGCGAAGTATTTTTGTTGCAGCCTTTTTCCAGAATATCGTCTTCTTCTCCCTCCTCCTCCTCACTCCACACATCTTCATACACATCTTCTGCTAAATTTTCGTCCAGCTCTTCATCTACTGCACGTCGAGTTACTCTGATCAGGTAAATGAAGATACCGATGCAGAGACTCAAACCGATGAGACTGCTGATTTGTTTAATGAAATCGGCGGTCTTAGAGTCTTGGGCAACTTCGCCATCACTTCCATGTTCTGCAGCAAGAGAGTCGTTAGATGTAATTCCGTTATAAGTTGAGAAATTCTTGATTGTTGCGCCCAATCCACAATGTACAAGAAGCTTGGGTAGAGCCAACGCTGTGCAAATTGAATATGTCTTTAAGCTTAAAGTAGGCGAACTAGCCAAAAGAGTGTTCATGAGATTGTATGGGTAGGGTGCCAGACGAACAAGAAACAAGAGTTTTGGTCGCCTCTCGATGGCATGTACTACACGTTTTAAGCCATCACTACGATTTAGAAGACGGACCATCCATGTTCTCAGCAAGCCCCTACTCATGAGAAAGACGGTAACAGCGCCGGTTAAGGCTGCTATGTAGCTGATAATAAACCCTTGGAGTATACCGAAGGTGAAGCCGCATAGTATGATGAGGGTGGAGTAGAGAGGAAGAGGGGGAAAAGTTGTAAGGAAAATGAGAGTACCCAGAATTAGCCTGCCGCGAAGGCCTAAGCTTTGAATGTATACGGCGAGATGATCCAGCCCTTGGAAGACCTGATTGTGCCATATAACTATAGTTAAGGTAGATGTGAGACTAATAGCAAGCCATATGAGCAGGGGTATGTAACCAGCAAGCCATGCAGGCTTCCATACCCGAGCATTTGTCTGTGTATCGCGGAATGCGCTATCAACTCTGTTCCAAGTAGAGATAAGCAGCTTATGAATGTGTGTACAAGTTTCGAAAGGGTTTGTTATCACCCATATCAGAGCACGACAATGCTGTGATACACAAGCATAGATAGACGCGATGGTTGACTGAGACTGAGAGTGTGATCCCGCTGCATATCTTCGCCTTTTACGAGGCCTTAGATTGTACCCATCCCTATTTACTGGCGGAGCGCTCAACGATGACAGAGACATTAGGCTACTCCACAGGGAGTGGAGGTTCTTGTAGGGGAGTAGGGGCGAAAGTATGTCTAATGTCTATCACAGAGAGAAGACTTGATTGAAGAAATACAATGGGTCGAGCCTATCTACGTGTTAGAGAGTGCAAGTATAGGCTTAGGTTTAGGAACGCTAAAGGCTCTAGATGGTGGTATTAAGATCTTAGGCTTTCAATTATACTAAACTCTGAGATAAAACAAATTTGGAAGATCGTCAGACAGTGACATTGTTGATATTGCGGATTTCCGTGGTATCTGGATACTGAAGATTTATTCCAGATCGGTCTTACGCAAAAACTAATTTGTAGACGATCGAGTACGCGTGGTTTTTCATATTTCCTGCACTAATCAATGCTGCTGACGTATTTCCGACAGAGATAAGTTGAAGAAGTCGGATCATGTATGTACAAAAGTGCGAAGCTATAAATGTTGTGAAAAGTGCAGTGCGAGATGAAAGCGCTTGTAGCAATTTGTAAAAGGTACTACTATCCTTATTCATCTATGGTGTACTTCGTACAGATGCCCTTTGTAACTTACAAGGGCTGAAAAAGTGGCATGATTACATGATCTCGGCACAAAGGGGTCGACGTACCAACAAAAGGAGGCGATAAAAGGATATATAAATAGTGCAGTCACATGTTCTTCCAGTAGCAGCTATTATATTCAACATCCTCTCGTAAAAACAGTAGAGGAGGTAAAATGACCTTAACACACAGTGCTAAAGACATTACATTTCCGTTTATATATACATGCTGCTCTTCTAGAGAGAGGAGCGTGGTAGAAGATCAGAATACAACAGCAGTGTGTAATGAAGACGAGCGTGCATTCAGATAAAATTGTATTCCGTTGCCTTGCTAGTTACTACATGGCAACATCCTTCATGCATCACTTGTTCTAAGAACAGTCTCCTTTTCGTTCTCTCCTTTCAACTTGTCCTCGCCTTTCGACTCTGGATCATACCCTATCGTCCCGCCCTCATTTTTTCCTATAATCTTATCTGGATCGCCACCCGCCTCAGGGTTCCATTCGGAAGTTGCCGCGGTTGCATTCTGGAATCCAAAGCCTTTTCTTTCGGGACCTACGGCAGCAGTCAAAGCTAGACCAATAGCAATGATAGCCGTTGCGATAGCCATGACAGACTGATATGCCTCCACAGGGTTTCCGTCTGGTCCTTTGATAAAATTGTTCTCGGAGAGCGCATTTATCACTTGGGTTGATGGGCTACTAATTGCATTACCCAGCTGATATGTTAGTCCAACAAAAATCGCTCTGAAAGCTGGAGGAGATATCTCGCTCAGGTAAATTGGTACCACACCCCAAGCTCCTTGAACATTTGCTTGTAGGAAGAATCCTCCAGCTTCCAGGCCTGATTCGGACGTTGGAAGGACCCAAGCGGGGATTAAAACACATGTTAAGATGCAAGCGATTATCATAGCTCGACGGCGTCCTATCCATTGACTGACATTAAAGATAGGTGTTAGGACGGATAAATCATTGAATGATAGAATAAACTTACCTTATGTGGCCCCATATAGTTCCTCCAACACATGCTCCGGTTTTCATTAAAATGGACGCCCGCGACGCAGCTGTGTTGTCAAGTTGCTTTCCAGTCAACATAAAAGTAGTATAAGAGTCTTGAGATGTATGAGAAAACCAATTAAACCATGACATGAGGATGATGGCATATATGCAGACTTTCCACTCCTTTTTCAGCATAGTGCCAAAATTTTTTCGGAAATTTGTCGTGCTAGAACCTCGATCTAATTTACGAGCCTCAATAAATTGTTTGGACTCGGGTAGAAAAAGCCGAAGAAAGCCAGATGCAAAGGAGAGAGCGGCGCCTATCCAAAACATTGTCTTCCAAGTGTTGGTCTCGCCACCTACACCAAGATTGACGCAAGCAGCAAGAACGTAGCCAAATGAATAGCCCTGTTGGAAAATGCCCGAAAATAATCCTCTAGCTTCTACAGGTATATTTTCCAATGCCATACCGGCTGCAGCACCATACACTCCTCCCATACAAAGGCCGAATACTATTGGAAATTCAGAATTAGAGCATCTCGATCCCAATTTATCTCTACTTACAAGCTCTAGCAGCCAGGAATTGATTGAAATTCTTTGCATAGATAGATCCAATTTGTAAAGCACCAAGCAACCACATGTTGATGACCAGAGGATATTTGCGCCCAAAAAAGTCACTAAAAACTCCGAAAATGGCGGCACCAACGGACCTTAGAAGTAATGTTAGAGTTATAGCTTCTGAGACTTTTGCTTTGTCAACACCATAGAACTTTGAAAGTTTTAACGTCTGAATGGACAGTGCATGAAAATCAAAAGCATCCGCAGTCCAAGCAAAGAAGCCGATCAAATAAGCTGTCCATCCCATAAGTCCCAGCATACGTAAGAGTCTTATAGGATTAGGCGGACGCTCAGGCTTTTCCCAGGTAACAAATTCATTGCCGTCCTCATCCAAATTTGTTGTTCGAATTTTCCATCGAAACAGATCCCGAACGGATTGTGCAGCATCATTAAGAACGTTTGATTTTCTCCTCGCCATGTAGATTTGTTGAGGTAGAAGAAAGTATGAAAATTTCTTTCGACTCTTATATAAATATGCTAAGGCAATTTATGGTAGGTACGTGGAATACCTCTCATCAACTGCCAGGCTATGAAGCATACTTGTCATGCCAAAATATTGTACCTTACACTTATGTGGTGCAGGTACCTTGTGCCTATAATAAAGCACCTCAGAATGGTTAAGATATGCTGGAAACAGCAGCTAGTGTGTTCTAAGAAGCTATTTTACATTGACACTGTGGGGTAATAAACTACTCCTCAGTCTCCAATTTGCTCAGCTCCGCCTGGCTAGTAACGCTAGCAGAAAGTAGAGTGAACTGTGCTTTCTTGGCAAATGACTAATGTCTGCCATATTCGATTGTACCAGTTGCGTCCTCAGGACTGTCAACCTACGGGCATCTCCCCATTCTCCCTCCGCACATACCGTCGCAATCTGTCGGTCCGACGATGCGGATTTTGAGTAGTTTGAGCGCTTTCGATGAATTGCCGAGTAATATGTAAGTCTTGGCATCGCTTGGCATTCATTTCTAGTACTAAATAAAGCGCGCCAACTAATGCTTCAATATGTCTTCAAATTGCTTCTACAGTGCCACTTTCCCGTTGGAGAAGCTGTACGACTGATACTGTTGCTTGAAACAGAGCTTATGCAACATTTCTGCAAGGAGCTCATCGATGCGTTTCTATGGAGTCGAAGACATACCTTATCGTCTGACGCGATACCTTTAGTCATTTGAATACTGTCGTTGTCGTGACAAATGTTTCACGTGCGAGCTCGAAAAAGTGTTTAGAATCGTCTGAACAAAAGTAAAAGGTAAGGGGATCAGATCTCTGTGATGTGGGTGTGTGCAGCATGGGATTTACATACACTATCGATTGTAATGAAATGTGTAGCAACATCTTATGGGGTCATAATGCTGTAGAGGCTCCAAAGGACGCAGGTATGGTAAGTTACTGTATAGTCACGTGGGGTATACACTATTAATGGGATACGACTGTCGTGGACTTAACGCCAAAAGTAGGTACACGTGCATAAATCAGATCTCAAGAAACTGACGTAAGAGAATCGAAATCCGGAGATGAGCTTAATGGCTCAGCCGGACATAAATTTATACATTTGGATGCGGTTTGCACATGTCTGCGGGAACTTTTCTGCTTTTACCTTACCATGCCTAACTTATACTAGACTCTTCGCTGTTACAAGATGGTTATAGACATCAAGCGAAAAATGACTTCTCCTTTTGGTTCAACTGGAACCGTTGTAACAAACGCAAAAGAGTTTCTCTGCGTTGCAGTTTTATGCTCCACAATGCTCTTGACTCAGAGTATGTTGGCTCAGACTGTTGTCCCAATGCCCTACATAGCCAAGTCATTTCATCTTGAAGGTAATGCTGGAGAGCAAAGTTGGCCTTCAGCTGCTTTTTCTCTTACTGTCGGCACGTTTGTTTTACCAGCGGGTCGCTTAGGGGATATGTTTGGACACAGGCTTATGGTCTCTATTGGATTCGTTTGGACAGCAATTTCCCAGATGATTGCAGGACTAGTAGCTCAATTTACAGAATCTCATATCGGATTCGACATTCTTCGTGGCTTCCATGGTATTGGGTCAGCTATACTTCTGCCCAATGCTATTGCAATTTTGGCCAGACTATACCAACCGGGATCGCTTAAGAAATTTATATCATTCTGCGCATTTGCTGCCACGGCACCTAATGGATTCGTCCTTGGTGGGGTATTTTCTTCCCTTCTTGCCCAAAATTCTAGGTTGGGTTGGTACTGGGCTTTCTACGTGGGTGCAATCGCTTTTGCAGTCTGTTTTGTGATTACACGTATTGCTGTTCCATCCGACAACGAAGTACAAGGTCAATTGGAACAAGCCGCAAAAGATGCACATCGATCTGCTCACCCAGATGCAGCAAGTTTGATTTCGACTAATTACGAGCATCACTTCGATCCTTGGGGTACCGCCTTCGGTGTTTCAGGTTTGGTGCTCTTCAATTTCGCTTTTAATCAAGCCATTGTCGTTGGATGGCAAACTCCATACGTATATGTCCTCCTGATTATTGGTATTTTATTTTTTGTAGCTTTCGTCTTCGCAGAGGCCCGAGCTCGCGATCCACTGATCCCTCTTGACGCATTTCACTTACGTTCGATCCTGGTATTAGGATGCCTAGCGCTAGGATGGTCATCCTTCGGCACTTTTACTTTCTACTCATTCTTATTCCTTCAAAATCTTCGTAAACTTTCCCCTTTGGCGAGCGTGGTTCAATTCATTCCTGTTGGTGGGGCTGGAATAATTGCTGCCTTTACTTCCGTTCACTTTCTTCAACGCTTGGGTCCTGCATGGGTA
Organism: Meruliopsis variegata; assembly: GCA_037044235.1. NCBI lineage: Eukaryota > Fungi > Basidiomycota > Agaricomycetes > Polyporales > Irpicaceae > Meruliopsis > Meruliopsis variegata. Next base: position 24,374 of record JAWLTJ010000011.1, read on the forward strand.
ATGCTTCTCTCAATGTGTGCATTCTGTGCTGGTAATGCACTCGTAGGATTTATGCCTGTACAGCAAACATACTGGATTCAAATGTTCCTTGCAACTGTGTTTACTCCGTTTGGAATGGACATGAGCTTTCCCAGCGGAAGCATTCTGATAAGCGATGAGCTACCTCCCGAACGACAGGGTACTGCCGGGAGTCTGGTCAATACCGTTGTAAACTACAGTATAGCATTTGGCCTGGGGCTCGCTGGAACAGTCGAGATGAAGGTCAACCATCAAGGATCTGATCTGGAAAAAGGCTTCCGAGGAGCACTTTGGTTGGGGATGGGTTTAGCTGGTCTTGGAATAGTCTGCGCGCTCGTTCTTGTCATAGAACAGCATGTACATGGCAAGCAGACCTCCAAAACTAAAGCAGCGAAGGTCCTAGAAGAAGGTAGCATAGAGCATGAATCACGAGAAAATGCAGGTCAATCCAATATCCCTCCTCAGTTCATTCGTAACACTTCTGGTCCAAACCAGTATCAAGACTCGACAGCATCTGCTAGATCATCAAAATCATGAAGCATATCTTTTTTTACCTCGAGCCATACATTTTACTAGAATTTATAATATAATAGATTATCGTAACAAGTAGTAGATAAATCAGGTGTAAAGATAAAGCATAATATATCAGACTTGAATAACTTGAAATCATCTTCAGAAGGGTTGTCGCTTGCTCAAATTTGGCAGCTGATGACATCAGTTAGCCGCCACAGGGTTTAACTGCTCTGCAAAACATCGAAGAACATAAAGTGGAGGAAGGTTAAACTGCGATATATAAAACCCCTCTAACAGGTTTAGATTTGGATCCATGAGCAAAATGTCTGGCAAAACCGAGGAAACCGCAAGATTCAAAAAAGTTGAGCAAGTCGTTGGTGGGGTAAGCTAATTTTATTGTTTTGAGCGACTGGTTCACAGTTTTTCCTTTAGGGTGATAACAATAACACCGTAGGAAATTTCAACGACGAAGTAATGAAGTCTTTTAGCGGATCTGAACAGGTACGTACTTTTCGAAAATGTAATATGTACCTAAATTGTCCGGCTTTAGAATCGTACACAAGAACCTCATTCAGCTAACTCAAAACAACAACGAGATCTAGCCGAAAAGGGCTACACAACTAGAGCGTCAGACGAGGCCCTCGACGAATTTCAGGCGATGAAAGAAAAGCTCGATAAAAGGAATTGATGTAAGACAACCTTTCGTTTCCCGATATGGAATATAGATCTGTTTTTGTCAAGTAATTCAATGCATAATCATAATCTATGAAATGTGTAGTAAGGCAGGTGTGATATTAGACCCTATTTAGCTCTACTGTAATTCGCAGTCTAAGCAGATCACAAGAGCAAGTTGAAAAGTATTATGAAATTTCAGATCTTAAATGAGAAGTAAAGACAAAGTGTACAAATCTCTTTTTAACTTCGATGAATGTACGAGGCCAAATCTATTTGACATCATGACTACTTTCCTGCATAGCCTGTGAAGGGAGTCTCGATTCGCTCACCCACGGTGCCAAACAAGCGATCAAAAATGCGAGTCTGTTTACCGTAGTTTTTCCCACTTTTACCGAAACGATGGTGTAAATCATGATCTTCGACTGCTAGTTCCATTCCTGTCGGACGAAGGACAAGGCCAAGAACAGGATGAGGCCAAACGGAACGAACGCCAGAGTGGCCTAGCGCCTCGACGTATAAAGTGTAATTGATGACCAACCATAGTTCAATAAACGACATACGCGGGCTAACGGCAGTTGCAAGGAAAGGGATAATGAAAATTTCCAAAACTTCTTGATAGTCATCAGCAAGTATTGAAAGAATCGGCGTAGGGTGTTTCGTGGCGTGGTGCTGTCGATGAATGAACCAAAGGCTGTCAAATTCATGGCAAGAGCGATGATAAAGATAGAACCAATAATCAAGCGCAATCTCCCACCATCCAATCTTCAGGGGGGTTGTCCAGTGTAAGCCACTCCAAACATTGCTCATGTCCCCTCTCCACGCTAGCAAAAAGGGTCCTAGCGTGCGAAAGATGGTGTAGATAAAGATTGAACGCCCCAGGTGATTGACATGACTATCGTCAACCATGTCTCGGCCACGGTTTTGCTCATCGAAAGTGCCGTAGAGTGCCATGTATTTATGTAGACGGTTGATTAGAGCGTAAGCGAAGACTATAAAGCTCAGATGATAAACAACCCAAGCAGGAACTGGGTGCATTTGATGGTTCGGTAGAAGATAGTTCCAAACCGTATGTAGTGTTAGAGGGATAGAAGCCAGCGAGAGAATGAAAAGGTTCTCTTGGTACATTGGTCGAACAGGCGGTGGTCCACGGAGGGGTGCATCTGGTTCTCGTCGTTGATACGCCGATTCAGGAGCAATATCCAATGAAGCAATGAACTCCCAGAGTGTCCACTCCCTGTGCGGTTTAAGCTGCCATGTTGTTTTCGGGCGAACACCATACACTTTGTCGAAGTTCATACCTGTTTTGCTATCTTTAGCAATAGCGTCTTTACCCGCACCGCCTGGAGCAGATGGAGCAGGTTCGTCGCATGCATTGTCAGGTGCAATGGTGGGGATATGTGAATCCGTCAGACGTTGTTCGCCCAATGCCGGTCTCGATGTGGGTGACTTTCCTGCAGAACTTGGTATTTCTGCCATGGTAGCCATCTTAGCAAAAACACATAAGAGAAAGTAGGTGGTAGGACTAAGGGAAAGTATGCTGATCGCGTAGAAATCTTGTGTGGCATTTCCTGGGGTTCATGTGGAGAAATTGTGTGGGTCGGCGACGGTGGGCACTAGGGCAGTGCAAATCGGTGACCGAGGTAACAGACGATTTCACAGGACTTTAGCGCGTACGGATATTATCAAATCAAGGATCAGTCGTTGAATACCAAACAAACCCTTTCACACGTCATTACGGACACATTCCTTTGATTCAAGTAAAAACTTCTTCTACCTAGCTCTGTAACACTTTGGAACATTTTCATATTGCTCGTGTAAAACAAATACTGTACAATGCCCAATGCACCTCCTTTAACGTTGACTATGTAGGGAAGTAAGATCTCTAGAAGTTTTTCCACAACGTCTGTATCCACGTCGGCGACTTTGAGAATTTAGCAAGACGGCTATGGGATTTCTTGCTTTGATCGAGATCCGCCCTTCGACCAGAATCGAGATCAACTTCGTAAGCCCGTAGAAAGCGTGTCCGTTTAAAAAGCTTGTATACCACGAAGATTACGGGGAAAAGTGCTAATAAGATATAAGAGTCGACGAATTTCCCAGCCTTAAAGGGTGAAAGTGTGGTCCATCCTTGAATTAAAGCCAGGAAAATATTAGCTGCTAAGCCAAAATATGCATTCCATGGATAGAGGATTGACTTGAAGGGAAGTTCCGATGAAGTATGACCTTGCTTTGTCCATGCACGTCGAAAACGGATATGTACGAAAGAGATACTGCCCCAAACCAGAAAGGTCGAGACGCCGCTCAAGTTTACAATGTACTCATAAGCTTCTGATGCTCCAGTCGAGTTGTTCATTTGCGATATAGCGCCAAATGCATTTGTTAATAGTATTGCAAACACTGGTACTCCTCTCTTGTCAGTGAACCCCAAAAATTTCGGTGCTTTCCCACTTTGTGCCATATATAATACCGTTCTTGATCCAATATAGATAGAGCTGTTGACAGCAGAAAGGCATGTTATCAAGATAAAGGCATTGATAAGATGAACCCCACTGTTCCAGCCAGCTGTTTGAATCGCAATTGTCATTGGGCTTTGCAAGGCACGACTTGAACCATGAACCAGACCGTCGGCGCTTGCAGAACACGTTAAGCCAAAGAAGATCGCCGAACCCATGTAAATGAAAATGATTCGCCAGAATACTTGCTTGATCGCAATAGGGACTGCCACGCTAGGGTTTCGAGTCTCAGTAGCAGCAATGGCTACACTCTCTATTCCTGCGTAGAAGGTAGAGCAAAAGACAAAGACTGTCGCTACACCACGAAAGCCGTTGCCATTGAAGGCATCTGGCTGATGCCAATACCGGGCGCCGAGGGCTTCCTCCTGCCCTATCAAGCCACCAGCAATGTAGATTATTGAGAAGATGAAGTAAGCTGCTAGACCTAGAATCTTTATAAGCGCCAACCAGAATTCAGCTTCGCCGAAAGCCTCTACCCCAAGAAGTTGGAAAGCTAGGAAAGCAAACCAAAATATTAAAAAGTAGCCCCATAAAGGTACCTTGTCGCTCCAAAACACCATGATACTGCAAATAACGTTGTATTCATTGGCCAACACAGTCGCCCAAATGATGAAGTAATTCCACCCTACAGCTGCAGAGAACGCATCGTCCACCATCCGCTCTGCCAAAGAGATGAAAGAGCCACCAGTAGGGTACAGGGTTGTGAGTTCACCAATGGACTGCATGATGCTGAAAGCAATGATGCCGATGACGCCAAAACCAATAATGAGCGAAGCAGGTCCTCCATTGTTGAGTGCACCACCTGCACCAACTAATAAACCAGGTCCAATAATACCGGCTAAAGCAATCATCGACAGATGTCGATTCTTAAGTCCTCTTTTCACTCCGCTATCCGGATCAAGTTTGCTGTCCAAATCCACAGAGAATGGATCCTCAGTCGAAATTGCGTCCTGGTTGTCCCACTTCTCGCCCGCCTCCCCATCCCGATTTCTACTTTGCCAAAGCATGATGGAAGCAAAGATTGCTTTGTGTCGATGGCCGCGGCAGGAAGAGAGTTCGCGCCTTTATTGTCGCACGCTCACGCAGTGCAGATTCAGGAACCAGATTGAAACTTGTCACAGATATACTGACACATGTAGTCACATGAGAGACAGTTTGTGATGGTGTAATTGCGTGCTACAGTGACGCAATTGTTTACGAATTCGGGATCCATTCAAAACACGTGCGTGTAAACTATGTTATTTAATACCACTGATCGTCTAATTTTGGATTCGAATGATCAGCATATCACAATCAAAAAGCGTTCACTAAATGACATTAAACAATACAAGTTACATAATGGGTTGTGGAAGATAAAGATGTGCAGCCATCCATGCTTTTTCGTTCGATAAGTCCTCTAAACCCAGACAAGCTCTATCACGCTGTCTTCCTCCTCCTCCTCCATGATTTGTTTGAGCGCCTGAGCTTCTTGCTCGCTATTATGCCCCTGCTCGCGAAGTTCTCTCATCAAAGTCTCGATGTTGCTTCGGACATTTTCGTGTTTTTCCTCTTCGGACAACTCTCTGTCGTCTTCATCATTCACAGACTTGGTGTTGGATTTTAGAGTCGCATCCTCTTTTTTGGGATTGGCATTAAAGAGATCTCCAGATAAATATCCTTTCGATCGACCAGCGCGTTTGATATATATTTCTCGTATGCCCCGCCCATCATTGTCCCAGCTACTTGCGGGCCCTAAGTCTTCATCCAGTCTTACATCCTCCAAGACCCAAGTTTCTTTCCACGAGCTTCCGGCGCCACTAGCACTTGCACAATTGGAACTTTTGGGTGCAAGGGCGCAGCGCAGTCTGCTAAGAGGAGGTCTGCCTTCACGGATTCGAGGACGCATGGGTCCAACAGAATGAGAAAATTCGGAATTTGCCCACACTTTCCAGGTGACTTCGGTCTTGGAGAAATCCGGCAAAGGGTTTGGATACAAGGTCAACGAAAGACCGTGCACGAAGAGAAAATTCCCAGGTTCTGCTTGTTGAGCTATGGAAGAAGTATTTGAAGAGGGTCCATCCAGAAGGAAGCGTTGTAGCAAGCACTCGCTTCCACAGACAGCACCAGCGCGAGCCAACAAGACTGGGTCGAGTCCTCTGTTCCAGCTTTTCCAGTGATGCCAAGTGATAATATCACGCCCGCTCTCCAGCAAGCCGCGGATGTCATCCCAAAGGTCAGTCTGATGAAGTCCCCATTCGATCGTGAGTCGCGTGTGTGTGTACGCATAGATACATGACGCCAGTCTATAATCCCCTGGCCTATTTATCTGCTTGCACTCCGCCCAATGCGGTTGCACTTCTTCCAAGAGAGTCATGCTCAAAACTACACCAGCTCCACCGAAGGCGATCATACCAGAACCTGCTTGACGCCAGTCATCTGTTAGGGCCCCAATATAATGATTTTTTGTGTGGTCATACTTATCCAGTGTCTTGAACAATTTAGGTAAAGAGAGGAAGAACGTATCATCATCGGCAACAACAGCCCATCGAGTGATGCCAGGATCAGAAAAATCAAGCAGAAGAGAAGGCAACTCTACCCATCTTCTGAGATAATCTTCCTCCGGAGATAATATGATGGTGGCTCTTATACCTCTACTTTTGAGAATGCTCCTAAGTTCGGGAATGCGAGGATCTTCTTGCAGATTGAGGATTAGGTGCAAATTAGAGTATGCGTACGAATACGACATGACTGGAAGCATCTCAAACATCCGATCGACAGTGGAGGCTATACCAAGGATAAGATGATGTGGCTGAGTATGGGTCTTGGGCACAGGATATACTGGTATCTCCAATGGATGTTGTGAAGATGAACACGAACTCAGAGGCTTGATTGCAGATGAGACTTGTGTACCATCATCCGCAGATTGAGAACCGCTCCTGGTTCCATCTTCGTACCTTTGCATCCTTTTCGCGAGCTCCTCTTGCACGCAAGCATCCATTGCTTGTCCAACTAGACCTTTGCAAGTCTCTTCAGGCAAAACACCATGCCAAGCCATTCTCTCCCACTTCTGTACGATAGGTTCATGCATCTTACGCGGGAAAGGGTCAAATCCATCAACCTTGTCTGAATCCGGTGGAGAAGCTTTCGCAGTCACATAACGTCTTGCATATTTGAAGTTAGGTGTCAACTTATATTGTGAGCCAAATGCCACCACGTTAAGGTCGCAAGGGATGTCAGGATACTCCTTCCTTTGATCTCCTTCAGCAGTGTCTTCTTGGCTGTAGGCGTATTCGTGTTCTTTTTGAGACTTTCCAGACATACGATTGTCCGCGCTCGCCTCAGGTTGATAACCTACAGACCAGCCCCATCCTTTGCCTGAAGCAAACTTTTGGTTACTCCAGTCATAATGAGAAACACGACCATTGCCGGAAGACTGTTTATTGTGTTTGTATTTTGTTGATGTGGACTGAATAAGGAATAACAACAAAAGTATTGTTAGACCAGCAGCCACTTTCACCAACTTATTTGCACGGTAAATTCGAGTGTTGCGTGACAGTTGACTGGGAAACAAATTGGTAGAGAGCAATTCGCGCTTGATCTGGCTCGTCACGCGTGTAAAAGAATCTGATATGGAGTCCGAAATTCGGTGATGTCGGCTTCTGATAGTAGTATTACTTCCCAGTCTATGCAATTGTTCATGTTGCTCGTCTCGAGATGGTTGCCATGTAAATGGAGAATTCCATCCACTTCCATCCTTCTCATCCGTGTGATCTGAAGAGGGACTGCTCCAATCTGTGGAAGATGTCTGCTGCTCTTCGAGAATTCTACTATCCAACGATGCAGGGCTAAATGTACGGTTGGGTGTGCTATCGTCGGGAATAGGAATGAAAGGCGAGGAAGACATTGTGATTGATGTGTGGAATGATTATCGGCAGTAGGTTATACAACCCCATGCATAGCTTAGCTCTCGTGCTAGATTCAATGCCCTGATTTGAGGATGTAGACTGAAATGTTGTTTGCGAAGTATCTTTGTGGTGTGGGGATGGTTACAGGTGATCCATACGGAAACAGAAGAGGGAGTGGATTCACACGTGTAATTATCCCGTTCCCCTGTAATGCACCCTCAAGCTCGCCAAAAGTTTGAAATTTTAAATAGAAATAAATGTCAACGGCGTTTTGACATGCACCTAATCGGAAGCGGCATAGATTGAGTGTATGCACTGCCACTTCCGGTAAGGGCGCTAGAGCACGTGCCTTGCATTGCGCCATAGACAAACCAGCACTATTGCCCAATGTTGTGCGCGACAAAACAAACCTCCAGCTAAACTAACCTTCATTGGTACTGCATTGACGATTCTGCAAGTCAGTTATGAACTCAACTATGCGCTAATTCTTCCTGAAGTAGCTTTGCCGCCGGTATATGCAGATAAACTTGTTTCCACCGAATTCTTCAACATCTTTGTTTACACACACATGCCTGTGTGCCATGTGTTCTGAGCGAACCATAATTGAGAGGAGTAAAATAATCTATTTACAATGGAAGGACCTCTTTCGTCGGCGCATTCTTCAACAGGATATATATGTTCGCTACTTTCAGCTTTCGTGCGGTTGCCAGCAGTGCAGTGAAGATAGATAATGTCGGGTTTGAGAGCTTGTAATCGTCGATCTCCTCACAAACTCACGTTCATCCCTTATTTTTTTTCATAAGCACGGCTTCCAGTGACTGAAATCATGCCATTAAGTAGCAGCAAGCAATGTCCCCTCTCTGTGTCATTGAAGTCTGCTTTTGTGAGATTGATCTCTCTTGCAGTCGATAGTATTATGAATTGAACACGATTCCAGCGCACCTGAGGTCTCTGGCTCTTCTCTATGTGCTGGATAAAATTAGATCGTATTAGAAGAAAAGGAATTCTACATAAATAGTTATAGTTTATATACCTTCAACCTATGTGATAACTTGGTGGTGCCCCGCGCGGCGTGTGATGTTGAGTCAAATTATCTGACTCTGGGCCAACACGGAGATTCCCATTCTCAGTTAAATCTTCGTAATGAGCGGAGTCAAATGAAATGTGAAGCGTCAGTCTACCATGTCATCCTGAAGCAAGCGTCGTTACGTTCCAAAACGGAGCTCAATTGTGCAGCTCAACTGAAAGCTAACCAATAGTATTTCGTTGAGAAGAAACTAATCAATTTTAGCCTTGTTGATGCTCTTAATGTCGTTGACTTTGTGCTCTTGAATTTGTTTACAAGTCTTCAGCCCGCAATTTGAGGTCTCTTTTAGTTTCAGTGTTGCTTTCTGTTCGACAATTGCTTTCGAGATAAGATTGTGCCCACGCTTGTGATCTTCGCGCTGAGACTTTATTGTCGAAAAGTTCGTCAATTTGTTCGAGACTAACTTTCTCAGCAAATACTCTCATTTTTATCTTTCAGGACCTTACCTTAAACCTTTGCACTCTGGGATAAAGAAGAAGGCCCACAAGGTGGCCACAGTTGCGATTGGTCCAAAAATATATCCCAAACGGAGATGTAAACCAGCATTTTCTACGAGGTACGGGATGGAGAATGTTACAACGAATCTGCGCGATTACGCAGTCTGAGGTAAGAGAAAGATATGAAATTTGCGCTGCACTTACTGTGTAATGATGCCTATAGTAAAGCCAATCCTTGTGGTATGATCTCGTAGCAACTGGCTAGGAATTTCCGCAGATACAAGATAAGAAAGGGGAGCCCAACCGATGCAAAAGCTCTGTGAGAAGAGGATGATAAAAGTTATGAGTGCAATTTGGATCGATGCGGAGACTATCAAAGCTTTAGTGGGTTCAACTTGCAAGCAGATACGTACCTTCATTTGTTGATCCTAGGCCTGCAATAATGAACAAACATATTGCTTGTACAGCAGCACTACTAATCATGAGTGGACGGCGGCCTGCGCTGTCATTAATAAGGATGTTCTTCGCATAAGGCATTAGATCATTCAGAATCACTTTCAAGGTTCTTACGATGAGGTACATGGCCACGTTGAGGCCATTGTTAATTAGTGTATAGTTGAAAGGGTTCACCGAACCAATGTCTTTTATGATTATGGGTCCGTACATGCTTGTAAATGCTTGCCCTGTGGCTTGCAAGAAAACATTGACCCCAATAACAAGCATTGTTCTATGGAGATTTGGACGTTTAAAACATTCCAGATACGTTGACCAGACCCGAATCTTGCTAGCGCGGGAACGTTCTAGATCGATGGTCTGTATAATCTCTGAAAGCTCTTTTTCAATGTCGGAATGCAAAGGCCGAAGTCTCGCGAGGGCTTGGCGACTAGCATCAATTTCTCCTCGTAAGGCGAGCCATCGAGGAGACTCCGGCTGGAACCATATAGACGTTGCAACTACCGTAGGAACTGACAGATAAATGCAATTTGAGTATATGACTATCAGATTATTTAGATCGTACCGAATAGATAACAAAGGAGTGGGATTTTCCATGCCCAATCGGTCGTGATCATTGAGGTTCGTCGACATATGCCTGAAATTGCGAAACCCCCAAAAGCAAAAGACATTTGATAACTGGCCACTGCTAAGCCTCTAACTGCTGCAGGAACAATTTCAGACTGGAAAACCGGGATGACGGACATCTCCATTCCTATGTACACAGAGTTCAAACATCTACCCGCCAGAAATTGTGAGCGTGATTTACTTGTGACTACAATTGCTACGCAAAACATTGCCCAGATTGACATGATAAAGATAGTCATCCTCCTGCCGTACCTTGAAGAAATAGTACTGCCTATGATTATTCCTGAAAAGATTCATGTCATTGCATGAGAATTATATTGCTCATTACACGTACCGCATACTAGAAGTAGCAAGGGAAAAGCATTGGAGTAGGCCAAAAAAGCCGACGGTAGTTTGTACATGCCCTTTTCAGTAGGCTCACCGAACCTGCGCGTAAAGGGGTCCATAGCTTGAGTCTGAAACGAACATTTGTTACTTATATGCCTGCTGATTCGTTTTGCCTCCCACTGAACCTACCTGACTAAAGCCCTGGTTGTCAAATGCAAAGTTAGCAGAACTCAGAGTTAAAAGAGCGCTCGATAAGCAAAGCTGACGGGTATAGCTTTGTGTAATTGCTTTTACTCGTGCAGGTAGTTTCATTTTGTAGACTTGGTATATGAGCACGATCAGCAGTCAGGAACGAAAGGATAGCAGAAGATACGCTTCCGCATTACTTTCTTTGAAACATCGCATTGATCGAGCACGCAATACTGTTCTTCTGCTTTCCCCGCAGCCTATTGCCATTAGCGGGCTCGGGGAATTCTCCGCGCTTCATGGCTCCTGCACTCCATATCCCAGCAAATAAGGATGGACCAAAATAACGTTCTGTTTATAATCGCAGATGATTTAGGTCTCAATCTTGGATGCTATGGGAATGGTTCAATTCATACACCGCATCTTGACAAATTGGCTTCATCAGGGGTTCGTTTCGATCACGCTTTTGCGTCCACCGCTTCATGTAGTGGTAGTAGAAGCGTTATGTACACAGGACTTCACACCCACACCAACGGTCAATATGGCCTACAACACTCATTCCACCATTTCATGACTCACAGCCACGTACAGACACTTCCTGAAATCTTCAATAAAGCGGGATTTCTCACAGGTATTATTGGTAAGGTCCATGTAGGCCCAGATAGTGTTTATCCTTGGACTATCCGAGATGAAAGTTCCACAAGGGATGTAAGATGGGTAGCTGACCGAGCTGGAAGCTTCTTCTTCAAAGCGATTGAAGTACAAAAACCTTTTCACCTTACAATAGGATACATGGATCCACACAGAGATAACACCCGAGGTGGATTTGCCAATAAAGAGGGTCCCTATCCAGATGTGAAAGACCAAATATACCTTCCGGAAAAAGTAGAAGTTCCGTCGTACCTTACAGACTTACCTGAAGTGCGTAAAGAGCTCTCAGAGTACTACAAAGCAATATCCCGCATGGACACCGGCGTCGGCATGGTGCTAGAGGAATTGGAGAAGGCCGGATTATCAGAATCCACTCTAGTAGTTTTTGTTAGCGATAATGGCGCTCCATTTCTCAATTCAAAGACAACCCTTTTTGATGCAGGGATACGTTTGCCTTTGATTATCCGAAGTCCAAGACAAATTCACACGGAGAACTTCGTGCAATCGGCTATGGTATCGTTCGTTGATTTATTACCAACGTTCATAGACTGGGCGAAAATCGTACCTACATATAGCAGCAAATCTACACCCACTCGATGTGGACGTTCCATACTTCCACTCCTTACATCCACTCGCATAGACTGGCCGGAGGAGGTATATGGGTCTCACACTTTCCACGAGATCACTAACTACTACCCAACTCGCATTTTGAGAACAAAGCGTTTCAAATACCACCGTAATATATGTTGGAAATTAGACTTTCCTTTTGCAGCCGACCTTTTTGCGTCTCACAGTTGGCAAGCAATCCGGAATGCCTATGATCAAAAAAACATTAAGATTGGATCACGATCCTTAAGTTCTTATATCAGGAGAGGCCCTGAGGAGCTGTATGACCTTGAAGCAGATCCACTTGAAGTTAACAATTTAGCAAAAAATCCAGAGTATACTGGTGTCCTTTTGAAATTGCGCAATAAGCTTGAAGAATGGCAGAGAACAAGTCAAGATCCTTGGCTTCTACGAGATGGCGTTAGCGTTGTATCAATGGCTCAATATATTGGCCAAGATGGGGGGTGGAATTTACAAGACCGATTCGACTTTGAGCTGGATAATCCTGGCGAGCACAATATGGGAAGGTAGAATCTTTCATTGTAGCCATTAATCATACATCTTGACATTATTGTAGTCTCTGTTGCACACATAGCTCGTACTATACTTCAGTCAATGAACTTAGCAATCCTGCTGAAGGAAAAATCACACATTGAGCTTATGCACCGAAAATGCGCTTCCTTCGAAATATCAGCAGAAATTTGTGTTCATCACACATCAGTGTGATTTGAGGCAAATAAACATTTCTTTTCCTAAAGCTTATTTGTGCGGGCGTGCAGTGTCTTCACTTGAACGGTATTAGATAGAAGTCATGAACCTTTCTCATCAGCTGAAATGTTTCCAGTGCTATTGATGGAGTGATAGATAATTTAGTAGTTCATACTATTTCAACAGTCAGATCAGAATCTGCAAAGAGCTTCTTAATAGAATTCGTAAGGACACAAACTACTCAGACGTATTTGAAAAAGCGGGAATGAACACAAGCCCCTTCCAAGAGTATTACATTTCCCATTTCCATCCAAATCTATTGAAACAAAGTACGTCTATGTAGTATCCCAGAGACTAGCCAACAGACGTCGATCACCCTTCCATGTTCTGCGTGCATGCTGGACAGCAAGGTTATCGAGAAGTAGAACATCTCCTTTTCTCCATTTGACATCGGCCTGAACTTCCGCTGTTGTCTTGTTCAATAAATCTATCCACGATGAACGCAAAGGTACATCTTCATCTTCTTCGACAATGTGCGGAGGAACCTGATATATAGGAGTCCCCGTCGGTGTCTTCTCAAGTTTAGATTCAAAAGGAGGGGAAGACGCTCCGTGTAGGTTGGAATACAACAGGCGATTATGGATGTTGTTGAAATAGGTGGGGATTCTGAATATTGGGTGGAGCCGAACTCCAGGTACGCGTTGGCGAACAATCAACGACCCATCTGGGAGCCAGTCCGCTCCGTAGCCTTTCCATTTCCAGATCGGTTGAGTTTTATCAGCACTGTATGAAGGTTTCCAGCCACCCTCGATTGCCAAAGATTTGACATTTTCCTCTACAAGACTACGTTTCTCCTCTTCGCTTAGATTCGCAATGTCTCTTCCATCCGCAGGACCAAAAGCATTCGGGGCAAATAAACCATTTCCTTGAAGGCTTCCATCAATTTTATCGCGAGGATGATGAATTGAGAAGGATACGCCTTTCTCTGTAATGGCTTTGATGTATTCTGGTGCATTGTGCTGAAGCTGTTGATATAATTCTAAGCTAGAGGCGATTGGAGTTTCACCGCCTTCTTCTGGTTCAGAAAGACAAAAGAATGCTATGTACGACGGATAATGCGAGGAGAGACCGTACTCATTATGAGAGCCTATCGGATGGTGAGGCGGTCCTTCGTTCGCTGTTGCAACATTGTCCGCATGCTGCCTTCGAAGGACCATTAGTCCCTTGTCAATATGGGGTTTCCAACCGGCACCTTTTGCTAAAGTGTGAACAAATTTGGAGAAATCCTCAGCAGTGCGGAGAGGTGTGTCAGTGAATTTCACTGCGCCTCCTGAAGCTGTTAGGAATTGACGAAGTGTAGACTGGGGGTATATGAGGAATTTTACTTTCGAATGTTTGCGGATCACTCACATGGTCACCGTTTGAGTCATTGTCCTTGGGCTGCGATACTAGCTTAGCAGTACGATGGAGGTAGGCATCTACTGAGCTTTCGCTGTTAATGCTTGAGGACAGTATACCAGGGAACAACGAGGTCACTTCTTTTTCGTCAGCATCAATGTACCGGAGCTCTCTCTGGTACGAATCGTGATCAATTTTAAATCCAACATCTGTTAGCGAATTGGATTGCTGAAAAAGACTAGGATCACTTTGGAGGGAAAGAGTGTGCGTGTGGGTAAGAGTATTGGACATGGTGTTAATGTTACGTATAGTGATTGAATTATGTCTCCTTTTGTACCGATTGAGACTGAGCGAGCGAGATGCTCTAGCATACTCGGGCATGGATCACGTCATCTGGACTAAGTATTCGAGTCAAAACGCGTGCTTCACCTTGTCTCTATTTTCCCGTCGATTCAGGTCAGAAGAACCAATCCGTATTGGTTCCGCTCTATCGGCACAGTACTGCTTTGTAAGGTCAACAGGCTGTAGTGTGAAGGCAATGAATCTTGTGCCAGTACAGACACATTTTCTGGTACATGGAATAGTCTGAAATTCGGGAGGGGCCAAGGATTCTAATCCTAGTCCGAAGATTAGCGCGTGTTCACAGCTCTTCGACATCGTTTGTATGGGAACGACGCTCCTGAGCATATCTCAGTCGAATATACCTGGTATACCTCCACCGTCTCGAAATAAATTTGATGCATACACGTTAGCTACAGGGTTACGCAAGACGGAGATACTTTACACTGCAGCTTAGGTAGGTACAGCCCGACGACTCAATATCTCAAAGAAGTGCTCAATTATGACCTTGTATTGGCCTACTCTCCGTGCTTTGCAATCGTTTTGTATTCGACATTGTAACCTTAATCCGATTTTCCTTGTGATGGCTTCCGTTGACAAACGTAAGGAATATACCCCAAAAAAACCACAATGCCAAGATTTGCCTACGGTCGTCTATTATTGATATTGTCTGATCCTTGGGAAAAGTATTCGAGCCACGTGAACATTTAAGATATAGTATATCCACTTCATATTACATCTGAGTCTCATCAATTGAACACGATCCTATGCACCTGAGGTCACTACCTCCTTTGTGCTGAGTGAGACTAAATCGTATTAAAGAAAAAGAAATCTATGTACATGGTTGAGTGCTTGTAAACCTTTCACTTTATGTGATAGGTTCTTATTGATGCACCGCATGGCGTGTGGCGCTGTTGCGGTGCGCGGTGTTGAGTCAAACTATCTGACTCTGAACCAACGCGGAGATTGTCATTCTCAATTGCAATTGTGTAAATCCAGACAAGCAATAGCGTATCACTCACTTAGTTATACGTTGTATTCATCATGCATGACAATAGTACAAGAACAATGCCCATAGTAGCTACACTTTTCGCACCCTTTTTAATACTATTTGCCCCTATAAAGATTTACCTTACTAACCATCAAGGCTGTATGCAAAGTCCGCTGTAGTTGTATTGTGTTTACCATGCTCGACGAGATTTCTCCTACATCGCGTGCACAATTAGAAATATATGCTTTGGCACGGACCAACTTATAATGAAGATTTAGTGGCTCCCACATCGTGGTGTTCCTTTTTATCTCCCGCTCATCCGAGTCTTCCAGTTCGACTCTTCATGCTGGCATGTTCGACCAAGCCACACAAGCTGCCCTAGAACGGCTAACTTTGCAAGGTTCGCCAAGTGAATCAATGTGGTACGGTCCATGGAATAGTATTCTTGTTTCTCTGTTTCCATCTTCCGATGGGTACATCGTTACACCACAGATGAGATACCCTCAAACAGGCCAAATTCCAGATTTTGTCCTTGAGGTAGCCCGCTTGAAGACACCTCCGACAACATTCCAAATTGTCCTGGTTGTCGAAATTAAAAATAACCATCTATGGCCTTCTGGTATTTCTCGCCTAGAGCGCCAACTTGATGCTCAAACAGATGCATCATTTGCAGAAACAGCTCTAAACAAAGTCTACTGGATTGCAGCTCTAGGTCCTCATTGGCGTTTTGGTGTGAAGGAGGATGATGGGCAAGGCATCCGCCCGCTGACCGATTGGCATCACGAAATACACGATGAAGCGTCTTACAATGACCTCCAGCAATTGGCTTCTTTGGTCCGTCAAGTGTGATGCGAAAGGTTTTCTTATCTCACTCCACCTCACTAATTAAGCCTGCAAGAATAGTTACGATCTTTCTATGTACTCTTTTATTCTATAGCTGGCATATCACTCGAAATCTTAACATGTTTCGTTTACTATTTATTTCACTTCTCTACTTTTACATACTAGTACTGCAAATTAGTAAAGTCACCTGTCTGATATCTCCCGAAGGTTGACTCTGTGTTAAGAGATAAAATCTTGGTTTAAGTATTGAAGTGTTGGGAACTGTTTTGTCCTTGCATACCGTGAACTGCCCCAGAAACTTGAACATCGTTGATGTGCGCACGTCTATACGATACATGCGAGCGGCACTTCATGCTTAATAGCAACCCACTGTCATACATTGCATGGTGGGTTGACATCATCGTCGAATGTATCATTCAAGCAACATATGATCATCTGGTAAGAGGCGTTTCGTTGTCAAACATTTCTTGACTGTCTTTCAAGTTCGACATCATTTCGCCACCAGCAATGCACACGTTCAGATCTTTCCGAGAGTGTTCACGAAAATATCAGATACCTATTGAATACAAACTACCTCGATTTTACTCTCCCAAGTACACTCGTGCCTAGTAGTAGACATACACAAGGGTACTGCTCATGTTGGCCCTACCAGCATGGTTTAGGTGTTAAACAGATAGTGCTGCTCTCCAGTCACCATATGCATGATGTTACGGGTCATTTGGCTGTTACTTATTGATTGTGGCACTTGGTTAGTTGACAATACGATTACGCAATCTGGATTCGATGGAGAGGTACAGACATACGTGAGATCAAGCCCACAGGTAAATAAGTGGCGGGACTCAGCTAACAGCTGTTATTTGCACTCCTAATCTCTGTAAAACTCTTTTTTTATGCGGGCTCATAAGCAATTGCGCGATACGTCCAGTAGAAGCACTTGACTTTGACTACCGTTTGGTTGAAATATATGAATGCTCCGCCCTTGACTTCTATTATATCTAAGTCTGTGTCGTAATATGTCTTTCAGTGGAAAATCCTAAGTCCCATTCCTTTCTGTATACCTTGAGAGCATCTAGCCACCCTTCTCCAAATCCCTGTGGTGTCTACTTAAACTGTGTTCAAACCACGTGAAAATTTAGGATGATCCTTACAAATATACAAACTTGGAGCACCATGGACTTTTAGGACACCAGCATCCTCTAATCCTTGCAGAAAAGCACGATACAAGACTGCTACTGTCAGTGGATCATCGCCTTGTCGACAGTAGCTTGCAATGGAGAAAACTAATTGCGGGATTCCCGCGACTGATAAAGCGTTGTCGCGTGAAGGAAGTCTAAGAATCTTGGCCATGGTAGTACTGCTTGGTGGAAGAAGAGAAAATGATGAAGGGAGTGGAAGTTCGTACTTCTTTTGCCCATGCATTCGTGCTGGTAGATTGCTACGATAAAACTAGTTGCAACGGGGCATCTTGGGCACTATAGTTGACTACGCGGAAAAAGAGAGGCCCTTTGTGTTGACCCCTTTGTTCCGTCTGCGATGTTTTGAGAACATTGTGTGGGAAAGGGGTGAGAGCAGAGTTGGGACAGAAGAATGTCATAGCTGTGTTTTCAAAGTGGCAAGCAGAATAAAGCATACTTTGGCCAATTTTACAAAACAGGGGCAGATCACACTTTAGTTGCTTTCGAAAAAGTAGCATGCCCATGGACGAAAATGTGGAGGTAGAGTGTGTGGGGGGGCAGGTAGGACCGATATGTTGCTCTCCATACTCTACGTAGTGCAACTTCGGTGAGAAGGTTATCAAACAAAGCGCAACACGATGCCTCGATTGAAGGCAGAAGAAATGTCGAAGCTACATCAACAGATGGTAGGTGGAAGCACGGCTACGATCCAATTCTCGAAAGCAGAATGAAGTCCGTCATAACCTAAGAGACAGCCTGTCTCTTCAAGTTTGGTTGAATTGGCAGCATCCATCGGAAACTATATAGCATTGCTGGTTTGTAAAAAGACAGTGGGCAAGAGGGTTGTCGGAAAGAGGATACTTGGAAAGAGGACAAAGGACAAATTTGAAACACCCCTATGCGGTAGGAATAAATACAAGTCTCGATAATCAAACGTTTGCAATTCGGGACAATCATCATCTTTGATTGAAAAGCGGCCAGAAAAGAAGACATCTGCGTGTCTCCTGAATCGAAGGAGGAGGTAGGACTCCAAAATGAAAGTACTCTGGAAGCTCTATGCTCGACAGTGACACAATCAGGGCTCGCGAAGAAAGAAGAAAGTTTGACCGAATGAAAAAGCCCATTCAAGTCTTGAATAAGGGCCTGTGGCACTTGTCTGAAGCAAGCATAGTCGATGACCAGTTGCTTCAAGCTTGGCACGATAACCCTATGGAAATCAAGCGCGACAAAGAGACGTCATCGGGTAGTCATACTTCTCCAGGTTCACCTTTGGCACGATCTTGAGACATTATCAAAAAGGATCTCGGCCCTGGCCAAAAGGCACCTCGATCAAGCGCGTCTCTCCTGCCGTATTTACTCCTACGCATTTTGACAAGCAAAAGCTTTCAGACGATGCTCTTCTAGTCGGCGGCACTGTTGGAATTCGCTCCGAAGTGTGGGCATTGTCAGGTTGTGAAGACCGTTTGTTTGGAGAACGACTAAAAATCAGTGTTTGCAAGGGTCAGACGGATAGGCATGCTTCGGATCGCTATTTTGCGCCAGGAAGGGCATTAAAAGAGGTGTATGAAGGCAGCGCGGATGTAGATCGTGAGAAGATGGACGTTACACCGGATGAGATCCGCAGAATGCGGATTCTTTCAAGTACGGTGACGTGGGATAAACCTAGGAAAACGATCAGCTATTCCTGATGCATACAAAACGTGGGTAAGATGCGCTTCCCAACAGGCTGTCAAGTCTGGCACGTTGTACGAGCTGTAGGCAACAATTCCAGCATCGATTGTTCCTACGCCAAAGTGACTGTTCCTCAAGGGCATTATTCAGATGAGGAAGGTATTGTTTCGGAGGGCAATTTCAATCTAGTGCCTTCATCAATCGCTCTTGGCGAAGTTCAAGACTGTTGCCATTTGAAGGTAGAACACAGGATCGTAAATGTTTCCCATTGGGTCAGAGAGAGACTTGGGTCCTGGTCGCTGGTCAAGGCAAAGCGTTTTGAGAGTGTCTAGGTTGTGCATAAAGTTTCCAACAGACAGAAATCGACAGCGAAGCAGATATAGTCAGAACTCTTGTTCCGGAAACTCGTTGGACGAGAGTTTCATACTGAATTGTGCCCTAAAATGCAGTCTGACCTCTAGTTACGAGAAAAGCCAAAGCCTATCGAGACTGATCACCAACACAACACTCAGCTAGAAAATTATGCAAACTGACCTTACAGGGGGTACAGACTGGTGCACAAGCCCCCTTCTACTTTCATTCGACGAGACTGTGCCTAGGAGTGTTCATTTCGCTATCCCACAGGTACCGTTCTCTTCCCATACAGCAGCGAGGCTGCAGAGAAGCCCTTGTCGAATGAAGGCAAATGCGACCTTCCCAACATCCCCATCCAAAAAAAGGAAAGGAGTAGTGTAATGTGACTACGCTATGGCCCATATGCCCAATTCTGTGGCCGGGATTGCACAGAGTATAGTTCCGAACGATTCCTGGAGCCAAAAATGATGGTAGTGGTGACATGCAAATCAAGAATTTCGCACCGACAGGATTCCACGCAACATGCCGGACCACACGTTTGCTTGGGGCAGACGCTGGCGATATATGAGGGCATAGCTACTATTGCCTGTATCTTGCACAAGTAAGTAGTCTGATGGATCGGTTGGATTTCCTGACTGAAGGCTATTCGTCAGCTACGACGTCACGTACGATGGGGAAGCTCTCTAGAAAGACCCGCCCACTTACGCAGATAGCCTCACACATCCCATTCAAAACCCATTCAAAACCCATTCAAAACCCATTCAAAACCCATTCAAAATCCGTACAAATCCGTTTGCGCCTTCGCGTAGGCTGAATGAGTCTTGAAGAACATTGAACAGAAACATAAATGGCAACTATTGACAGACTCTACGTCGACAGGACAACAATTTTTGCACAGCATTTCTACCCCTTCTTATTCCGCGTTCTTGCTCTGATGACACTGAACATACTTCCATACACGCTCTGAACACCTTCGGTTTGCGGTGAAAGAGACAAGGTTGAACCACTTGCCCTGCTCGAGCCCGTGTCCCGCAGAGTCTAAACGAGCCCATATCTTGACTTCGTCCGGTGATTTAGCGTGCCTTCCATCGATCTTAACGGTAAGTTTTGGCCGGGAGGCTGATCCAGTTTAGGAAACCACAGTCGCATAAGGCTTCGAGGCACACCAATCGTTGGCGTCTTTTGCCCTTGCATAGTAATGCAGGCAGAAGTAGAACTGTTGTGTATGATAAGTAAGGTCCGGACAAATTCCTGAAATACAGGATCGCATTCTTTGGAATCGTAGTCTGGACTCCCATCGACGTCGGCCGACCGCCAGCTAGCACGCTGGCGCAAAACTTCTTTCCCCATTCTCGCGGCTCGAGCTGCTAAGGCGGAGAATATACCGGTGTCCTCCTTCTACGAAAGACGGCGACGACGGGTATCCAGCCACCCGAGCTCCCCGAAATCAGTGATAGGCCGACACCACGGAGTGCATCTCCCTCTTCTTCAGAAAGACCAACACCCGTCCATAGAGGCTGTTCTGCATTAAATATGAGTCTGTCAAAGAACTTGCGCTTCCTTTCAGATGATACCGAAAGAAGTTTTTACGTTATGGAACTTACAATATCTCTACACCCGTCAAATTGGCCGAGAGCGTGCCGAGAGGCTTGATTCAAGGCGAGTGCCACGCTCTTACCGCCGTGCAAGAGAGCGGTCACATTCGTTGCCTGTACAGCCACTGGCAATTCACCTTGAAGGAGCTCATATGCGTCGTTGTCTTGGAAGGACAAGGAGGGAAAGACTGGTTGGTGTGCTTGTGCCGTAGATCTAGGGTCATAGTAAGGTGTCGCGAGGGCTAAGCGGCGTACCATTCACTGCATACTCACAGCCTTCGTTGGACCTCGTTATCGGGGAGACAATACATGATGCGTTCAGCATATTTGAGTAAGCCCTTGGTCCTGTGCAGAACAGTCCTATACTGGATCGGTATCTTTCTCACAACTCAGCACAGATGCTTTCACAAGGTATCAAACAATTGAGAATGACAATCTCCGTGTTGGTTCAGAGTCAGATGTTTGACTCAACACCACGCACCGCAACAGCGCCACACGCCATGCGGTACATCAATAAGAACCTATCACATAAAGTGAAAGGTTTATAAGCACTCAACCGTGTACATAGATTTCTTTTTCTTTAATATACGATCTAGTCTTACTTAGCACAAAGGAGGTAGTGACCTCAGGTGCACAGAAATCGTGTTCAATTTCATCCAGCATTATTGCGTCGTATGGCAGTGCTACGACCTTCATTACCCACTCTTCTATGCAGACCGAAGACCTCGCAGGAGCGAGAGTATGTATATACTAATCGAAACTTGATACAACCGTGATCAACAAAGCACTGAGATAAGGCAGTTACGCCACGTGCACCAGGTCATTATATTCAACTGCGAGGTCTTCGTCCGACCGGATGTCGACAGTCGCCGCCTATGTATTATACATCACGGTACAGGAATACGGGACAAGAGTCCCACTACGATGCGGTCCCACCACGATTCGGAGAGAAGCGGCCCACACGTGGACACGCGCCTTGAGTAAAATTAAACTGAATTGTGTTAAGACAAAGAGACTGGCAGACCGGCCAATGGCTCGTTGAAATGTGCGGAACCACTGTGAGGCTAGTATATCTTTGGTGGTGCCGCGTGCGGCATGTACTTGTGTTCAGTCAACTTATGTGACTCTGAACTAACACGGGAGACTGTCATTCTCAATTATTCGCATCAGTGGAAAGTATATGCGGATATTTCTCACAATAGACGTGTAAGTTGCCGCAAACTTGCGTAAAGCCCACCGCACAACAGATATGCGGGGTTGTAAGATTAGCGGGGAATTTCTCAAAGGGGTCTGTAGGTGAAAGAAATGAGTCCATTTCTTGTAGATCTTAAAATGGCCAAGAAAGACCGCCTGAGCTATTCCCTCTATATCTCTTACATTAAATGATGCCAGGATTTCCGTCAGAAACTATTTACGCCGATGTCATCATCGTGGGAACCGGACCTGCGGGGCTTCTTCTAGCAACACAGCTGTCCAGATTCCCATCGATTTCAGTCAAAATAATTGAGAAGCGCTCGGAAAAACTTGTAATGGGCCAGGCAGATGGCATTCAATGCCGCACGGTAGAGATGTTTGAGTCGTTTGACTTCGCTGATCAGGTGCTTCGCGAGGCATACTGGGTAAACGAGGTAAATTTTTGGGGTCCTACTACTTCTGGAGACCTCCATCGCACTAGTCGTATTCAAGACTCTGAAGAAGATCTCTGTAAGCTTGGTACTTGTGTGTCTTGTCTGACACTCATTTTATCTTTCTCCAGCGGAATTCCCTCACGTCATTCTGAATCAAGCGAGAATTCATGATTTTTTCTTGGAGAAAATGAAAGAATCCCCGACCCAGATGGAACCTTTGTACTCTACCAAGCTTTTAGACGTAAGCATAGATGATACACAAGAATATCCTGTAACTTGCAGAGTATCCAGCTCGGATGGTGCCGAAACACAACTCTTTCGCAGTCGCTACGCAGTTGGATGCGATGGTGCAAGAAGCGTCTTTCGTTCTTGCTTAGGAATAAACCTTGAGGGTTCTTCTGCTAATGTTGCTTGGGGCGTAATGGACATTTTCGCTGTGACTAATTTTCCCGATATCCGTACCAAGTGCACTATTCACTCTAAAGAGGATGGTGCTATGATTTTGATTCCTCGAGAAGGCGACAAGTTGGTAAGGATGTATATAGAGATGAGTACATTGGACCCCAAGGAGAGGGCGGTAAGTGTTATTCAAAAAATTATTGATGAACTTCCTCAAATTTAAAAAACAGGCGAATAAAAACTACCAGCTTGCAGACATTATTGCGAAAGCGAAGCGAATTCTTGGTCAGTTTACTCTTGAGATAACTCAAGTATATTGGTGGTCCATTTATGAGATCGGACAACGCCTCAGCAGTAGTTTCGACAATGTGCCACCAGGAAGTAAAGCATTACCCTGTGCTTTCCTTGCTGGGGATGCTTGCCATACACACAGTCCGAAAGCTGGACAGGTATGTATAAGCACTGCAAAGCTCTACTTTTGATCAGATGATTGTGAAGGGAATGAACGTGTCGATGCATGATGCTTTGTAAGTATTTTCTAGCGAAGCTTATAAGTTTATTAAATCGAGAAGCAACCTTGGCTGGAAACTTGTTGCTGTTCTTTTAGGCTACAGCCCACCGACACTCCTTTCTACGTATTCAAGTGAAAGGCAGATGGTTGCCAAGGACCTCATCAATTTTGACAAGAAACTTGTTGAAATGATAAGTAGAAAGCCTCAGGAACCAACAGTATGTAACCTCAGAAGAACTTTGACGCCACTAATTGTTAACTTTGACGCTCTCTACCAGAAACGTTCTGCAGAATTTTCGGACGTAAGACACCAAGATACTTAAAAATTCTTTTTTTGACACTTTCTAGTATTTTGTACAAGCTGGACATTTTATGGCAGGAACCTCAACGAAATACGGCCCTTCTTCGATCATATCAGCTACTTCTACTTCCGCCGAATTGGCTTCGGGATTCCCAGTAGGGATGGTGAGTATTACTGTACATAATGAGGAGAATTTTCATATCCCAAAAAGCGATTTCACTCCTCTCAGGTTCTTCGATTCTCTGATGCAAAGCCGATTCAGCTTGGTCATACCCTTCGTGCAGATGCCCGATGGCATCTTATCGTCTTTGCAGGAGATTGGCAGGATGAGAAGCAAAAGCTGGCCATACAGGAGGTTAGTACTTTTCTTTCAATTTTCCCAAAAGTAGCATTGTTCTAACAGTTCTAGTTGGCATACAACTTGAGAGATTTACTGGATCTATACACAAGGAAAGGAAGGAACAAAGATTCCGTGATCGATTATTGCTTTGTTTTCTCTAACCCACGCAAGACGATCAAAATTGAGGATCTTCCCCCTATTTTATTTCCAATCCAGGCTGAGTGTGGGTTACGAGGTAAGATGAATTCTTTTAGAGATATTGAGGTTGCTTATGACAACCAAAGACTACAACAAGGTTTTTACAGACGAGCCTTCATACAATTTTGGCTTTGGCGAAATTTACAGGAAACGGGGTATTGCTAAACAAGGTTGTGTCTTGATTGTACGACCTGATCAATTCGTCGCGGCTAAGCTAAGCTTGCTTGATTCAGACAAGCTAAGTAGGTGTGCTTTCATCATTGAGCTGTGTTCTGATTCACATTTTCCAAGTATCATTTTTTTCTGCGTTCATGGTACCTGCTGCTGATGCCTCTTAGGGTGTATATATGGCAATCGAAACATATTTGAAACGAAATCCTATCGAATCTCACCATCCTTTTCGGATTTTGTGTCTTTTTTGCTTCTCACAAACTTTATTGTATAGATAGTTATGAATGCGTCAAAATCATTGCAACTGTGATCTGTAAGGGTTCCTAAGATCTGGTGCTACACATGGGCACAAGTCCACGGGGGACGTAATAATGGCCTTTTGCATTAGTACATATAGAAGAAAGGCTTTAATGTGAAAGACACCTGAACGAAACTATTTTTTGGACCAACGTATGATCAGTACAAATATATCGCACTGTATCATATTTCCTTGGTCAACCTGGAGTATGTCATGAAAACACTGTAAATAAGTTAGTAACGAAGAGCTTTCAATAGGTGTGAATTCTTCCCTGCCGTATGCCGCGTGCCGAAGTCCGATCTCCGCTGGTAGTTAAATAGGCGGGGGAGGTGCAACTGGACCCACTCTCATGCCAAAGATGACTTCACCTCAAGTAATCGTATCCTCCCTAGTGGGAGTTGCTGTGGTCATCACTGCGATGAGATTTCTTGCCTATCCTTTCAGCGATGAGTGCATTCAACAATGTGTCGTCCGACAAGATGGTGTGCTCTATGGAATCTATGCGGGTCACTTTAAACAATTTGGGTCTCTGATAGATGGAACGCTCTGCACGCTGTTCGCTTTCTTCAACAACATATGCCGAACATTGCTCGGCAAAGGTGTAAGTAAGGCAGATTCCCTGCAGCATCTGCTTCTTGCTCTTGAACTTACCAAATTTCTCGCAGATTGGTGCCTCTTTCGCTAGTGTGTTGTTTTCCGCCCAAGCTGTAGCTTTCATTGATGGTGCTCAGAAAGGAAAATCACATGTGGCATTTGTCATCCTGGTTGTTGCTATAGGCCAGCTAGTCACTATTGGTATCTCCATGAATGCGCTTTGGCTTCCTTACTTCGCATATAACCTAGAGAGCGAGGTCAACAACAACAACAACGTAGGAGCATCCCCCAAAACATTCACACGATACATTACAATATGCCTAATGCTATGTCTACCTGTTATGCTTCCCACCTTTTTTGTCACAACCACCCATTCGTTATGGATTCAAGCAAATCTGCTATTTCAGGTGAATAATTTAGAACTACATAGCAAATCTGGCCATGACTGATGAGCGTAGCTTTTTCCTTTTGTGCTTTTACCACTGCTATGGGGAGCTGCTCCTACTCAAACCCAAAATAGGTCTAATCTGCGTCCATACATAGTTTTCCTAAGGGTATTGAGTGTAATTGTTGTCTTCGTCTGGTGGTGAGTCCAACATAAATTATGATTCAGTAGCTCACCTCCTCTGTAAGGCTTGGAATAGTGCAAGCAATTGCCGATTTTGGCCTCCCTTCGTACGAAGAAAGTGCTTCTATGAAGGGAGAACTCCTATCCCCAATTTTTATTGACTCGTTTGGATTGCCAGTCACACTCCGAATTCGCCCTGATTTACTTCTGGAGTTGAACGAAGGTGCCAAGTTTCTCATAGCAGACTTGGCTTCTGTTGTTTTGTGTATGTTGTCCGCTATATACTCCAACCAGCAGAAGGGAAAGAGTGTAAGGAATTTCTCTTCGATCACTTTCGCTTTCAAGATTGTTGCTCTTGGACCGGGCTCAGCGATTGCCAGTTATTGGGCGGATTCGTACGAGTCGCAGCAACAAAAAGTGGCGAAGAGTAAATCAGTTTAAATCTGACATACTAGATGTCAATTGGTTTACATCTGACACACTAGATGTCATAGCTGTTCTTTCTTATAAGTGGTCGCAAAATTTCACAGAAACTTTGAAAGGAACTTCATGGACAGATTGCAGTCGTAGGGTCACCTAATGTAAGGCAGTGAAGTTTCACCGTTTCCGTCACGGCTTAAGGCTAGCCCACCGGATTTAAGTAACCAAAGATCCCGACAAATGCTCAACATGACCCTATGTACGTAGATCTTCGTTCCCTAATACATGAGAAATCCATTGAGACAAAAGGAGAGATATCACTCGTCTATGGCTATCGTCTTCGACAGTATTGGACGGGTTATACAAGAAATTACACAAAAAGGAGGCCACACCACAAAGTCTTGACAAACGACGGGTATCTTGACTTCAAGACCATACGTACCAATAACTATTCACAATTAATACAGATCTTGCTGACTGAATATGCATGCCGGATTTTTAGCTCTACATCCACCTCAGGGATTCCATCCGCCTCATAATGATTAACAACGCAAGTGCACTTATTGCACTTATATTCGACTGTTTGATATCTCATATCAGAATAAATATTTTCGAAAGACAGAAACTTTCAAGGAAATTGTGCACCCTTCCATCTAGTTTCTCGCTGGCGGAAGATGACGTGCTAGGCACGGTGCGCCAGTAAATGCACAACACGTGTCCTATTAGAATCCTCCAGATCTGTGAATCGTCTTGGCAATAATTCTCGCAACGAGGAGCCTCTACACAACCATTGGCGTAGCCCTTACACATCTTTGCAGGATTAGAGGATGCGACAAACCTGAAAATCCTTACACCAGTATAAATCCGAATCTTATTTATCATTTAAAGATCACCAGCTTTGATTACTTATCCTCTGCGCAGACATGGAGGAGAATAAAGATCTCGTCGCCTTATTCGAGCGACAAGTTCAGGCAACACCAGAAGCCGTTGCACTGGAAGATGAAACAAAGACCCTTACATATGCGCAGCTAGAAACTGAAACACGTTTACTAGCCAACCGTCTCCGATCGGAATTTGGGGTTGGCAAAGATAAACTCGTTGGGATCCTGATGCGAAAGTGTGCTGACTATGTGATCGCAAGCCTTGCTGCTCTTCGTGCGGGTGGTGCGTTTCTGGTGCTTGAGCTGGCATATCCAGAAAAACTGCTAGGAGAAGTTATAGAGGACGCCAAACCTGCTGTCGTCTTAACTCTTGAATCTCACGTCAACAACATCAAGGTCGAAGTTTCGAAAGTTGTGCTCGACAGTGACAAAGGCTCTAAATATACATCTTCTGATACAACTATCCCTCTGGACAATGACTTAGATCGACTTGCTTTTGTCTCGTACTCTTCCGGGACAACTGGACGACCAAAAGGGATTGCAAATCCTCACCGAGCGGCTGTCGGTTCGTATAGTCTTCGCTTCCAGCTTAGCAATCTCAAGCCTGGAGACCGCGTAGCCTGCAATGTCTTCTTTATTTGGGAGATGCTTAGGCCGTTGTTGAAAGGTGCTACGACTGTTGCCGTTCCAGATTCAACCAGCTACGATCCTGAAGCCCTCCCATTGTTTCTTGCGGAAAAGAAGATTACTGATACACTCATGACTCCAACACTGTTAGCCACTGTGCTTGCTCGTCACCCTTCCTTAGATCTCCCTGAACTCAAGTCGTTGTGGTTGAATGGAGAGGTTGTTACAGTAGACCTCTGCAATCGAGCCAAGGCAGCGTTACCCAATACTCGTTTGTTGAATGTCTATAGCGCTAGTGAGACACACGAGGTAGCTGCAGGAGAAATTTTCGGCAACATTGGGATGAATGGGGATGGAGCGCCAAGTGCCTCGGCTACAGATGGCGTGTGCCCCGTTGGGCCATTGTTGGATCCGAACAACGTCTATATCCTTAAACCTGAGAGCAATCAGCGTAGTGAACCAAACACCATAGGGGAATTGTGTGTGGGAGGCCCTTTGTTGGCAAGGGGCTACCTTAATCTTCCAGAACAAACACGGTCCGCATTCGTACCTGACCCCTTCAAATCTGATGCTCGGATGTATAGGACTGGTGACTCTGCTCGAGTCTTGCAAAATGGATTTTTAGAAATCACAGGTAGAATTGGAGGAATGATCAAGACACGAGGGTATACAGTGCATCCTGGTGCTGTTGAGGCTGCTATCCTAAAGCATTTGGCTGTTCGTGCTTGTGCCGTCGTTGGTCATGGCGAAGGATTGGAGAAGCGCATAGTTTGCTATTACGTTAGAGATCACAACGAAGAAGATCAACGTGCTACCTTTTCCATTGAAGTGTCTGGCCACAGTCCAGGAGCACGGAAAGTACTCGTTCATCACTTGGCTCATTATATGATACCAGCGGTGTGGATTGAGTTGGACTCCTTGCCAACGCATGCAGTATCCGGGAAAATTGACACAAAAGCACTTCCCAGTCCGCCGTCCACCCGACCAGCAACGCCAAATGGAGCTGTGGCCGTTGGTGCTCGGCAAATACGTTTGGAAACTATAGTAGAGGCATGGTCAGCTTCTTTAAATTTACCACAGGATGCTATTATGGGCAAAGGCTATAACTTTTTTGATCTCGGTGGACATTCTCTGAGTCTTGCTAATTTGGCAGGGAGGCTTACAAAGTCCTTTGGATTTCCAGTTCCACTCAGCGCTCTAGCTGCTGATGCGTCACTCGAAGGTCATATGGCTGCTGTTACTGCAGCAAGAGATGGCCATCTCAATGAGTTGCAATCCGACTTGCCTGCGGTCATGCGTAGTGATAGCATTTTACCAGAGGACATCCAAATAATGACGCCGCCTAAAGTTGTTGACCATCCTCAAACAATACTTTTGACTGGTGCAACCGGATATTTGGGAGCTTTTCTGCTTACTTCATTGATAAGGCAGACTTCAGCACATATCATATGTCTAGTTAGATTCCCACAGCCAAGCGACAGCTGCAAGCCTCAAGCGCTAGCTCGAATTCGAAATAATCTCAATGATTTGGGTTTGTGGAATGACAATTTGCTGGACAGGATTGAGCCTTTACCCGGCAATTTACCACAGGCTAGGTTAGGTCTAAGTGAACATTCATTTGAAGCGCTTGCTAAACGGGTGCAGATAATCATTCACGCGGCAGCTGCTGTTAATCTTGTATACCCATATGGGGCATTACGCGCTGCTAATATTGGAGGAACTCGAGAAATTTTGCGATTGGCAGCATTGGGTGGAGCTAAACTTCATCATGTTTCCACAAATGGGGCTTTTCCAGCCTCTGATGGCGTAGCTTGGCCTGAAGATGCAACGATCGATGTGGAGAAAGTTGTCGAGCAAATTCCCGATGGATATGGACAGAGTAAATGGGTAGCAGAACAGCTTGTTCTCCAAGCAAAAGAGCGCGGAATTAGCGCCGAGATCTATCGCCCAGGCACTTTGAGCGGGTGCAGTGAATCCGGTGCAGCAAATCCTTATGATATGCTGAATGCAGTTATTGTGGAATCGATTCGGATGGGCTTCTCTCCAGAAATAGAAGGCTGGAGATGTGAGATGACTCCTGTCAATTATGTTGCTGATGCCATTGTAGCAATGAGTATAGAACCGAAGGAGCATTCAGATCGACCCTCGGTGTTCCACCTAGGAGAAAAGGACCCGCTACCCGCCTCTCGAGTTTTTGATATTTTAGATACACTAGGATATGCCACGAAACGACTCCCATGGGATGACTGGAGGACTATGTGGCACGATCGTATGGAGGCCAAAAGCAAGTCGCAGAGCGAACCTTTCACAACTGAGATTTTGAAAGGCGGTTTCCCCACCATAGCCGCCCTCAAAGATGTCCCAATTCTAGATGATACGCGAACCAAGCCTGTGATTGAGGCTACTTTGGGCTACAGAAGACCAACAATCGACGAATCTCTGTGGAGAACGTATCTGAGACACTTCTATGCCCGTGGTTGGCTACCTTTCCAGCCCAAATCCACAACTCAGAACGTCAACTCGTTTCCACATGATCTGAGCCGAAGAGGTCGCCTTTTTGGTAAAGTGGCTATTGTTACAGGTGCATCTTCAGGTATCGGAGCAGCGGTTGCTGTCGCCCTTGCTAAGGAAGGAGCGTCTGTCTCTATAGCGGCTCGACGGCAAGATTCTTTAAAAGCTGTGCAAGACAAAATTGAACAACAGACTGGCAGCAAGAAAATCCTCGTTGTTCCGACTGACGTAACGAAGAATGCACAGGTTGAAAAGCTTGTGGCAGACACTACATCCCTTCTGGGCCCTGTTGACATTCTTGTCTCTTGTGCAGGCGTTATGTACTTCACCATGATGGCCAATGTGCAAAAAGAAGAATGGGAGCGCACAGTGGATGTTAACTGTAAAGGATTGCTAAACTGCCTCTCTAGTGCTGTACCTGGAATGCTGAAAAAGGGCTCAGGTCATATTGTTGCAATTTCTTCTGATGCAGGAAGGAAAGTCTTTCCTGGTTTGGGGGTGTATTCGGCGAGCAAATTTTTCGTTGAAGCCACCCTGCAAAGCTTGCGCTTAGAAACAGTCGGTTCGGGGCTCAAGGTTACAGCTATTCAACCTGGCAATGTAAACACAGAGCTGTTGGGTATGTCCACCGATGCAGAAGCTATTCAAAAGTTCGGCGAGCCCTCTGGGGCTAAGGTATTAGACCCTGAAGACGTAGCAAGATCGATTATATATGCTGTATCCCAGCCGGAACACGTCTCTGTCAACGAAATCCTTGTTGAACCTAGAGATGAGCCCATCTGAGTCTTATGTCTAAGTCTTCAATAGGAGGCGAATGAAGTTGTTGACTCCTATAGACAAGCTCAATTGAGATTTTACATAGATAAAACGATTTTTGTCATTTCAAGTGTATGTGATTTGATTAGCATTGAGAAATGATATGAACAACACCGAGCAATACTGAATCTAAAGAAGTAGCGACAATTCTTATCCAAGCAAATCCTTAACCCACTCAGGCAATACGACGTCTACGAACCAATGTTTACGCAAGGTGTCTACGTCTATCGTATCTTCCTTTTCATTAGGAACAGCTGCGAAAATACCAGTCACGAGGGTACAGCTTTCATCGACAGCAGTCAATAATAAGGGGATACTTGTACGCGGCTCAATAATGTTTGATGAGGCATCAGCAGCGAGCACAAATCCTCGTCTTGACAATTTTGAATTCGACCTTAAACTGCGAACCCCAGTAGCACCTTTTTGCGAAGAGCAAATGAAGGCATAATCATCCCCATCGGAAATGGAATCCAATCCAATATTGGTTGCACTTGCAAAGCGTCGCCTATCACCTTGGCTCATTCGATCAGCTACAGCAAATGTTGCGTCTGAAGTGAGAAGGTGTCTTTTGCCACTTTCGAACATTATCTGATGAATACGAACATGCCAGTTCGGCGACTGAGACATATCTGGCGCAATGAGATAAGTTTTTACAAGAACATCAGGCCAAGGTTTCCATGATGACCAAAGACATTTCTTTTCTTCGTCGTAACCAGCACCCTCCAGGCGATGAGGAACTTTCCAAGTTTCTCCTTCATCATCTGAAAGAGAAAGAACTGAATCTGGATTATGCTGCTCTAACCCAGATCCGGCCGTAGGCACAGAGTAGCCGAAAGCGGAAGAATATGCTAGTTTGCAGTCTCGATGATCGAATTAGCAATAAAATTATTTGAGAGAAATTGGCTCACATTTTTGCGCACCGTGTCGCATTCGATACGCAGGTTGCTGACCAGCAGACAATACGTATGTATGCGCATCTGCTCTAATAGAAATTTGGCCTGGCGCCTTGAGTACGGCTTGGCTAATTGAGAGTTCGTGAGATGGCAAATCCTTCTCTTTAGTAGTCCACCACTCCTCCTCATCACCCAAAGCAAGAGGTAAGAATGCCAAAAATGCCCAATATGGAGAGCCTGGTGAGTTATAGTTCTCTGTCAAAAAAAGATTCTCGTAGGTATAACCTATTGATAGAGAACCGTTTGATGATATGACTCCTTTCTGTTTCAGAAACCATCGAATATTGCGAGCCCAGATACCTTTCAGAACTCCTACATCATTCCAAGGATGAGGTGGTAAAATTTTAGCAAAAGGAAGAGCTGACCAGTAGCCTGCCATTGCCCATCTGTAAGTCATTGAGCGTCCAAACGGTATTGCCCTGCCCTTTTCATCAAACCACCGTACGAAGCTGGATGCGAAGTGTTGTGCTCGCGCCCTATACATTTGACATCGTACTTTGTGCTCTTTTTTAGCTACATCGCTAGCCATAAACAGTAATGGTGCAAATTGCAATGCAAATGAGGCAGAGTAGTAATCCATTTGCTTAATGCCTTCAGATACCGGGCCATCAGCAGACCATGACTCATCAACAAAGAAGGTGTCCATAAACTCCAGATCTAATTCTAGTACCTGGCTGTCGTATGTCGAGGCACCTACTT
Organism: Meruliopsis variegata; assembly: GCA_037044235.1. Lineage (NCBI taxonomy): Eukaryota > Fungi > Basidiomycota > Agaricomycetes > Polyporales > Irpicaceae > Meruliopsis > Meruliopsis variegata. Next base: position 57,340 of record JAWLTJ010000011.1, read on the forward strand.
TATGTAACCCTACGTTAGCCATAACTCGAAACCACCTCCAGTTAGCTTTGGGGATATTAGCAAACAGATCTGTTATAGATAAAACCAGACTCACTTTTAGGCATCTCCCTGAAATTTATCTCTCCTAGCCATGTAGCAACATTATGTTTTTGGTCGTCATTTAATGGATCCCAAAAAACATCGGGAAGAAAGCCCAAGGCAAATCCAATGGCACACATTTCGACCATCCTCTGATCTCGATCTTGTACTTTACCCCAGAATTCTTTGTGAGTCGGATCACAACCATTGATTAGTCCTGTTCTCCATGTGTCTCGAATTACTTCGATTTCTTCGCTGAGATACTCTATTGGAGAAATCTTGTGACCCATTAGAAGTGGAACTACTCCCCAAAGAGCACGTGAAAATCCCTCCAGTTCAGCTGCAGTCTCATCATAATGTGTACCAGTCGATCCAAGAATGAGACGGGATTTGCCAGGCGTAAGACGAGGTAAGAGTGAGGTCAAAAGCCAGGTCACCAAGCCGAATGCCTCCTCTCGGAGCGCAACGTCCAATGTGCTCGGATCACAACTCATTTGATGGGTGCTTGGCAATGTCCTTTGATGACAAAGTTGAGTACTTCAATACTATGTGGAAAGAAAGAAAGGATTCATTGGCACATATGGACTTGCATTGATTTTCTAAGGCATGATGCAGAATACGGTCGCTAGGGATCAACGTGGGGTGTGAGATGGAAGAGGAAGAATAGGGTGTAAGCGTGGGGTGTGTTACCTCAACCCTCACTGAACATGTGCTTTGGTGTGTGAAGCAAAAGCCACAGGAACCAGTATTAGGTCTTAGAGATTTTGGATCCCTGCCTGAATAGCACGAACCGGAAATCTTTTGTAAACGTTTGAACTTATTAGCAGCGCATGAGCACTCTCTCGGGTTTCTTTGTTCAATAATACCCCACAATTTAGCGCCATCCCCCACTTCGATTCTGCGTGCCTTACTGACTTTAAGCATCCTCTCTCAATCTACCTTGCTTTGGAGGATTTCCATATTTCTTTTGAAGCCATATATAGAGCCTTAGTTCAATCTAAATTGCTAAGAGCCTGGGGAACCATCCACGATAAGACGACATCGACTATTCGATGCTCCAAGGTTTTATCAGCAAATTATACTATTCAGCACATACAAGCGTATAACGAAGCAGCTTTCAAACAACCCAAATATCAACATACCTCGAGATTATAACAAGTGGCAGGCTCCAGGCTACTCTTATTGTCTCCCTAAATACTAAGCACTTTAAGCGAAAGTAGATCACTATGCTCTTCCCCAACATATATGTTTACTACCTTGCCATTGTCGCATAGTGAGTAGATCTATAGGTTAAAAGGTCCAACTGATATCTCGAATAAGTTGTGGCATTTTCTTGTTTGGTTGGGAAACTGGTGTTGCAGGAGGTAAGCAAATATGCTTCTGATTCCAGTTTCAGCAGTATTCTTACTAATATAATTCAAGGTGTTGTATCTCAAGAGGGCTTTCAAAAAGCTTTCGGAATAACATCTGAAAATTCTGATTCTGTGTCAGCAAATGTGGTCTCCGTATTGCAGGTGGGTATGAGCTATTTCAGTAAAATGATAACTGGAACACATTTATTGATCTCTTCCTCACTTTTGTACTTATTAGGCTGGAGCGTTCTTTGCCTCTCTCATTGCATCCTTTGTTAATGATAGATTGGGAAGACGCTGGTCCCTTTTTATTTTCAACCTTTTCGTGTTACTAGGCTCTACTCTTCAAACAATTCCAGCAAGAGGCTCTCTGGCTTTGATTTACGCTGGTCGAACTATCGCAGGCTTTGGGATTGGGGGAGTATCTTCGATTGCCCCTGGCTATGTGGCCGAGTGTGCGCCTGCTAATGCAAGAGGACGCATCACCGGGTTGTTTCAAATCATCGTAGCACTTGGGGTCATGCTCTCATATTTCGCCAACTACGGTGTCGCTGCACACATTGACAAATTCAGCCCTTTGATTCACCGGATTCCTTTCGGCTTGCAGCTCGTTCCTTCAGGATTAATGGCGCTAGGACTTCTATTCGTCAAAGAATCTCCAAGATGGTTAGCAAGACGTGGTCGCAACGAAGAAGCTCTTCATAATCTGGCTTTCCTTCGCCGAAGGCACGAATCTGATGAAGAAATCATCATTGAATTTGCCGAGATTGAAGCATCTGTAAAAGAAGAAGTGGAGGGAGGACTAAGTCTATTCCAAGCTGTTCGTCAAAAGGGAACCCCAATACGCTTTATCATTGCCTTCGTACTTTTTGTCTTCCAACAGTGGGCTGGACAAAACGCTGTCAATTATTTCGGTCCGCAGATATTTTCCTCAATCGGATATCAAGGGACCACTCCAAAACTTCTTGCTACAGGTATTTACGGTGTGGTTAAAGTTGTGGCAACTTTAATTGCTGTTTCGTTTGGCATTGAACGTCTCGGACGAAGATTATCGCTACTTGGGTCTGCTGCAGGAATGGGAATTCTCTTTTACATCATTGGTGCACTTCTCAAGACGCACCCTCCCGATGCTGATGCTACCAGTCCATCTTCCGCTAGCAAAGCAATGGCAGGTTTGATTTATATATACTGTTGTGCTTATTCATTTGGCTGGGGTCCCGTTCCTTGGGTAGTAGTAGCTGAAATTTTTAACAATCGCACTCGAGCATCGGGAGTAGCATTTGCAAGTGCAACGCAATGGCTTTTCAACTTTTCTTTGAGCCAGGCAACACCAAGAATGGTCTCTAATCTTGGCTGGAAGTTATTCATTGTTTTTGCTACGATAAATATAGGGGGAATGGTGCCGTTCTCATACTTACTTCCAGAGACGAAAGGAAAGACACTGGAAGAGATGGATGTGATCTTTGGCACCATTGATTCATCTAAACGGAAGAGGCAAGTAGATGATGAGACCAGAAAAATTGAGTTGGCATTGGGATCTTCTCAGCACCCTCGATTGTATAGCGAAGAAGGATATGCAGCCTCAAGTTCATTAGATGACAAAGACAAACAAGCGGCACAAGATAAGACACACGTGAACACCATGGATGCGTAGAGCTTCTTTAACATTCCGCTTATTTCTCTCACTCTGGATGAAACAGGCTTACGTGCGCAAGGGGTGTAGTGCTATTGTATCGGGAAATGTGATCGAGATTGTTATTTCATTTTCATATTTTTACAAACGTCAATGTACAGTGAAGTAACAGATATGGCTTAAGATTTCTTGCAAGTCAATATGCGTAAAAGGTGCGAGTTTGTGCATTGCTTCTGCGCATTGCCGCATTCTGACGAGAAAGCCATAGACGTAGAATCCATGCGCAGATTGCGGTACAAACCACAAAGGCAGAGTTAGCTGACATAGCAATGAGGTAACGGGGGCCATCGCTTTTCGGGTACAAAAATGGGGTGTAAGCAAACGAAGCATTTGCTATAGTATTGACGATAGAAAGCGATGCCGCCTTCTTTTCGCCTGTTTGGCCTAAAGTTGCTGAGACCCATCCAAGGATGATTGAGTTAGATGCGTAAGCACCGGCCGCAAAGAGAAAACATGAGACGTATCTCGCTCCTCGATTTAGTGTGACGCAAGAGATAATAAAACCGATGAGACCAACAAAACAGCAAATTGTTATATGCCAAGTTCGCTCGTTTCGACGCCCCGAAGACATACTGACCAATATGCCTGCAATAGCTGAAAATAAATATGGGGGACATGATAAGACAAGTGTGATGGTGCTGCTATATCCTAGACTGCCAACTACAGTTGGGAAGAAACTGTTAAAACCACACGCACTTAGGTGCAAATTTTGCATGATGACCATAAGATAAAGACGCGGGTCACGAACAGCTTGTTTGAAACCTTCTATGGGTCCTTTGGACTTTCCAAGAGCTACCGTGTCTCGCTCAATTCTACTATGGGCTAGCTCACGTTCTTCTGGTGTCAGCCATTTTGTCTTTAAAGGGTGATCGGGAAGCAGGAAAATTGCTGCAGCAGCAACCGAAAAGGTAACAATTCCTTCTATAATAAAGAGCCATTGCCATCCCGCAAGGCCGTGAGCACCATCGATTGAAGCGAATGTAGCTGCTGCAATAAGACCTGAGCAAGCTGTTGCGATGATGTTGCCAGAATAAAGTAGTGCAATGCGAGTCGCCAGCTCTTTACGAGTATAAAAAAGTGACATAAGATAAAGGGCACCAGGATAGAATGGAGCTTCGACAATGCCGAGAATGAATCTGACGGAAACCATTCCAGCGTAATCCTTGACGCCGGCGGTTGATGCAGAAACAACTGCCCAAGCCATCATCCAACACGCCATCCAGAGAGAAGGTCTTATGCTCTTCGATGCCATAGCTAAGTTGGATGGTATTTGCGCTAGTGTGTACCTAAAGAAATGTCTGAGAAAGACAACGATAGATTAAAAGAACACACTTACCCAACGAAAAGGATTGATATGCAAACATTGTACTCGACCCCTTTTAGATTCAGATCTCTTTCTAGATGATTTAAGCGAGCCTGCGCAATAGCGTTCCGATCAAGATAGTTAAGAAAGTACATTGACCATAGCACCGGGACCAATCGAAAATCAAGCTTGCGAACGAGGGCTACCTCTTCCTTCGACTGTTTGCTCTGTGCTCCAGTGTAATCCACAACCTCACCTTCAGGCAAAGTCGGTAAAGCATTACCAGTCATCCTTTCATCTGCTTCTCGTGCAGTCACACTGTCTTCGTCTCTGGATTCATAGATGTTCAATGAGCCTTTGTCGGAACTCTTCTCGTGATCAACTCGTTCAACAGAATGTTGATTTTTGATTTTATCAACCATTGTTGACTATATAGAAGGAACGAGTTCGAATGTAAGATTGGTAGAGAGATGATAACCTTGGATCTCAACAAGATGACCAAGTACTATGGATGGAAGTCGCATTTTTAGCAACCGTATTTATCCAATCACAGTGTGTATGTGGTTTAGCGATGGGCGAGGAACAGATTCAGTACTCGGCAAACTAAAAAGAAAGCGTCAGAACAGTTGACAAGCTTCGAGGTTAAGATGCAGGAGTTATGCCACACTTCCGTCATGACATGGGGAAGCTTGCATTGTGCCGCGAATTGGTTGAAGTTTACACGTAAGTGGTGGGGCCCCGCAAGATTAATATGACACTAAGCTTGTGTTCCTAATTTTTGACGGACAGAAGCATGTTTCCAGCTACACGCAAAGCGGGTGCATGCACCCGATAATCACAGTAGAGCGCCACTCAGCGGGTGCATGCTTCCGCCGCCACTTGCAATACCGGGTGCATGCACCCGATGAACCAAACAGATCCCACTGAGCGGGTGAATGCACCCGCCTCCGACTCGCAATGCCGGGTGCATGCTTCCGCCGCTATTTGCTATGCCGCGTACATGCACCCGTTCATACAGCTCTCTAAGGGTGCCAGAATGAGTTGAAACTTCCCGGAAAACTGAGATTACGTAGATGCACTACTGAGCGGGAAAGTGAGAATGGAGGTACCTGGGGGCATCCAAGGGTGCTTATTTTCCCAAAATTTGCGGGGATACTATGCAGATTTGTGGGGAATTACGACAGCAGTGAGCATGTGCTTTCATATGATGATACGACAGCACATTAGCCTTGCAGACATACCGCGAATGTTTAAGACTATGAGAAGACAAAGGTATAAAAAGTAAGTGTGAAAGGATCTGGTTGATGCATCATCTTTTCAATTGTTCATCTCCAAACACTTTTGATTTAGCAATTATCCTAAATGGTTCCAGCACCTAGCAATGGTACTCAAAAGAACGTCGGCCTCGACCTAAGAGGCTTGACGCCAGCGCCTGTCACGCCTTTCACACGTGAGGGAGAAGTTGATTACGATGCGATTCAGCGCCTAGGTTCTTGGCTAGGTAGCATTCCAGGTGTCACTGGTCTGGTAGTGCTGGGTCATGCTGGAGAAGGAACGTTCCTGACCCAAAAAGAACAAGCAGACGTGATCAAAGCATTTGTCAAGTCTGTTAATAACCGCGTACCAATCATCGCTGGTATTACCGGCGAAGGCACCGAAGTAGCTGCTCTTGAAGCACAACGGGCAGTTGAAGCTGGTGCTTCCGCAGGTCTCTTATACCCTTCCCATGGTTGGTTGCGCTTTGGTTACCAGCCTGGTGCACCTCAAGACCGGTACCGAACTGTCTACGAGAAATCTGGGCTACCATTGATCCTCTTCCAATACCCGGATAACACAAAGGCTACTTACAATCTCCAAACCATGCTTGACATTGCAGCCCTTCCTGGAGTTTTTGCTATGAAAAATGGGGTCAGAAACATGAGACGCTGGGATACAGAAATTCCAGTCATTCGTCGTGAACGACCGGACTTGCAAATTCTTAGTTGCCATGACGAATATTTGCTCCACACTTCTTTCGATGTGGACGGATTCTTGGTTGGATATGGTAACATTGCTCCTGAGTTGCTTTTACAACTCATCGATGCGGGTAAAGCGCAAGACTACAAGAGAGCAAGAGCCATTCATGATCGACTCCTACCCCTCACCAAAAGTGTTTACCACCGTGGATCACACATGGAAGGTACTGTTGCTCTCAAACATGCTTTAGTTGCTCGCGGTATTCTCGATCATGCAACAGTTCGGTCGCCTCTCTTGCCTCTCCAAGATGGGGCTGAGGAAGAGATCCACAGCGCTATCAAGGCTAGCGGTCTCTCTCGGGCTGTTGTTCCATGAGCAGTTCTGTTCTTTTTGTCGTAATTATTACTATATTTCATAAACTATCAATACAACGAGGTTCAATTTTGCGAGAGAATTAAAATATTTACTTGTGCATACAAAAAGAGTCTGTCATCCAAATTGCTGATCAATTTTGGGAAAAAGATTGGCCGTGTCGAAGTTGCCCTTATCCATCTCTTGCGATCGGTAGTCTGGCCTTGTTGGTGCTATATTATTATCCAGAATATCAAAATCAAGATCTGCAAGATCATACTGGTACAAGTCAGTGAATCTCTGGCTTTGCATAGCGGTGTCGTCAAAGCCATGTCCCAGTGTTGCAGTATTTGAATTTGTCCCTACGAAAAATTGCGGGAGAATAAACTCGAAAGGGGGTAGATCACTATGAAGGCGAGAATCGTCGGCCATGTGGCACTCCTCTTGAGCAGATCCTGCAATATGAGCGAATTGTAAAGCCACTTCAAACAATACTTGGAAAGTCGGGGCGAGAGGCGTGCACTTAGCTATGTGGATGAGATCACGCACTTTTCGACGTGAATTTTCAACCTTCGTAGAATCACGAGACAATTGAGATGTCTGTCTCTGGCTGTCTTGGAACGAGTATCCGAGAAATTCGAGACTGAGCACTAACATTGCATGATGTAGATAGTATGCGTCCATCCACACCACACCTTCGAACAGATTGTGATGCCATAATTCTTGCACTAGCTCCGCGACCTGAAGGCTAGCATCGATACTACCTTCGGCAAGAGAGAGTACACCTGATGATATAGCATGTTGTAGTGTGGCACTGCTTTCCATATCTCTGTTGCTTTCAATACTCGAGTTAACCTTGCACAGTAAATAGGGCCTTCCAATCAGGGAGAGTATGTGGTAATAATTAATATGTAGCAGACAAACTGCTCTACGTTGTTGAGGTGAAGCAAACTCTGCTTCAGTCCGCAGATGCTGCGGCAGAGTATTGAACCATTTGTTCAATCCATCTAAGATATTCTGAGCTTCGCCGAGGAGGTTTGCAAGATCATCTTGACATCGAAAGACAAGAGAAGCCCGCGAAACGAAGTCTTTGACACGGGCCAACATCAGTGATAGAGGTACAGCATATTTTGCATATTGTGTTGGCAAAAATTCCGCGTCCAGGACTTCTTCTGTGGGTAATGGCACAGAAATCTCCTTTTGATGTATAAGGCATGGACGCCCAAGAACAAGCGAAAGGCTCTGTTCAGCAGCGAAAAGCGACCACCATACCATCTTTGAGATATCTTGCTCAATAGGATCTAGATTGGACTTTGTTTTCCTGTGCATCCCTAAAGCAATCGCCATCCGCATTGCTTGACCTAGTAACATCCATGCAGCATTTCGTTCGCCAGCATTGTAATGGTAGAGCTGCAGTAGCATCAAAGCTTGTACCTTATCCAAGCTTGCGGAGAATCCTAAATGGTGGAAACGCTCCCGAATAAGAGACAAGTATTTCCTCTGTAGAGCGGCTGAATCCTCGGTGTCCTTACTTTGCGCGACCTGTGAACCAAATACGAATGTCATAAATATGCAGCAAATCCATCCTTGTTCTGGGAGGCTTTCGGTCATTGGGTCTCTCCAAAGCGCCTCGTACTTCATCTGAAAGACTTGCCTTTGAAAGATGATCAGATTCGGGTGGACTCTGTCAAAAAACATATCGACTAAAAAATCGGCGGTATCTCGAGAAGGTAGTAGTTCTTGTACAAGCCGATGCCCTCTTGTCTTCGATGTAGTCGATGCAGTTTCAGATCTTGAACACAAGACCCCTTTCGCATCAAACAAGCTAGTTGGGCCATGATCATTCTCCTCAGTGAGCGCGAGATGATCTTCGGTGTCGTGCCCTGAGACTATAGCTGGATGATCAGGATTACGTGGCTCGAGAGCTTTGCTTGTTTTCATGCTGCTGGCAAAGTCGGCAGCACGTTTGTTTTGCCACGTTTGAATATCCGAAAGACTGTTGCCGCCGCTTTTTTTCGCAACAAGGCTTCTCAAAGTATTGGCGAACATGAACGAACTTGATGGCCCAACGTAGTGTGATACACCGTGAGGTGCTGGAATTAATCTCTCTTCCAGATGTTTGTCACTGTAAATTCTCTCATCCTTCCTCTCTAATTCATCTTCAGGAAACTGGCGAACATGTCTAGATACCGGTGTACCTTTACTTTTAGAAAGGTCATTGAACGCTGCTGATTCAACCGAAGTATCATTAGGGTCAGGCATGATGATGTTATGTACCTCTGCTATTCTGAACAATTCTTGAGTATCACTGAGGTTTAAGTCTGGAAAAAGTCCCTTCACTAGTGCTTCTAGAGCACGATAGCGAATGCTAAGACCCTCCAAGCTCCCATAGAACCGCCGGCGCCGAGGCAATGTTGATTCACAAACTATTCCGGCCTGAATGCATGCCTGGCAAGGCTTTGTGTGATCGGTAATGTCATCCCGAGCGCAGCGCATGCGCCTTTTCCTACATGTGTCACAGCTGATTGAAGCTCTCCGTCGATCCGTTGCAGTAACACTACGATTACCTCGAGACTTTTTTGGAGTGACTTGTGGGGCATTAACTCTTAAATGAGTAAGTTGGAAGTCTTTACTTGATTTTGGCATACTTTAAGACTGTTGTGTCGGCATTCCTGCGGAAGAGGCTGTGTGTCCAAGGAGAAGCAATGAAACATAATCTGGGGTAATACTATATACTATTAGCACGTGCTTTTCCGACTTGTGCAAAGACCATGGCGCACAGACAGCAGGTAAAATTTCTATGGGGAATCGAAGGGAGGTCATAAAGTCCGGCGACGCGTTCGATCCTTGCGTGTCCTTCGAACTTTAGGAGAATATACTTGAATAAGATCGACGTCCGGAGGTCATTGGTTCTTCCTAGTGGTGAATAAGACTCGATCGTATTAAGGAGAGAAACAACATGTACATGTGCTGGTTTAGATATCTTTGGGCTATGGGATAGATCCTTGGTGGTTTGTAAGGTCTGAGATTGTATTCAATCAGTGTATCTGACTTTAATCCAACACAGAGATTGACATTCGCAATTTAATACAGTGGTTCTATCGAAAATAGACAGTCATCTTTCGCAAGTGTATCGTGTAGATTGTATTAGGATCAGGGCAAGCTCGATGAAGCTTCAATCAAGAACACTCAGAGAGCACACTCACAAACCTCGCTTAAAATCTATGTAGTCAATCGGCTAAATGCGCGGGTAATTAGGAAATCGAGCCCGGATTTTGCTTCACGATGTATTCCGTTGAAGTAGCATGGAATCCTACCCCATATTATCCTAATTTTGATACAAGGTAGGTAACAAAGTGGTTTTGGTAATGGAAGTGTGCTACGATCCCGGCATTACTGCTATACCACATAGAGTAAAAGTTACATGAATCACCGACATGTACATACATTGTAGTCCCCCCACCACAATAGAGATCTGAGCCAAAGAAGCAAGAAAAGACGACCATCTCGCGTGTAGATGATCACCGCGTATGATTTTATCGATCAATGATATTAAGGAGGCAGAGAAACAAATCATGTATACTTCCAACTCAAGTTCCATCTTGTATGGTGAATGAAGTGGGTAGCAAGTATTTTTGTTGCATACCTTTTGGAGAGCTCCTGATGCTCTCGCATCTGAAGCCTTTGCAGTAGTATCAGATTCGACTTATCTGATCTAATCTTAATTAAAAAGTATTGTTTTGACGTCGTATGATGTTTCGAAAAGCAAGCAATCCAGTTAGTGTCCGACGAAGTCAAATCCTGATAGATATAATATTTGTAGAACGATCTCCATATATGTCTAGTCAGTAGGCTTGACATCAATTTCACCGATTCGACTAGAGAATGTCTGAGACAAATCGGCGATCACAATTAGATTAGAATAAGTTCTTCCGCTTACGTCGTTGATCCTCCGTCCCGATTGTTCTTTGAGACCTTTGTTTCTTCTATAACCCGTTCGGCTGCAGCGCACAGGCATTGCGCTATGTCTCAGCATGCACATTCCCACACTAGTGTAAAACGCCTTGATTAGCGTATTTGAATGCTGCGATGGGAAAAACAACATGAGCGGGGTCTCTCCACAGAAAATTTCTAAAGCAACTGAGACACCCCGCTTTCCGAATTCGCATGTTTATAAGCCCTATTGAAGTAGGCATCATCTACATCTACCAATATCTCTTCGCCTTTTCAGCATCAACACGATGTATCAGTCAAGATTGCTTTTCTCGTTCTTGGCAACTTTACTCGCGTTCCCCTTTGTCGTGGTTTCTCTTCCTTCTCATTCTTATGAAGCGGCTTTACACCGTCGCGTAACTGTTCCCGACGAAGATCCCTTTTACCAACCCCCTGAAGGATTCGCTGAAACAAACCCTGGTACCGTTCTTAAAAATCGAACCATAAATGCAGCTTTCTTTGGGTTATTGCCGGATCCCGTCACGGCATACCAACTCCTCTACCGAACTGCTTCTATCAATGGCTCAGCAATAGCTACAGTAACAACTGTTTTTGTTCCTCCTAATGCAAAGAAGGATAGATTTGTCTCTTTTGCTACTGCCGAAGATAGCTCATCTTCTAAGTGCGCTCCAAGCTACACGTATCAACTTGGAAGCTCCCAAGATAGTATCATTGTATCAGCCGAATTTCTTGTGATTCAAGCTTATTTAGCATCTGGTTATATAGTTGCCTCTCCAGATTATGAAGGTCCAGACTCAGCCTTCGCTGTTGGTCACCTCGAAGGAATGGGGGTTCTTGATAACATGCGGGCCGTCAAGAATTTTAAGGAAACTCTGGGATTGACCACAGACGATCCTTCCATAGTTGGTGTTGGCTACTCTGGTGGGGCCATCGCTACAGGCTGGGCCGCATCTCTACAGCCCAGTTATGCTAAGGATCTAAATGTCAAAGGATGGGTTCAAGGAGGAACGCCTGCAAACCTCACTGGAACAGCTGTTTTCAACGACGGAAAACTGACAGCTGGGTTCATACCTGCAGCCATCGTGGGTTTAACTGCGCCTAGCACTTACGGTGCCCAGTTGCAGCCAATCTTAGAAGAGATTATTACCGAAGATGGTCGAGAAGCATTGGAATTTACGAAGGAGAACTGTGCCGCAGCAAACATCGTGAAATTCGCCGGAGAGACTATACAATCCACAAAGTTTCAGACGCTAGGCGACCGACTTTATTATGAACCAACAATTGCGCAAGTGCTGAGCGAAAATATCATGGGAGCTAAGAAACAAGAGACTCCTACTGCACCGGTTTTCCTTTATCATGCAAAACAAGACGAAATCATCCCCTACAGCAATGCTACAAAACTAGTTGATTCATGGTGCGATAATGGTGCATCAGTTAAATTTACCACATTCGCCAATGGTGGACATGCTGGAGCTGAAGTTCTTGGTATTGTTGACGCGCTGACCTTTGTCAGCGATGCTTTCAATGGATCAGTTGGGGAAGGATGCTCAAGTAAGACAGAGTTCAACTGTTTGCTGAACCCTGTGGCGCTAGGGGCTGAGCTTGAGCCTATTTTGTTAAACCTAGGAAATGCACTCCTCACCTTTGGAAAGAACAATGATGAAAATCTGAAGAGCAACCCAAGTCTTTTCGGTAAATCTTTGGACTTCTAAGCAATAATTCGACTTCTATTTCTACTCAATTTTTTCAAGGTATTTGTTTAATGTAGTGCTATTGTTTGTTTTATCGATAATTTGCGATAATGCGAATATCATTTCAGCAACCCCTGCAAGTTTTGTCCTTCTTTTCAGAACTGCTGGTGTACTTGGAAGTCTAAGTGTTAATTAGAAGGTGCTCCTCAGAGTGCAGCTGTGACCATAGGTAGAAATTCGGTACCGCATCCATTTGAAGAGCTGATATCAGGTTCCTATACATGTCGTGACGAACAGTTTCATGTTCCTTTAGTAAGGTTCAAGATAGTCAGCTCTAAACGATCGCGAGGTATACATACTACCGAGCGTGGTGAAGCCTTGTAGCACCGCTTTGCGGTGTAGTAATGCTACAAGAATCCGATGTGATATGAAGTCGAGATAGTCTTTGTACTAAACGCTCATGTAGTTTGAACATTATTATTGGGATTGAATAATACATTCATCATTTTACCCATAGTTGCCGTGCACAAGCTACATACTCTTGAACGATACATCCGAGAGTAGCGAGCATTCTTACGCCAGATAGAAAGTCCTAATCTTCAAGCGTGTCTGCTAAATAAACGAGATGCTCTTAGGTCTAAATTGTGGTACTTTTTCAAATACTCACTTATGGTGAGGGTCAACTCTCTCATGGCTGCACTGATCGAATGCCGATACAGAGACATATGTTATGCAGATTATTTTCCCACAGTACAGAGAATGACATCAGGTGATTGGCTTCCTCTACACACAATCACAGGCATGAGACATCATCACTCTACTCAATCCCTCCAACCAGTCTTAAAAAAGCTCGACAATACCATTCATGTGCAGACGTACTCATTCAAGTACAATGTCATCAATATCATGTATCTTTTCTTAATGTGACAATGACAGAATTTTCGAGGACCATAACACTTTCAATTCTGAGTGGTGCATGGCGACAAAATCCCACTACTCCTTGAATCGTCCAATTTTGACAAATTAGAAGTTTAATGATCCACATGGATTATTTGCGAGATTTTTGTGCTTGAAGTGTACTTGCATCGCGCCCTTTAGAAATTGTACGAGCGATACGCTCATCTAATAGATGGTCGTGCGTCTCTGTAGCACTCAGGTGGCGAATCTTTTCGTCCTCTAAAGAGGACGAAATAGCTACACCAGCAGGAGGTCTTCGGGTATCGGAAAGGAAGAATGTATATATAGCCACAGCAAGCAGCGTACCAGGTATGTTGGTCAGAGCAGCTAATGCAGTGTACTCTTTTGGATAACACTCTTTGCCCCAAATTGTGCCGCATGCGAACCGCGCTCCCAGGTCACGAGCAGTGTTTAGTGATACAGATCCATATGCATTTCCCCAAACAATGGTGGCAAAAGCAAGACCAATTGTATACGGTGCTATGCCTGGGTTGGTAAAAATGTTTTGTGCGTCCAATTGAGACCATATCACTGTAGAAATTAAGGATCAAAAATTAACTCTTCTGAAAGCGACAACGTGCATACCTAGACCGATGGCAATATCGCTAAAAAATTCAGTAGCGAAGGATTCTCCTAGACTGCGACCAGGTACAGGGAACAGAGCCAGTACACCTGCTGGGCCTTGTGCAGTGAAAACCTTAGCCCTTTCCCCTGCTAGTGTAAGAGCATCGCTCATTTCCAACATTTCACTTCGCCATTGTGCATATACCATCAAAGAGGCAATGAATCCACCTAGAATCTGGCATACAATGTAATAAGGCGCTTTCCGAATAGGAAAACCCTACGAAATGTGACCATAATTTAAGTGAGGCCATCATTATCAGCACTCAGTCCTCACCTTGAAAATGACTTGCGCAATCGTAATGGCTGGATGGAAATGGCCGCCCGATGTGCTGCCACACACTACTATAGCAAATACGATACCCATTGCATACCCAATACCTATTTGCAATATGTCTCCTACAGCGCCCTTCGATAGAACATATGTGGCTGTACTGATTTGTCCGCAATAAGTAAAGAAAAATACACCCATCGCTTCTGCAATTCCAGCCACGAGCATATTTGGTTTGTAACTATCCCAGACATGACGAGCATGACAATTAGCTACTCCACCGGACGGAACTACTTGGCGTTGGATATCTCTACGACCTTCTGCAATTTCAGTGGCGCCCAGCTCCAGCTGTCCTGGATTCCGATGAGGACGTTGGAAAGCCTTATGTTCATAATTTTCTTCGCTAGACTTGTTGTCCTCGGCAGAGATATATACTGGGTGCATAGTAAATGTAGGAAGGGATGTTTGGTTTGTCACAGAATTTGGCTTATTTAAGCTCACTTTCCAATGTTACCCCACAGCATATCTAGAAGTGGGGTAAAGCGTACCTGACAATAGTTACGGAATACATGCTATTACGAAGCATTGTAGAGTAAGCGCTTTATTATTTTGGGGCCCCGGGGCCCCATACACTTTTTCTGTCCTGTGTGACGCTAGGAGTACATTGCCGCGCCTTTCGCCGTCGGAATTCATTCTGCCGAAACGCAGGTAAGCATACACATTACTGTTTAGTGTATTCTAACACCTGTCTCTTGATTATGGTAACGGAACACACGCTAGCATGACTGGTGCAGAGACTTCTGTTGTTTACTTGTGTTACCCTCATTACACCACAGCATGTGCGTGGTTCCTTTCCGACGTATTGCTTGATATATTGACGATGCCACACGCTAAGGCTTCGGTTAAACATCGATTATTTTTAAGGAAACATCGTTTTACTTCCGTGTCGGAGTGCAACACGTGCGTGCGCCTTGACAACCTGCCTTGAGAACAATGGTAAGAGAACAATGGGAAGTCAATTTGTTATCAGGAATTGCAACTATGAGACATCCGTGAAATGCTGATTATGAGCCTTCCTCAGCATCCCTGCCTGAGTCGACTATCTTTCTACCGTAAGTTCTATTTGTTCCTAGTAAAGATTATTGTGCAGTACACCGCCGTACTACCAGAAACATCCGACATCCAAAACTTTGCCCTTTCATATGTCATATAAACCTTCATTGTCTGCACGCTGAGGAGGGACAGTAACGTCTTAGCACCTATTAGGACCTTTCAGTGCAGTCGTAATTTCGTAGCTCGCTCAAGAATATATTGTCGTTCGAACATGTCTTGACACCCGCCGACCCTCCGCTTATAGTCACGTGTATACTCGAACATTTGCAGGGTCTTCTCCAAAGGGTGCATTTCTTAGCAAGTGACGTAGAGACACTCACAGGCAAAGTAAAAGATAATAATGATTACCTAGAACTGTCGTGTGCCCAAAATTTGTGGCTACATCATCACCAAACGCAAAGGGTGCATTTATACCAGAGATGTGACACTAACACAATCTTCTCTTCGCTCTACCAAGAAAGAAAAAGATGATGACGGACGTACCTGAAACCATGAAAGCAGCATACATCAAGGAATGGGGCAAAGAATTAGCTGTAGATCCCCGACGGAAAGTTCCAACTGAGCTTCAGGATTATGAAATTTTGGTTCAGATCAAAGCCGCTGGGATGTGCCACACAGATCTGCAAGTACTTGAAGGTGTATACACAGAAGCAGGTGCACACCTAGGCATGATAGGCAGCCACGAGCCTGCAGGTATCGTCGTTAAATTGGGCCCTAAAGCAGAGGAGACCAAAGTTCATATTGGTCAGCGTGTTGGCTCCATCAACACAAGAGGGTTCTGTGGGGAATGCAACTTGTGTAAAAAGCAAGGCACACAACTTTGTGAGAATGTCAAAGGTCTCCTCGGTTTAACAATAGATGGCGGATTCGCTAATTATTGCATCATGGATAGCCGTGTTGTTGGAACCATCCCAAAAGAAATTCCGTTCATTGAAGCTGCCCCTCTTTTCTGCGCAGGGGCTACTGTCTATGGTGCCTTGAAAGCTGTAGGGATTGTACCCGATCAGGTAGTGGCTATTGTAGGAATTGGAGGACTTGGGCACCTTGGTGTGCAATATGCTCGTGCATTGGGTATGAGAGTTGTGGCAATAGACAATCGTCAAGAAGCTTTGGATCTCCTTAATACTTTACCAAAGCATTTACAGCCGGAGCAAAGCCATTTACTGCACAGCAGCGGAGGACAAGACGAAAATCAAAATACCTCTCTTTTCAAGACTTTGGGTGAAGGATTCTACGATTCTAATCCTGGCATAGACAAAATTGTCATTTGTGCTGAAGACAAAGCATTGCCTCGGATGTGCCAACAATTTCTGCGCAAGGGAGGGGTCATTTGCGACGTTGGCCTTCCTGCTAATGGGCCGTTGGAAGTAGATGCATTTGCACTGAGCTTTAAAGAACAAACAATCAAAGGTCGTTTGATCTGTACACCTCGCGAGGCACAAGAGTTGGTCAACTTACACGCCCGTAGTGACTGCAAGACACACATCACGAAGACCTACCCAGTTGATGATATCAAACAAGTTTACGACCATTATAAGCAAAAAGGATTGATGGGGCGTATCGTGGTTGAGTTCGACTAAAGTACATAACATTGTGTTCAAGGTCTGACAAGATTACCTACCGAAATGCAATATGGAAATGCAATGTACATACTAGTTCTCATCCGCCAAAGGTAGCACGCTGTCCATCAATTTAATATTGTTTCAGAAGGATTGGTTTACTAGTTCAGAAACATCTTTTTGCCAATCACCAGCACGAGTGGCAATGCGCTGTTTACGTTCCTTTATTCCTCTCGTTAACGATAGAAAATAGTATATCCTGCAGCACATGACTGTTTTTCAGCTCATTAGGATGATCAGAGAACAAATTGCAGCTGAATTTGAGAATCTGGTTATCTCTCACGTATTTCAAATTGTAATCACATATGCCAAGGGAATGCCGAACGCGGCATAGACGAGTCTGAAGTGCGTCTGACTCATTGAAGGCACGAAAGTGCACCGCTACAGGTGCAACTATACTTCATATACTTTTGGACTCATTTCTCTCCTGCTTTCCGGAAGGCCGTGATCTGTATGACTCAACATAAGATGGTTTGTGAAAAAAATTTGTAGATCTGTAATACTTAAGAGCAAACAAACCCAAGTGGAGTTACCAAAAATAAAAATTTCACACTCCTCTGTAAGTCGTGTGAAGAACAGTATTTGAACACGATCCCTGTGCACCTGAGGTCACTACCTCCTTGTGCTGAGTGAGACTAGATCGTACTAGAGAAAAAGAAAACTATGTACATGGTTGAGTGCTTATAAACCTTTCACTTTATGTGATAGGTTCTTATTGATGCCGCGCGCGGCGTGTGATGTTGTTGAGTCAGATTATCTGACTCTGAACCAACACGGAGATTGTCATTCTCAATTACAATCATTGCTAATGATTCGCCTCAATAAGGTCACAAATTGGTAAAGATCTTGTTTTGACACCACACTCTGTGTTCCCGACGCGACCTGATAAGAGGATCAATTAAGAATGGCAATCTCCGTGATGGTTCAAAGCTCGACATACTAACTGAACACAGCCACACACCTTCCACATCACCCCCAAGGATCTATCACATCTTGTAAAAAGATATACAAGCCGCCTCCATGCCCATATCGTTTCTTTCCTTAATCTGTTATCAATCCTGTACAGCAATAGGAAGAAGCAGTGACCTCAGGCGTACCGTAGATCGTTTTCAAGTTATATCATCTAGATTCACATAAATATCGAAGAGTTATAGTAAACCAAGCAGTCATGAGAAAAGCTAACGGAAAACATTATATCAATTTCGCAATTCTCAAGTTTGGTGTGATCACATAGGCAGTCTATTCGCCATCAAGAGGGCAACGAGGAGGTGTGTTATTAACTTGGATTCCCCCTCTACGAGGATGAGCAGAATCATGATAAGGTGTTTTCCAACCAGGTGTCCAACCAAGGTTCAATGGATCTTGATCCTCCGGTGTAGAGAGCCACAGACGTAAAAGGTGTCGGCGCGGAGCTGGAGGTGGATAATCACGGTATGCAGTACGTGCATGCAGTACGTGCATGTCAGAAACAAATTGTATATCTCCAACAGCCAAAATCATATGAAGTGAGAGGCGTTGTGCAGTTTCTTCAAGTACTCGAATAGCTTCAAGCTGTTCCGCGGATAAAGGTGGAATTTCTCCTGCTTTAACAAACCTTTCGGTGCTCTTGACATAATATGGATCAAAATGAATTGTCAAGTTGTAGCTCGGAGCACCCTTAGGCAGCGCAAAAATTGGCAACTTGTACCATCCATTTTGACCGTCGCTTACTTCCCCTTTACGGTCGAAATACCATATGGGACTTGCTAAAGTTTTCGCTACATCGGGTCGTTTATCTTGTAATTCGTTCCAAACACGATGTGCAGAAACGATGTCGCTCTCTCCACCTTCTAAAGCTTTGTGTCTGTTTGCAAAGAGGGTCTAAATAATTATGAACTACTAAATTTTAATGTGACTCACAGACAAAGAAGCCCAACAAGGCCTCCACTGGAATCCGTGTGGAAAAATTGACGAGCATTAGTAGAGTAAATGCGAACTTTGTCAATCTGGGTGGGGTCATTCCCCAGGTCCTTGACATGGCCCAGAACATGGCCTTTACCATTCTGAGAAACGACATTTCCCAGGTAAGAACCAAGGCCAAGATAAGCTATTGCAGTTAAATGAGGTCCCCATCGATTTGTAGGCAAACCACGAAACAAGTAAAAACCTTCAGCATGCACGAGGCGCTCCCTCAGTCGATGTAGCGTTCCAATAAGTGAAGATGGTAATGGGAAAGTAGACCGCTCAATTTCACCGAGCTCGCGACCTGAGTCTCTCCACACTGTGGCTGCTTGCTCAAGCTGGCTTACTTCTTCGTCTGTCCATGTATGAATCCACTTGGAAGCATTCGCCTCGCCCCTGTAATCCTCAGAATTCCAAACAGTACTACCTTCAATCCGCTTAGGTAAATCTTCGTAAGGCACTAGAAGTTCAGTATCTACGTCATGCTGACCAGACGTGAGAACATTTGCAGAACTTTTTAATGATAGCTGGGCGGCAACAACGTCTGATGAGGTAGCAAGAAGATTTTGCTCGTCAGAAAGGCCACTTTTCTGAAATGTGGTCGAATTGTTTAAGGTGGAAAGCATGCTTCCTAAGCAAATTTTTTTGAACGGGAAGTGTTGAAGAAAGAAATTGAAGTATTTAGTAGAGGACTTGACTTGGAGGATTCTGCTTCGGCACCATTCGGCTGAGCTAAGTCCTTGTGGTTGCGTGCTTTAGTTCTGGGAGGCAATGTATCAAATGACGTGCTTTACAATCGCGCTGCGCGGGGATACCATGCTTAGCGCATGGACTGTGCCGCATGTTAGCACGTAAGCACGCAATCGCCAATTTCTCCACAAGGTGGCTAGGTACTAATTTTAAGGTGCAATCTGTCACGCAGGGTTGTTTGATGATGTTATCTTGTCAGGAACTTCCTGAAATAATGTCATGTACAATAGAGCAGTCTAATGGCGTCCCTTATTCTTCATCGTGATTTTTAGGCTTAAAACTTAAGGACTTAAAGACAGGCACTGAATTTCATTTTGTATATATTACGACCTATTGCCGGACTCCTTTTTGCCACTCATTTGTCCCTCAAAGTATTTTAGGTCATGATAGGTGACTGGCGAAAAGTTACCATATCTGACCTCAAGGGTAGTTCTGAGGACATTGAGCTCAAGTATTCAGAAAGTCGTGAGCTTGACAGAAAAGAGGAAGTAAAGCTTGTTCGCAAAATTGATTGGCTTGTACTACCTATTCTGACAATCTTATACCTATTGTCATTTTTGGATCGCAGCAATATCGGTAATGCAAAGATCGAAGGCCTTGTTACAGACCTACAAATCAAAGATTATTCCTCTCTTCTGACAGTATACTTTGTGGGCTACGTATTCGCCGAGCTGCCTTGTAACTGGGTTCTGAAAGCAAGTACACCAATGCTTTGGCTGCCAACATTAACACTACTCTGGGGTATTGTAAGCGTTTGCATGGGTTTAGTTCACAACGAGGCGGGAATGTATGCGACTCGATTTTTTCTCGGGATCACAGAGGCTGGTTTGTTTCCTGGGACCGTTTATGTTTTTTCGAGGTTCTACAAGCGTGATGAGAGAACCACTCGCGTCTCTTTCTTCTTTTCCGCAGCGGCTGCTTCAGGTGCATTTGGTGGAATCTTGGCTTATGCTATTGTAAAAATGGATGGCGTAGGAGGAAAACGCGGATGGTCTTGGCTATTTATCATCGAGGGTCTTCTCACTATTGTAGTGTCCTTTTTCGCTTACTTTCTGGTTCCTAACTATCCACATTTATCTAAACACTTCTCTACGAGAGAGAAAATACTAATCGAGAAGAGACTTCGTTTCGATTCAGACGCGGTTGACACGGAAACCTTTCAGTGGTCGGAAGTATGGCGAGCGTTTACTACGCTACAAGTCTATGGATATTGTTTTCTTTTTCATGGCTTTTCTTTCGGGCTCTACACACTTTCGTTGTTTCTACCTTCTATTATACAAGAATTAGGCTACAAAAGTTGGCAAGCACAATTATTAACTACACCCCCATACGTCTTCGCCTTTATAAGTACTATGAGTGCAGCTTACGTTGCACAGCGAATCAAGCAGAGAGCGCCTTTGATTCTCGCTTGCTCAGTAGTCGCTATAGTAGGGTATATTGCACTTATTACCTCACCCTCTGTAGGAGGAAAGTATACAGCCGTGTTTTTGTGCACGGGTGGTATTTATGCTGGTAACGGCCTTCTCTTAGCGTGGCCCTCTGAGAATTTAATGGGTCAAACGTTCAGAGCCACTGCTTTAGCCATGGTGATATCTATCGGCAACATTGGAGCGATCATAGGGACACAATTGTACAGAGTTCCACTCGGAGGTATACAGAACAAAAATTACCACATCTCGCACGCTCTTGCCATAGCGTGGATCTGCATTGCTATGATTTCTGCATCATTGCTTTGGTATGGGCTTAGCAATCTTAACAAGAGAATGGACATTCAAAGCGACCAAGTGAAGGAGTCAAGTTCGGATGACTCACGCCTTCAAATTTATTCGGACGGGTCTTGGCGTAAGAAGTTCAGATACCAAACATGAATTGTTTTCATACCTGTCTATGCTACAAACTCGTAATTTCATGGAGATAAAAGTACTTAACGCAAATTTAGGTCTCAACATACACCATTGAGGCAATAGATATCGATACCATTAAGTATAAACTTTGCAGAAGCATAGTTAGACCCTTTAGCAAGAGCGGTCTTATAATTTGTCCCACATTTACCATCCATTGCAACATTTCCGGCCCAATCCCCGCCAATAGTAATGTCAAGAACCACTTGCTGTCCTTTAATTTGACTATCAATCAAGGGACTTTGGAAATTTGCGACCGGTACGCCCCATAGAGAGGGCTTTAGTGTTGCAGATGCAGAGCTACGATTTGAAAGCTCCTTAGGGATCTTATTGCTATGTCTACCCCAGAACCAAATTTTGACGCCTCCGCCTTTACCGAACTGCATTGCCCAAATGCCACCGTTCTGAGCGTTGAAATCAGAACCCCATGACGGACCAGCACCGTTTTTGTCATAAAAAGAACATCCTGTGTTCCCTAAACCGTAGGATGTTAAGCAATTATTACTGTTAAGGCTTCCAGAATACGACTTAGATGATGACGTCAAGGCTGAAGAACCATTCAGATGTACCGACATGAGGTTCGAATTTTTCTTATTATTGGTGTACCCGATACCCTCCATCACATCAATTTCACCATTCAGAGGCCAGTTGACACCATTTACTGTCCAAAGTGCTGGCCAAGTAGCACAGCCAACCGGCATCTTCACCACATCAAAAATCACAATGCCTGAATCGAAGGACTGTTTGGTATTGAAGCGTACTGAAGGTCTCTTTTGGCCTAAAGGTAGATCTGCGGAACTTGTTTGGACAAACGCACGGCCTTTGGAAGTGATGCCGATTAGGCCCTGCTTTTGTGCTGTGGTTTGATCGACGTAAACTACAGTTCCATGAGTAGGATCTGTGATGTTCCAGAAATCCCAATTATTGTTTGAAAAGAAATTTGCGCCTCGATTTGCCTGAGCAAGGCTGTAAGTACCGGTTGCTGCAGCAGAGGGGTTTAGTACTGTACTGGTTGTCTTCGAAGAGATTATGGAGGATGTGCTTGTAGCTGTGCCCATCGCCACGTCTGGTAGTGCTGTTAAGTCAGATCTACTGACTACAGAGGGGACAAACGAGGTCACGGGTACTGTTCCACCATCGGATGCGAAAGATTCGTTAAGAGCGACTTGTGCAAACCGTGGCTTGAATAATTCTGGGGAGAGTACGCGACCGAAGCAAAATATGTTGGAATGACTTTCTAGAAGTATGACAAAAATGAATGAAATAAGTTCTGTCCTCATTGTTGCACAGTCCGTTTGTAGAGGTGCTCGATATGACCACTCCAAGATCTACTGACTTCTTTATATGCTCCACTCAGTACGAAGAAAGAACGGCAAGGACAATAGAGTCCTTCAGACGCGGAGTCTAGCCTTTCCCGTCTAGTATACATGCTGCACAAGAGACTTTTATGATAAGGCATAAAGTCATTTTGTAAAGCACGTAGGGCTTGTGCAGTATCCACCTTGCATGAGTCAAATACCGATTCCAGCAACGTAGACGCATCAGACTCTGAGGGCATTCCCCCAATTCCGTTCCTGGTGAATTATTTCTCTGCATTGTGGCTTGCAGATCCTCCGTCGGGAACCGTGTGGCTTCGCAAGGAAAGACACGTGATACGATGTTGTATGTCCGAAGTATCGTGGGAGGGTTTACTCAGTAGGATCATGACACGTAAAGCTCAAATGACTTCCGATGAGTATGTTGAACATAAATGAGAACAGAACAAGACTGTACAAAGAAGGAAAAGAGAAACGCACGAGAAAGAGGGTCACAAAACAATTCTAGTACCGGTCTTAAGCGTTCGATGTACTGAACACTAGTTTCGTCTAACTCACAAGAACGTACAATGTTACTAGATGAAGGCCGCCAGACTTGTTCATTTCCGCTCACTGATGGCAAAGAGGGTTGGTGACTGAACTCTCCGATGTTCAGTATTAGATACCATTCATGCATTAGACGTGCCTACTCCTAGGACTTTACACAGAAATGTCTCGGATACGTGTTGGAATGAGACTGCAAACCTCGAGTTAGCATCGCCTCCGAACTATAGTACACACGCGTTGGTCAAAATTGGCTAGAATATTGTGGGGTAATGGAAAGTATGACTGACCCATAAGCAAGATCTAATCGAGAAGGCCATAAAGCCTTCGAATGGCAACGAGGTGATGCCCCATGATTCGATCAGCACCCCTCTGCATAAGCACCTTCTTGTTTCAACAGGTGGTGAGATCACGACAAAATCTGCCAGTACATCTACAAAGCGAGCCTTCCTATCGCAGATAATCCAGACCATGCACTTTATGTTTGGGACGATGATGCTATGGATAAATCTGCTTGAGAGGTGGGTGACAACTTAACTATAAAATGGTGCTTCATCCTGGATGAATGCAAACTGCACAAGTTGGTGGAGAGGGCAGCAGGGCTGTGATGAAATAGTATATCTTAATTAGTTCTGCAGATCACAAACATGACGTTAACAATACTTTATAAGAGGCTATATCAGTGATACGAGAAACAGAATAGCTTAAATAGCATTGCAAAGGTATACTGCAATTAGAAGATAGTTCTTCCATACGGCTGATGTACATGGCCAGCTACACCGTGACGATTGTTAGAACAACGAATGAGGGGAGCAGACATTGCGAAAAGGAAGGGTTTAAAGACCGAAGAAGGCAGCAACGGCGGCTGCGACGAGTCCGGCGCCAGCCGTGTTAATGGAGAGGCCCATAGCACCATCTCCACTTCCGCTTCCAGACGATTCGGATCCAGATGCGGAACTGGAGCCATTTGCCTCACCGTTGGCGGAGGAAGAAGCGCCGTTGGCGTCAGATGCAGCGGAGGAAGAAGCACCGTTGGCGTCAGATGCAGCAGATGAGGAAGCACCTTCACCAGCAGATGAAGAAGCACCTTCACCGCTAGCAGATGAGGAACCATTCTCGCCATCAGCGGATGATGAACCATTTCCACCAGCGGCACCAGCGGCACCCCCGGCAGCAGCACCTCCAGCAATTCCACCAAGGATGGCTGAAGCTTGAGCAGGGTCAATAGACTTCTCTGACAAGTAAGAGGAGAAAGCTGCAGCATTGACAGAAGTGAAAGACTCGGCGTGAGTGGTGAAGTCAGCATCGCCGTGGGCAGCATCACTGAAGTAGGAAGAGAGTTGATCGGGCTCAACTGTGGCTAAGAAGCTGGAAACATCCTTGTTACCTGTTGGGAAAACACGTTTCTACTACAATATTAGTAAACGCAGCCACCATCGCACATTACTATTTACCTGGAGAGGTGCAGCAGTTGGAACGGCTTGAGGGGCAGCTTCGGCGGTGAAAGCCATTCCCATGGCGAGAGCGACAGCGGCAACGGAAAGCTTCATTTTCTATGTATCTTGTAAGCTTTGGCTTGATGTGAAACGGATGGGTGGCACCGGTGCATGTGCCTCCCCTTATATATAACGCTTTCTTACAAGATTCACAAAAGATTTACCAGCAATGGAAGGTTGCATGCATTCTACAAACCAAGTCAGCATGCATGCCATGAGTCGTGCGTGACATGAGGCAAGATTGCCTTGAAAGACAGACTAAGCTACCGCTTTCGTTGCTCAGCCTAGGTTGAGACGCGGGACCAGTCTTGAAGAAAAACATACATTCCTCTCCGAATCACAGCCATTTTGCTCAATATGCACTCTGATACTGCTTTCCTTCGCCAAGAATATGTTCTCCTTGTAAAGGCAAGGTCCGATGTGCTTCGATCAGTAGAACCGCTGCGAAGTGATGTGCACTTGCCGTATCTAGCAAAAGTGGAGAAAGTGATTCACTGATTCACTGTAATAGTGCGATCCATCGAATATTCGCCTCTTGTTCTGCTGCATCGGTATAGCAAAAGTCTCTCAACCTAGGCCGAATACAATGGTAATGTGCAAGCCTAAGCGAGGGGCAACACAAGGCATGCACAATATTCTTGCGTCGAGGCAACGTGAGGTTGAGTCGAGTTTCAACTGCCTCTCTGACGTCAAAACACCTGCACACAACATCATATGGGTGGTTGAAGGAGCACTGCCTCTCACACTAGAGAATTCTAGCTGGGTGAAAATGCCTGCAGCGGATGCCCTCGAGAACGCACTAGTGCATGTTTACCCCTACGAGGCAGGCGTGCACCTGTTTCTTGGCTAGCGCAGCCGAATAAGCCCAATGCCGAGCAGCGGCTGCGTATTCTCTTACACCATTCAGCTCACCTACACAGCCATTTGGCGGAATTCATGAGGACATCCGCATGTAGACTGCGGGGCGTGTCGATCACTCATGCAGATGCGTACGCTAGTCTATTATCTCAAAGGTGTCATCGGCCGGATGAATCTTCCGGACTTGTCTGTCCTGCCGTTATTTGAAGATGTGCAAGGTTTCATGTCCTGTTTGACCATAATCGCCGAGGAAGACGTGAGGCTCCGATTGCATCATATTTGGTGCTTTAGCTCTGACTGGAAAGGAACGGCGTTTAATTCTAGGCAGTGCTCCTCCGCACAAGGCATAGCGACGTTGAATATTATATCGATGGTTGGTGATGTGCAAGACGAATGACAAATGGCTTTGCTCATTTGGCGGAGATTGGCTACCTTGTGCCCTGTGGCTGATCAAGCACCGACGTTCCTTAATGTCAAACTTCGGAAAGCAAAATGCAATTAGTCACGTGCATAAGATGTTTCGTGCACATACGTAGATAGAACTGTTTGACGTAATCAATAGCTGCATCTTCATAACTCTAACCTACTGTGTAAGCATTTATGTTGGCAAGAAAATGTGTGATAATCCTTGCATATGACCACTTCTACCAAAATGCTGGGATCTGATTTTGAGGGATATCTCCTTAATACATCTTGCTGGTAACATAAAATGTCAATTGTCACAAACACAGACTCTGTCATCCATGACGCTTCTGGATTGGACAGAGGGGTCAAAGTTTACAATGCACCTCCTGGTCATCTGGGAAATCTTAGTGCTTCTCAAAAGAAAGCTTTTGATACTTTGAAAAAACTAATAATTGATGAGCTAGGATATGATGGCACCCAATGGTATGATGACAAAACTGTGATGTGAGTATTGGAGTTCTACTTTCCAGTAGCCACTTCCCTTACACGGCTTGTCCTAGTCGATTCCTACGAGCAAGAAATTTTTTGCCTCTCGCAGCTCTCGAGCAACTCATTGCAGCTGACAAATGGAGGAAAGGCATACGATTAGAAGAGCTGTACAAATCTTGTGATGGAGACGAGATGAATATAGCTAGACAACACTATCCTCGGTGGACTGGCCGCCGAGACAAAGCTGGGAGACCCATATTTGTCTTTCGTCTAGCCTCTCTTGATAGATCACGTCAAAAACAGATTGCAGCTCCCCAACAAGAGACTGAACGGCTGTGAGTCGTTGTGGTCCGAAATTCTACCTGCTGAAACAGAATTGAAAACAGTGCAGTCCTTAGCGAATTTATGATCAAGTTCCTGCTAGAAATGTGCTGTGATCTCTTTCATAGCAATGTTGAGCGTGCTGACAAGGTAGCTCAAGATCCCACCCTATCCCAATTACCGCTCTCTGAAGTGGTGAGCATCATTGATTTCGAGAACACATCCTTGGCTCATTTGTGGAAGTTGCGCGGCCACCTCCAACTAGCTTCCACACTTGCCTCTGCATATTTCCCGGAAACGTTAGGAAAGATGGCACTTGTCAACGTTCCACCTTTCTTTTCGTATATTTGGAGTTGGATACAAAACTGGTTCGACGAAGGAACTAGGAACAAAATGGTCGTTATAGACTCGAGGTCTTTAAAAAGTCGCAAAAACACGCTGACTGAGCTTGTAGCATCGGTCGACCTTCCAATTGAATACGGGGGCGACCTTCCTTGGGTTTACGAAGATGAGCCCTTGTTGGACTGTGAAATCCGGGATGCAATTGGAACGGATATGCTTCCGAAAGGGCCTTTGATTTGGCAAAATGGCAAGATGATGCTACTCAGACATTGTAGCGATGCTCCGATATCACACACCAGTAGCTGAATTTAGCCACAACTCATTTAGATATCATACCGATTCGTTTAGATATCATACCGACTCGTATAGAACTCATACCGATTCGTATAGAACTCATACCGATTCGTATAGAACTCATACCGATTCGTATAGAACTCATACCGATTCGTATAGAACTCATACCCTTTCACCTCTCAATAGAAGCAACTGTTTCAACCGTCGGAAATCTTACTGAGAGACGTATGCAGTTTAAGGCCACTATGTCTTTCAGATCCAGCAAAATCTCTCATTCATGATATTTTCATCCGACATTTCGATTGTCTTTTGCCTTTCCAAGTGCGCAAAACAAATTCATTACTAGATGATTTCAGTCTGCAGCAAGTCATGCAAGTTTCCGAGATGCCTTAGATGCGCGTGCATTTTTTCGGACTGAACTCGGTTCACATACGCCTGTGAAAAGCGGGGTACATGGTACTAGGTAACAGTAACGATTTTTTTTCGCAGTAAGTTGCCATTCGACCATCATGAGCATTCTATCTATCTCATGGTTGTCGTGGCAAAATGTTACGAGGCCCCAATCTTTTCGCATCCCCATGATTTACATGGTGGGTCTGTCAGTGCTTTTGACCATATTCGGTCTTGTACCAATAATCTCTGTATGGACTGGCTTCGAGCAAGCGGATCTCTCATGGTTTCCATTCCTATTGCTGTTACGAGAAAATGTGAGCCAGTAGAATGT
The DNA here is from genome assembly GCA_037044235.1 of Meruliopsis variegata. Classification (NCBI taxonomy): domain Eukaryota; kingdom Fungi; phylum Basidiomycota; class Agaricomycetes; order Polyporales; family Irpicaceae; genus Meruliopsis; species Meruliopsis variegata. Next base: position 85,679 of record JAWLTJ010000011.1, read on the forward strand.
AGTTTCAAAAAGCTTATTATTATCCTTTTAGAATGGGAAGATGTTTACCGAGAATCACATAAAACGTTCGCCTTTCGTATATACCGCACTCCACTCTTTCCCAGGGTAAGTTTTTTCAGCAGCAGGCCAGAAACAACTGAAGAACATATTTCATAGCATACTTTGGTGCTTATTCATCCCACTTCAACACAATGTGCGCTTACGAAGTGCCAATCCCAAAGCCCACCGCTATATAGGATATGTGAGCTTAGCCCTCTCTCTACTCTTAGCGGGCACTGGTATCTACTTTGTTTTCTCTAAATTAGCATACAGTCATGATGATATTTGGCATATTCACAAGCTTCGTATAGGTAAAGATGCACTCTCAGCAACTACTGTGCTAGCATGGCCGACATTTTCTGCTGCACTTTTTCCTTTATTTACGGCTCAAGTCATTACTACCATCAAGGCTTTTGTCACCGCACGAGCGCGTAATTTTCAGGAACACCGTAGATGGGCCACCTTACTCACCCTTGTGGGCTTCATTGTACCAATGCAGCGCTTTGCGATGGTTATCTCATATCTCATCGGTGTCATCTTGCTATTCACACCACAGCACGTCATAGATTTGCTCCAAGTACCAGACACTTCGGATATGGAAGCTATGGTCAATGCTGAGAAAGCTGCTTTTGCGCTCACAACTTGGGCTGCAATAGTCAGCATCCTAATATACACCCTAACTAATTCTAATAAAGTCTATGAACGTAAAACGTATCAAATGTCAAAGGGCAAATCCAAAAATTTTCTCTGAACGTCAACAAATTTCTTTTGTACTTTAAAGGAAAATTTATTTTACGATTTGCTGTTGAAGTGCTGTCAACATGAGCTACCTTTCGGACCGTATCAGGATGCTACACAAACGTGTTTATATACGTATCGTACAGAAGATTGACTTTGCCTATTTCTGAGCTCATTGTTACTGTATGTGTTCATGATCATCTGATTGGCGAGCGTGAACCACTTTTGAACGGTGATTCTGGATGATTTAGACATTGTTGATAGGTGCATCGAGTGATTGTCTACGAGAAGCAGTTGGGGTGCCTATCCGACTGTTCACCCGACTGTTCGCACGACTGTTCGCACGACTGTTATGTGCCGAACGAACTCGTGCCTCTTGTTGCGCTCTCTGCTGAGAGCTACGTCGAGAACCCAGAGGAATTCGGGAGGGTCGTTGTGCCTCAGGATCCTGATTGGCTCTCTTCTCACCGTCAGCAGTGCCTAATGCCATTGCGACTGCTGCTTCATGAGCAGCACCTTCCCTTGTAGACTTGCTAGCATCCCCTTCGACCCTCTGCAATGCTAAGTGTTGTGCAAATGGTGATCGCTTCCGCAGAATAGGACCTTTCCAATAGATGACGTAGACAGCGAGCACAAGAAGAAAAGCGATGCAAAACAAGATTGTACTAGCATACTGCAGGTGCCTATTAGGAGGTCCAATGTTTTGAAAAAAAGGAGTAGCTGGAATAGTCAAGACCCCAGCTAGAAAATCGCGAGACCATCCGTTGCCCCCTGTAGCAGAGGCTGAATACGGACCATACGCGCAAACCATGTAATCTATGGTGGCCATGTATATAGCATAATTAGCGATTCCGACGATAGCAGCGAAGACCATGCTGCCTACCCAGTGTATGGGTGGACCTCCCGATGTCCAAGCGAATCCTATCAAGCCTATTGGCAGGCATGGGGCAGTCCACAGCAAGAACCACAAACGGCTCTCATATTGAGCTCTTTCGTCGTCAGGATTCTCTCTACGCTCCCGCACGTTCTTTTGAATAGCTGGAATAAAAATAAGCCATGCCAGAACGTATCCGATACCGATAGGAATGAATGCCAGACCGATTTGAGACGCGCTAAAGCCCCATTGCTTGTATACGATGCTAAAAGACTGGATAAACATGAATATAAGTGCATCACTGTGACGAAAAATTAGTTCTTGATCAAAAAATGCACCAGAACAGACGTACCTGAAACCGCTCAGAAGAGACAGCGTCAATACAATTGGCTCAGTTAGGAACATACGGAAAGGGCGAATCCACGTAAGCATAATTTCTTTTGCTGAAAAGCGTTCGCGCCAGGGAACGAGCTCATCAGGACCGTATACGTTCTCTTCGCCTGCCTTTCTGCGATTCTTGGCAATTTTGTTCATCATGACAGTCGTTCGCGTCTCAGGAACGGTGAGGAGATGTAAAAGTTGAACCGCACCTCCAAAGATAAGTTGAATCCATATAGTCCAACGCCAGTTGGACTCGTACTGTTCTACGAAGCCGCCAACAATAGGCTATCCTCTTATTAGATTTCTCAGGGAAAATTATTGAGTTCACTTACCCCAACAATTGATCCACCAACGGACGAGAATACAACATAAGCCACGGCGTATTGTTGTGCGTCTGGCTCAAACATATCGGCGATCATACCAAGGGTGACAGAACCCCCTGCAGAGCTTAAACCACCTAACGCACGACCAACCATGATGGTTGCAAAATTTGGAGCTAAGGCTACTGGAAGTTGCCAGATATTGACGAGGAGTAAACTCAGTTGAAGGATGGGTTTACGTCCAAGTTCCTCTGACCAAGGCGCCCATAATTCACAACCAAAGGCGTAGGTGACAAGAAAGATCATGGCTCCACAACGAGCAGCTTGTGCGCTCACACCGAATTCTTCTGATATGCCCTCAAGACCATTCGAGTACAGGCTCGTATTGAAGTTCATGCTCACTTGTACGATAAAAATGACAGTCAGAATCGACCACTTCTTCCATGCAGGGAAGCTGAAACCTAGTTCATCGTAGCATTCACTTTCTGTGAGGATGTATCGATCTGCATAGCGACGGTGTTTCTCGTGCATTGCGTCAATATCTGCTCGATCGGGATCTTGCGTCATTATATGACGTTGAGGTTTCTTCTCTGCCCTTTCTTCATTGGGTGTCTCATCTTGACTACGGTTGTACGAAGTCTCTGAGCTTGGACTCTCCGTTTGTTTTTCATTTTCTGGTGGTAGAGGTGCCATTGACGACATCACAAAGTTCTTGGGTGAGCAAAAATGTGGGGGGAGTCAAACATCAGAAGTACATTCTATAGAAGAGAATTGAATTTAGTAGGACCTTCAGTGTATGTGCCTTTTCTCCATGCTTATGCAGGAATTCAGTATGATTCGGACGTCATCGCCGTGTTCGGTAAAAAAAAACAATTTCCCCAGGTCCGTCCTGCATCTTCTCCGCGGGTAAAGTAATCTTCTGCTGTTTTGCCTCGTCCGCCGGTGGAAAATGGATGCGCATCAGTCCTGAGAAAAAGGTACGGCGTCTTTAGAGACAAATGGATAAATTCATCACGCTACCTGAGCATTACTTCTACATGCTGCTAAGGAACAGAAATCGGGCAAACTCATGCTAATAAATTTAACTGTGTTAGTCAGGGCGCGGAGCTTTAGAGGGCTGAGAAATAGGTGCAACAAACATACCAGATATCATCAAGCACTGGATAAAGCTCGTCACGTCGATGGTCAAACACGATAGGTAGTACAAAAAGCTACTTCACGAAGCCTCTAGAAGCTATCGTCATTATAGTGCCTTTGCTTGTGCCTTACTCTATGCTATTGTGATTCTGGTAAGAGATTGAATAGGACCGATCTAGCATCATACGAGTTTTTAATCTGCACGGAGGTCATCATCCCCAATATCTTCGCTGCAGTATCAGATATATCAGATACCTCGTTATAATGAAGAGATATAAAGTTGCATCCTATGCTGCAGAGTCTAAATTTTCCGTATATAGATAGAAGGGTATTTACTCTTCTCCTGTATGATGTAAATCTTCGAAAAATATCGTATGCTTTTTGAGTGTGTCCCTTTTCGCGCTCTAATTTTACTCAATTTCTCGTGAAACACGTTCGCACTTCTGTCCGAAAATTCTCAGCCTCCACAGTCGGCCCATCGGCACTTCACCGTCATTTGCATAGCGTCATCCTGTCGACAGCCATAGGATGGCAAGCACCTCCAAGAAGAAACCCTTCGTGGCACAGTTATCTCGGCGCGTTAAGGCATGTGATGAGTGTCGCAAGCACAAAATCAAATGCGACCTTTCGGTGCCAAAAGGCGGAGACACTAATGAGACTGGAGAGCCACCTTGTAAAAGATGCACTCGTCTTGGATTACATTGCCACCTCACAAAATCTTTACAAAGCATTCTGGAAGAAAGGTCTATGGAAGATAATGACTGGAGAGGTAATGTTGAGAGACGCCTCGACATTCTAAGCAAAGCGATTGTATCTTTAACGCAGGTATCAGCTCCTCCAGATGAACCGAGCGCCTTGCACGAAATCTTGAGTGACCTCAAGCTATTGGGTACTTTCAAGTCTGAAGAAGACCATTTGGGAAGGAAAAGACATCGATCATTCGCTCCATCTTCGTCCGTCTCTGTCGCATCATCCCCTGCCAATCATATGAACAGCGAGAACCTCGGGCTTTTAGCTGACGCGGCATCCGAAAATTACGTGCAGACCTGGGGAGAAGAAGGCACGGAGGCAGATCCTGCCTCTGCGCCTGGGCAACATCTCAAAAACCTCGGTGACGAAGTAAAAGAAAATGAGACCCTTCTCCATCCTGAACATGGAGAAATACAGCAAATGACGAATGAAGGAGCACAAAGACATCCTATAGCATCCAAGGTTATTCTAAATAGAAAAATTGACATAATTGATCGAGGAATTGTCACGTTATCTCAAGCAAAGTCTCTCCTAGACATCTACCTGGAACACCTTGACCTTCGAGTATTCTCAATAGTCAGGCAGGCCCATCAGCACCCTGGGTTACAACAAGCTCATGGCGAGAATTTGGACTATATCTTGTCTAGCATTCGACACAGTCCATTGTTACTTTGTGCTATATGTGCAGTTGCAGCACTCCATTGCAAAGGAAAAGAAAGCAGCGTAGGCCAAAAGAGAGTGCTCGACGAAGAACAACAAGTGTCAGGACTCTATCATGTGCTCCATGACGAATTTGTACGCAATTCAGCACAGCAAAGCTTCATACGGAGACAATCGTTCGACGATATTCGTGCACTTGTCATAGCAAGCTGGTGGCTGCGGGATCTCAGCTGGATTCTGACAGCATCTGCTGTTAGACTAGCGACGGAGAGAGGCATGCAAGAAGCGTACAAACGTTGTAGCTCTATGAAAAAAGGACAATCTTCTTCTTTTGAAGTGTCCTCAGAGCATTTTACCGAAGCATATGAAGCCGCAAGGCTTTACTACCTAGTGTATGTGGCCGATCACCAAGCAGGTATCCCTTTTTCTCGCCCTCCAATGACCAGGCAGCATGCAGCCGTTCGCAACGCTCGCTCCTGGCTTGCCAGCTGCCCTATTTCAAGTGAAGAGGACGGTGAGTGCAGCTTTTTATATTTCGCTATATCTCGCTGATTATTCTGATAGTCCGACTGATTGCACAAGTAGAGATATGGGTCATAGCCCATGATGTTGTAGATGACTTTGGAGTTGATAGTAGGCAAGAGCTTTCTCGTACCCAAGTGCTGGACCAAGTACCTAGAGCACTTGCCCTGCTCTCAAACTGGCAAAGACATTGGACAAGTATTTTTGGCGATCAGAATTTAGCAATCGAGGAGGTACAGGTGGAAGCTGCTATGATGCGTCTTTTTCTTTGCGCACACATATTCCGAGCGCCAAAAGGAGTGTCACCATTGTTGATCGAAAGCGAAGGAACAGATCCAGTAAGAAACGATTCTTCTAATTTTGACCACAGCCTAGACCAACGCGGGTCTTTCATAAATCGGGCGCTCCCTGATTTTGCTGGGCCTGTCAGAGACGAACAGAAATACCGGTATAACACTGCATGCGAGGCGGTAGCTGCCGCACATCAAGTAATAGATATGTTTTGTTCAAAGAAATCTCCGAAGAACACCACAGAGCAACGGCAAGTTGAGAGCAGGATACTAGAAGTCTTCGGACAGCCTATCTACCCGCATGTGATGCTGATCTTCTCTATCTTGTTCCTCGAGAAACTTTCTCGCACTTACGGTGTAGAAGCTCCCGCTCAAATTATCTACAGCAAGGTACGATTGGCTATCTCAGGATGCCAGCCGGACGAAGTTTTTCGAAAATGGGAGGATGTTTCATCCCTTCTACAAAGTCGGATTGTGAGATTCTGCGCACCAGAACACCTTTGTGTCGGCGCATTGGCTGGATTAAGAATAATATTGAAGCGCAAGCACGAGAAAGTTATGCATAACAGTTCAGCAACATCACATTCTTCTCAAGGGACTTATAGCGTAGTAAATGCTAATGCAAGCACATCCTCTGAACTTGACAAGGTGCTAGATCCACAGAATAAGACCACAAAATGCCCACAAAGTGAATATGGGATTCCTGAAAATAAATTTTCAGATCCGGCTATTTTTTCAGATGAAGGTATGCTTGATTTAAGGTTTGGCAAAAATATAGCGGACCATTCTTTAAGTCCATACAATTTCGATCTACAATCACTTGACCTGCTTTCAGACACACGCTTTTTATCAGGAGTGGGACACAATATCGAAGATGAAACTCAACCGTGGGGGTGGCAGCTCCCTTCCTTGTGAGCAGTCCAGCCCAGCCCACACGCGTCAAAATGAATAGCGTTTATCGCGCTTCTGCTTATCATCGATCGAGATAGAGTCGATGCTACAACGCTTATAAGGGCTTATGAAGACCTTCACTGTAATATGATAGAGCCTCCTGTTCGGTGTAACCACATGTCATCATCATGATTGTGGCAGACGTGGTTTTTTTGAGTGCAGCAATTGTCACTCTACTTGCTCTTTTCTTACGGGATTTAAAGACAATTGTTAAGCTCCGCTCGAGATTCATATATGCCGCAAACTCCAACTCTACGGCACCCAAGAATGAAAAAGAATTCTTCCCATTGCCTGCCTCATTGCCCGCTTTGAACCCAGCGACTATATCGTCAGACAAGGGAGGTTGTAGAGATCACCTTTACGTCAATAAGGTCTTACGGCATCCATACCACCAGACAATGTCCCACCAAGCGATGAAGTCGGAGGATTGGATCGAAATAGATTCATATTACCTGAGCGACCTAGAAGCCAAGCGTCGTATAATTGCGATGCAAGGTAAAGTCGTTCTTGATGCTCTTGACGATGATGGTATACGTCTTGGATGTCAGGAACTTCTGAGTCACCTCTGCGAGTGGTTGACAACAAGGTATCCAGGGTTGTTCAGATGGGATAGCTTAGCCGATTCGAGACGCACTACGCTCTTGAACCTCGCAACGAACGACATGGTCCTTGTGAAAGATACATCGAACGGAGCTCCCCTATCTGGAGAAAAGGCATTACATGCCATTAGCAGATTAGTACAAGACGACTTCCTTATCGCGGCACCATCAAGAGAAAAAGATGGCGAATGGATTGTGGGAGGGGGCGTCGTAGCGTTCCCAGGGTTTTATTTATTATCAGAAAAGATTGGAACTTCGTTATTCACAACGCATGCACCTGTTCCTCAGTTTAATGAGAAATTATTGCGGTCTGTTGAACGGACACTGACAAGATTGAAGCCTGACCAACCAATCGAAAGGACGTCATGGGAAATAGTTGACCATACCCCGGACGGCGAGCAATTTTGGGTTCCTATGGCTGGTTCGCTACCTACTTCCACAGGTGCTAAACCCATGCATGATTACCATCGGAGCGGCAGAGCAGAAAATGCATGTGAAACGGAAGATGCATCCAAACTTCTCTTGCGGCTAGATCATCAAACCTTCGTAAAAATGCCTAAGAGCGGGGTGGTATTCTTCGGAGTTCACCCTTTCCGTAGGCCATTGAGTGAGCTGCAATATAAACCACACATCCCTAAACTACTGTTAGATATACATCGTTTAGGTCCTCCAGACATCATGAAATACAAAGGTGCACCATTGTATCAAGACAGTGTCATTCCCTACCTCGAACAGCTCCATCGATGGCAGGTAGAGCATGGCTTTGTAAAAGAGGGTGAGAATCCAGTAGACTTTCGTAAATATGGCGATCGGCATGTGGCCAAATGAAATAAATATCCGAAACCCTGTTGTGAAGAGTGTACTGCGAGACACAGGCGTTGTAGCAGTTTAAGAAAGGGAACTATCCCTCTTCAAGTGGCGACTGTCATATCCAACAAATTCTATATATTCCACAGCTATTACATTATAGAGTAGCACGACTGCACCAACAAAAGAGAGTCAATACAGTTCTCTCAACGTTCATAAACGCACATATACATTTTCATTACTTACGCAGCTACAAGCTTCTTCAATTCGCCGCTGGATAAGAGTGCCTGTACATCAGAGTTGCCGCCAATGTGCTTGCCATTTATAAAAACATTTGGAACGGTGCGCTGGCCTGTTTGATTGGCTAGCTCGTCCTGAATGGCACTTCCATCCGCCTCGTGATCGAGCTCTAGGATACCGACGCTAGCGACATTGAGATCCTTGATTGTGCTTTTGGTCTTCAGACAATCTGAACAAGGTCAGCTTTGCTCATGAGTGTCCTCTTTACTCACATGGGCAATAAGACTTTGAGAATATTGCAACTTTGTTGCCTTGGATCAGTTTATCGATGGCTTGTTTTGCAGACATGAAGGCAAATCGAGAGGGTGAAGCAAACGTGGTGGCGAGTATAAACGGGTGAGAGTGTGAAGCGAAAAGCACACCATCGCTTCACGCTGCTTTTCTTTCTGGCCAGGTGGAGAAACTGACATTGAATCATTTAGAAGGGATTTCATACAAATACAAGCATTATTCAATATCAAATACACCACTGTCCGCGTCATCTTCGGCTTTAACGCCCAACTTATGTCCGGTAGTTGAATAGTATGCAGCACGACGCCCAACAGCTGTCAGTACATCAGTCAATGTGTCGATTGAATCTTCCAAAATATCCTCGCTCATGATCGCAGACGAAGATGAAATGGATGTGGAAGAGGAAGCATCATCTGAAGACATCATGTTCGCTTGCAAACCACCTAGAACATCATCAAAACTTGGTCTTGCTGCGCGAGAGAGGGCGAGGCAGCGACGGATAGTAAGACTGGTTTCAGCAATATAGCTGGAAGATTCCGTGGATAAGGACCGCAGGAGAATCATCCACATCAAAACCGCAACTGCAAGGGCGTCCATTTCGCCAACATCTTTATGGAGAGTATTTGGTATCTTGTACCCAAGAACAAGTTGCACAAAAATGACTGAGCTTGTCGGCATCTGGTTTTCACTACTTTTTTCTACTATTGCTTTGGCCATGCCCCGGGCCACGGCAATGTTGCCAAGCATTAGAGACCACGTTCCAAACGTCACATTAGTCAACATATGAAGTTGCGTGTTCCGAGGAACAGTGAGAGCCAGTCGAGAAAGCTTCTGGGAGAGATGCGTGCGTTCTTCTGTATTGGCGGGAAGTGCCACATGGGCTTGGTTGCGATGATCCATGAAAGAAGTGTAGATTGTGTCTAGAGCAGTGTCACCACCGGTTGGGCAGGTGGCCATGACGATGTAATGCAAAATAGTGCTCCATATACTGATGAGGTCATTTGTGTGATGCGTCGTGGCGATGTTCAACAAAGGAGAAAACATAGCCTGGCGCCTCTCTGAAGAGATGTCGGACGTAGACAAATCAGTCGCAACATGGCTCGTCGATGGGCATAAGGCAATGCTTTCCCCGTAAGAAAGTCCCAATACTAAATCTAACCATTTACTTTCTGAAGATGTGTTCTGAATGTTGGTGTTGACCAACATGCTCCGTCTTGCCATGGTCCAGAAATGTTCCACAAATCGCTCAGCCAACATAGTGTGAGACGTGATTCTGGCAAGTGCAATTGCCAAAGTACCAAAAATGCGTGCCGAGTCGAGTGAAGGAGAGGTTGGTGTGCGAACCTCGACACCGACATTTGGGAGTGTGGAAACAAAGACTATAGTGTGGAGACGAGCTAGGAAACTTCGTTGTGCCCATGGACCCAGAGATGTTTCAAGCTCAAGAAGTATTGTCCAGCTGATAGCTTTTTCCTGTGAGACTTTTGACCGTCTTGCCAACTTCAACTTGGCAGCCAATTCACTCACAGCCCACCACAAAAGAGACTGGAAAGCGCTGATCGAGCTAAGTGGTGCACCGAGGTGTTTGCGGAGCAAAGAGTCAATATCAGAGCTGCTCACTTTAGGATCTGCCAAAGCAGCATTCAAAATACGGGTAGTGTCGCGCTCTCTTCCTTCCTTCTTTGCCTTGTGCTCTTGTGATTTACGAGTAAATATTTTCGCCAGGATAGGCCAGAAAATGAAAACAAGGCATGCAAGGATGATAACACCACGGATTGCCTCAATCAATAGGTGATGAGCCGGTGCATGATCTAGGTGGTGAGGTGTATGCGCAACGCTACCAATTCGTACATTGGTCACTGACATGCCTCTCTTTAGAAGCTGATGGCTAGCACCAAGAACGCGGCCACCTGATCTTTGGCTACTTTGGGAAGTACTTTGGGAAGAATGGTCTTTGGAGAGGGGATCGAAACTCCCCTCAAGCAAACTCATACCCATAAATATTCCCATCAAAGATCTGCCGGAAGCTGAGACGTTGGAGGGCGAGCGAGAAGGTTTCAGGTCATCATCATCATAGTCATCGCCATCATCCTCTCCGTCCTCTTCTTTACCCCATTCATCCTCTTTCATCATGTCCTCTTCACTGGTCGTAGATGTCTGAGTGAGAATTAGCCGATCCATCTCGCCCTGCCATAAATCTAAGAGCTCATCTCCACCTTCAAGACTACGGATTAATCCCCTTAAGCCTACTACTTCATAGGCTAGACGTGTCTCGCGACCTTTAAGATATCTAATGTACTCTGTAGCTTTCCCCAAGATGGTTGCTTTGTTCAATTTCGTAGCAGCAGGTACGCCGTCGACAAAATCTTCGGGTAGAATTTCTTTGCCTTTCCGTCTGGGCCGTTTGGGTCGTAATTCTTGAAGCGCAGGAACTACATTCCGAAGTGCAGTGATGCGAGCATTGATGTTGTTCCGATATCTTCTTTCAATCGCGTTATGAGCCACCTTTTTTTCGTGCTTCGGCGTTGCTGAATTTGTTCTTTGCTCCGTCGCCATTGAAGGAGCCTTTCTCTCGTCTTTCGGAATATGCTGTACTTGTGCTTCGGCAGCTCTTCGCGTTGCTTTTAGACGCTCTATGGCTGCCAGAGCTGTAGCATTGCTTCCCACTTCCATGTGAGGCACATCTGTGGAGTGCAACAGAGGATTGTTCTCTTCGAGGCCAGTATATAGTTTAGATCGTAGCTTCTTCGGATGACGGTCCAAAGGCTCTTGCGTTATTTGCTGGTCATCATTGGATGCTGAAGAATCTACGCTGACCTCCGCTGGTGATGAACGCTTTCTTGTATTCGCATCTACATTCTGAGGTGAGACTAATGCATGGTGCATGTCCACGGAATACGGTGTGGTGTTTGACTGAAACTGAAAGTCTGGAGGCACAATACTGGTACCAAATGAATATGTCGGCATTGATAAATCGTTTACAAAGTTTTGATTCTGGTGAGAAGTACTGCTAGTGTTCATAGATTTCACAAAGAAGTCGTGAGCTTGCATATCCATGTTTACAAAGCTCTCCTGCTGGGAGATTGGCGGCCAAGAGGTACTACCAGGTTCATCATGAAGAAAGTCATGGAGGCTATGATACCCGATGCTTGTTGTTGCATCACTTGACGAGGTTGAATCTGCTGGTGGGGAAGCCACATAACTGCTCGTTGCAGCACTCAACGAACTAGGTGGAGAAGCATCCATTGGCGTAGAAAAGAGCGTCCGCAGAAATTGTTCTTGGTCATCAGCATCATGAGCTGATCCGTTATGGAAAGGTATTTGCTGCTGTTGCGCAGCTATCATGGTGGTGGTGCTCAACAGACATGTGCTTTACTTGACTAAGCTATTAGACATCTCCGACATTTTTGTATGATGCTGACTGAAGGCACTTCGCCTGCGTTAACGCGCCACTTCTCAAATGGCCTGATTCCAAAGACTTTCCAAGTAACGTGTTAATAACGTGTAAATACGTGAGTGCACACCTCCCATCCAATCCAAGTTCTCACCCAACTTGGGGATGAATAATCACCACCTAAGTTGAAGCTAGCCTATTTTAAATATTTTGCGAGATTCTTATGGGGAACTGATGTTGATGATGCTCAGTAACCTAGAATCACGGCGAAGATTGTGTAAAATAAATTCATGTTATAAATAAACTCCGATCACTAGAAAGTGTAATAGTGAAATATGATGATGTAGTAGACATGAGATAGTCGTCTCTTTTGTATCTATCGTATATACATAATGCACTTAGGTATTTTAAATCATGTATGTAGAGGTGGTGTAAGTATCTTTCAATCGACGTGATATGATGATGGTGATGGCATGGAATGCGTGTGATTGCCTTCTTTCCAGATATCTGGCTATCACCTTCACGGAGATTTTCGCACTCTTAACTGCTTGTAATCTGATCGAAGGTGTTCTCAAATCCAACGGCCCAGGAGTAGCCGCCGTCCGACCGAAATTTCAAACCCATTTGTATGAGGGAAATCCCCTATTTTATAATTCTAGGACATGTACTCCTATGTGCACATCATACTCGCATCAGTCGGGGCTTGGTATGTTGTTTAGTTAGAAGTGGCAATCATTTTGCTGTTCAATTCCGGTTTAGTAATTCGGCGCCCTTACACAACTTCCACTTTAATGGATCAAACTTAATCATAATGACTGGTAATCAAACCAAATAACTGAATGGCATTCCTCAGTACCATGAGATAAGTGTCAGCTTACAATCGTCGTAATCAACTTTCTGGCGTAGGAATCTTCGATATTACCCCGGCTCTAGACCTATCGGTTGAACGTGAAATATTCTTGCTTTACGCCCATGTCGTATAGTATGGGATGCGGACTTTAATTTACGCCAATTTATACCAAAATCTACGTCAGCTCAACGAATCGATGACCTGAACTTGGTACTTATAAGTCAATGTGCACGTTGGGTTATAAAAAAGGTATGCTCTTCATTCGGTATCCAGGAACTTCTGAGCAAACTTAAAGAAATATGCAGGTGCTAGATTTGACCATCCTCGTAGCTATGATGATGGGATTCAGATGCTCTCAAGCGATACAAATCAAATTATGTGGAGACTCTACTATGTCGGACGATTTGTATGGAAAACAAGGAGGTGCAAATTACATAGGATGGGGTCAGTATCTAGGCCAGGCATTCGAACATTTGGGATACCGAGTGGGTGTGAGGAACTATGCTGTTGGAGGGCGCTCTGCCTATACCTTCACGAATGAGGGTCGTTTCTCCCAAGTAACAAGTAACATAAGTAAAGGAGACATAGTGGTGATCGAGTTTGGGTGGTGAGTTTCTAGTTTGTTGTTTTCTTCATCATTAATTTTTTGCAAAGGAACGATGGTCTACGTGCTGATAGAGCTGACTGTCCACCAACGAAAGGTATTAATACTATTTGCCCAGACGGAAGAAGGACTTTCCAATGGTATATTAAAAGTGCCGCTCGCCAAATGAAAGAAAAAGGAGCGCATGTTGTCATTTCCAGTCAGACGGCTGCTAATCCGTATGACTCAGAGGGAGTTTGGGTTAACAGAACCCCTCCACAGTTTGTCAATTGGTCTAGAAATGCAGCACTCTCAGTGGAAGTGGACTTTATTGATCATTACTCGGAAATGCTTAAGGAATGGAGAAGACACAATGGCAAGGAAGTAGACACTTATTTCACTGGGCCTGTTCATACCTATCCTTCAGGCGCTATGATTCAAGCTGAGGTCTTTGCAAGAAATCTGGAACCGATGCTACCTGATTATCCTAAGCTGCTTCGCAAACGACAATGAAACTATTTGATCATAGTGAGCCTATTTTTCCGCTTTGTATTTCATTAAATGGGGACAGGAATTTCTCTAGACAAGACGGATTTGAATTCATAGCCCATAAAACTTCTTTGTCTCTTGTGAGGCCCATATAGAACAGCTCTGAGGGGGGCAAAAGAAGGTGGCCCATCCATCTTCCTCAATGGTGACTGTACCTTTGTGCCACTCTAAGATATCAGTCCAGACGTCACCAGGCTTGGATGTGGTTTGCATTCTTTTGGTACCTTCTTTTTCGCCAATGCAGATCACAACAGCGCAACCATTAGAAGCGTCGCTTTGAGAATCTCCGACACGAACCCAGCCGACACATTGCGGGTGGTCCCAATAGTCTCTTTGTTCTCCACGAGAGAGGTATTTGCGTGCCTTTATTATTTTGGCTAAATCTGCTATTGGCTCCGCTGCTGGCTGTCCGCTTGACTCATCACCATGCGTGCCATCGAGATCTCCCAAGAAGACGCACGGGTACCCTTCTTCTCGCATTAGGATAAGAGCATATGCCAACGGTTTAAAAGTGGGCGGGACAGGAGATGCAAGAGACTGTCCACTTTGAGTATCATGATTTTCTACCAGCGTAACAGCGTCCACAGGGCGACTTTGCACAATTGTACCGTCGAAGATCTTCCGAATGTCGTAGTTCTTCCCTTGATCACCGGCTTCTTTGAAGTTGTAATGCAATGGAGCATCAAAAAGTGAGAACTGCTCATCACCAAATTCATCAAGGTATTTCAGACAAGAATCCAGTGAATCTTTCCAGAACTATCAAATACCTCAGTAAGCGCTGGAAAACGCAACTTCACTCACTTCTCCAACAGCAAAAGTTAGGGGGCCGCTTTCTTCATCTGCTGTAGAAAGTCCGTCTCTTTTACGTTTTTCTCTTGCACTTTGCCGAGTATGCTTGACAAATTCGTGAATGAACTCCCGCGAGATGTGTTTGACAGCATCAAAGCGGAATCCACTAATAGGAAATGTATCAATCATCCATTTCCCCCACGCCAATAGGTCTTTTTTTACATCAGGATGCGCATGTTCCACATCCTATTGGAGCATTATGCACAGTAAGATAAAGCACGAATTGGTTCATACACTCACGGCTCCCATCAAATAGTCGTAGTTTATATTCTCCTTGTCAACGTCTTGCGCCCAATTTTTGTTGTCTCCAAGAATGCGGAACACGCCTTTGGTCTGACTCTTTTGATCCCAATCCACCCCAGTAAAGTGTTCAAATCCCCATTCAAAAGATGATAGTTTACCATTCCTTCCTGGAAATGTAAATTGTGTCCAAGCTTCGATATCGTGCGGTTCGCCTATCGCTTTGGTGCGATTATTCTCGTCCACCTGAACTGCATTGAAGACTTGCGTTTTGTCAGCACCCATTTTATGATTAAGAACTGCATCGATGTAGATAGAGATTTTGTTCTCACGAAGCGCTCTCATACACTGTTCAAGCTCTTGCCTAGTACCGTACTTCGTTCTTCTTGCTGACTCTTGTCCAGTGTCCCGTGGGTGCTCGAACTCGCCCAAGTCCCATAAGTCGTAGCTAGAAGGAGAACATCAATGAATTAGGACACAAAGTTCAATGACCTACATGTCATAACCTGTAGATTCGCGACTGGCAGTCTTGCATGGCGGAGGGAGCCAAAGTGCCGTAATACCAATATCACTAAAGCGAGCAGCATTCTCAGCCAGCCATTTCCACTGGGTCCCTCCACCTGGCGTATACCATTCAAAAGCTTGCATCATAGTAAAAGGGTGAGGATGGTCATCGTTGTGGCGATTGGCGGAGGAAGCCATGGTCTAGATCTCGGTGAGGGTAGGACGCATATTGTGTTATCTATAATGTGCCTTTCTACAGATCTGCATCTCGATCAATTCTCATTGTACGCACGAGCCTCCTCCCTCCACGCAGGGTACAAAAATACGGTAAAAGTTACATGCGAAAGGAATTTGTAAGCTTCGAAGTTGTCTTGGGTGCTAAGCGATCAAAGAAGCCTAGAGTGCCATGCAAAACGAAAGCCAATAGGTTGACAAAAGCGTAAAATACCATAGGTATAACCCCCATCATTAAATTACCACCAATTCCGCGCCTTGTTATTGTCTCCAAAATCTCCGTCCTCACGATATGGTGGGCGTCAGGATCTCGCCACGGTCCTACAAGCCGGTAGTGCGTCGGAAATGCTCTGTTAGGCATACAATTAGCATCTTGGCAAATAGAAACAGCTCTACTCACGCGCTGAAGCAGTAGATGAAAAGTACCTGCCAACCGTATTCGGTCCATAGCTGCATGAGGGAGGGTGCACTTCCCATGTCCCGCGCCAGTTGAGATACGTAGCTGCTGTAGTCGACACCATACTGAATTCGTGCTTGTGGTCGAGAGAGCAAATGGTAATGTCCTTTCTCCGTCGGTGCGTCCAGCTTGTCAGCGATCACGAGTGACCATAATTGTGCTGACATCTCCGCTTGAGGGGGAATAGCGCCTACACCAGGACGTGTGAATCCGATGAAACTAACAGTTGGATCATCGTATGAAAATATGTCTCTACATTCAGCATCCGATGGTGAAGGGTATAGGCCATTGCTTTCATCGATGAAAGCTAGCTCTTGTGTATATCCCGTCGCATAAATACAGACTTCGGGGTAGAAAGGACCTCGATTCTCCCAGTACAGAGCCTCTTTTCGCTTGTTCATTCGGAAAATTACTTGCCCATCGCGAAGGACATGAGACGGAAAAGGTGCTAAGTCCACACCTGGTTCGTCATCACGCACGGTAGGAGGGTCAAGATATCGTGCTACCTTTTCGACGACCCAGTTCCGCCTTTTCCACCGGCGGTTGATGTATGGCATGGCCTTGGCTGACTTATTCAAAAACGTATATGCACGCCCCAAGCGATGAGGAGGGAGCTCGCCTACCCATTGGTTGCAGCCTGCTTCTGTTCCTGTCAAAAGCCAAAGAACCTAATTCCATAGATTAGTCGACACTTTGGAAGAAAACGATACAATTACCTTTTTTATGATCGCATCACTCACGAACCATCGCAGATGAGAGCGTGCTACCCAAGGATGGACATATGCTGTCTCGAAAAGGTTTGTGATCAAGCCATCAATCGGTGTTGGTCGATCAAATGTAGCACCGAGAACCCTAAAGTTCTCCAAGACGGCTGGAAAACTCAGAAATCCTTCTCTCGTACATAAAACGATCTCGCTGGCCCCCGCTTTGACGGCTTCATATGCCATATCCATTCCAGTCTCTCCTGTACCGAGGATCAATACACGCTTGCCCGTATAAATGTCGGGCTTTTTATATTGACTTGAATGTAATACTGAAATATTTCGTTGTGCGGATGAAAGATGAGAGTCATTTTGAATATGTTTGTCATATTTCCTCTCCTCTTCACGGATGTTATCTTTGTTTGTTAGCGGACTCTTGCGGGGAAATGGTAGCCCAGGGATCTCCGGCCAACTAGGTGTGACATGAAGTCCAGAGCAAATGGCAAGATGTGAGAAAGTGTCACTCTCATTGGTTCCGTCAGGAAGCTGCCAAGTAACTTGATGGCAACGTGGATTGTATAGAGATGTACCCTCGATCGGTTTAGATCTTCTGACGTTAACCACTCGTGTCCCTAGGAGGAAACGCCTGGCTCGAGTCCTTAGCCTAAACTTCTCAACATATTTCTCCAAATAGCGAACGTAGGCTTCCAGAGTCAAATGGTCAGGATCTTTCAAAGGAAGACGAAAGTCGCTGAATGCGGTGAGCTGCTTTGAAGACACAAGCTGCGCATTATCTGAGAGAGGATCAGCGAGATTTCGCATCACACACTAGTATCACACACCGTAGGATCGATAGCGAAATGTACCGCCTACAGCCTCTTCTAC
Organism: Meruliopsis variegata; assembly: GCA_037044235.1. Lineage (NCBI taxonomy): Eukaryota > Fungi > Basidiomycota > Agaricomycetes > Polyporales > Irpicaceae > Meruliopsis > Meruliopsis variegata. Next base: position 103,524 of record JAWLTJ010000011.1, read on the forward strand.
TTCAAATAGACTAACGTCTACGGTAACATCGCTTGGAAACCTGTCTCCCAGTTCTAGTAATGTTTTGAGAGTGACTAATCCGCTTGGACCGCCGCCAATTACAGCCACTTTCAGGCTCTTTGTCTCCGCTGACATGGTAGTATGAACGACCTAACCAGTTCGACTAACTCAGGCACAATGTACGCGTCCTCTGGGCTGACATGAGAAGCTTTAAGCTTATTGTTTCTAAGTAGGCGTAAGAATGTGATTCGGGGCTGTAGAATTCTAGATCCTGTGCATTTCTTTCGGGTTTGCATCAGGCAGAGTTACAGTGTTAGCATACTTAAGAGCACAGTAAAGCTTAGAGTCGCTGAAGATGTTTGCTTTAACTTCTGCGTTCGACCTCTTTACCCCTCTTAGAGCAGACCGATTTCTCTATGTATTCGCAAACACCTCTAATCTTCCTGTTGGCCCTTGCTGTGGTAGGCACACTTGCTCATGCATCACAAGGCACAGTAAACGTGCCCCTCGATACATCGAGAATCAGTCAAATGCCGAAGAGAAATAATTTACAATCTCGAAGTGACCGAGGATATTATCACCGTACAGCTTCAAATGGAGCAGAGAAGTTTTTTGAAGATGTTCTTTATGGCCAAGAGTCTAGCTTGAGCACTCCTTCGCACTTCCCTCCCCCACAACAACATGATGCTGGTCGACCAGTAGGTGACCAGTACGAGGAACCCTACATGCCACAGAGCGTCCGTGATTTTGGACATTACATAAGTCACGGACGACCAGGAGAGGTCGGTGCCACTGCGCCTCCTACGTCTTCGTCGGGTCCCCCACCAACACGTCCTCCGCCTGATGCTCCTTCTCGCTCGTCAAGAGGTCGGTATTAGGCTGTTTAGCTGTAAATGATCCTATGTATGTTGAGCAAATCTATGAAACTGAAGTTGTTTGGTGGGACGCATACCTGCAGATTTGTTATTGTGCCAAGATGTGCCATGCAACGCTCGGTAGTCCCCACTGCTCACAAGGTTTTCTCTCAGCTTCGTGTAGTAGAGCATGCGAAATCATTGACAAAAGAAATTGGCTGTTTTTTCTGGCCAAATTCTCTCACAACGTCCTAGTCTCTGTTCTAAGTTAGTAGGCGGCCGTGCGTGCAAATGACTTCAAAAGTCGAGGGTATGTTCGAAGTCTTCATGACAATGTTCTACTTAAACACATAGCAATGCTTCCCGCCTCATGGACAGCTACCGAAAAGAATACGTATTTTTGCTATTACGCCCCCACGGTTAATAATCTATCCTGCCAAGAGGATCTTACTTTTTTCTGGACCACAACAATTGATTCTTTCGACAGGCAAAAGCGCTTTAAATGACTCATGACCCAGTCGCGTGAAGAGAATCTTAATCTTTTGAAAGTCGAGTGGACAGACAATTTAGTCCAGAGAACCGAGATTTCAAAAAGGTCGTCGCGCTAGACCCGCCTGTACCCGGGCGCGCACGACCGGTGAAAGAGAAGTGGGGTAAGAAGCAAGAAAGAGCTTGTTCTGGACACCATCATACAAGATAGCTTCAGAAGCATATTCAAGAGGTCAAGCCTGTGGGGACCTCCCTAGACACAAAATAGTACATTTCCCTTCTTATAGAGGCATTCTGCTTTCGCACGAGCAGCTTGACCTTAGTACAGTGCACACATCTGCTGAGGAATTCTATAACCATGTCGGCTACCGGCACGGCGGCGGTGAAGAAGTTCGCCATCTCTCCCAAATTATGGGAGCGTATACATCACTATAGCCTCTTCAGCCAAACAGGCGTCTCGCTCCGACAGATGGTCGAACACGGCCAAAGACATTCTCCTTTGACTATCCTCCAAGCAGGACAATTCTTGGCCGAGGAGCTTCCTATTCGTCTAGCGCATCGAGTGAAACAGCTAGATGAGCTTCCCAATGGACTTAACGAAATGCCGAGCATCATTCGAGTAAAGGAATGGTACGCTCAAAGCTTTGAAGTGAGTACAGCAAAAGCGGTAGAATCACTACTCATAACAATGACAGGAACTGGTAGATTTCCCAAAGCCTAAGCTCCCCACATCGATCACAAAGCAACTCACTGTTCAACAAAATCCACTGAACCTTTCGCAGAGTACGCCGAATCCTAGTTTGAGTGAAGAAGCGACGACACGCGAAGAAGGCCAGTATGACGAAGCAAGAGAAGCAAAGAAAGCTTCAGAAGATCGGATGAAGAAGCGGGCTGCTGCCATGACCACACAAGGTGCAAACTCGAACGGAGAGAATGGAAACGGGAATGGATTGAAGAAAAGAATACCAGTAGAGCACCGATTCTATGCGGATCATTCTCAAATTAAAGAGATTCCTCCTGAGGTGCACGAGTACAATGAACAATTTACGCGTTGCATCGAGAGCATCAAGAAACGGCATGATGCAGTTGTTACGACCGTTGCTCAGGGTGTGCTAGAATACAAACGGGCGCAGCGTGGAAAGAACATACAAGCTGACGTCCAACGGTTCCTCGACAGGTTCTATATGTCTAGAATCGGAATACGAATTCTTATCGGACAGCACATAGCCCTGGCTCGCACACCTTCAGGGGGCGAGGGAAGCGGCATTGGGGCACAGCGAGCTGGGGCGCCCGGCTCTGGGGCCCTAACGGGTGCTGGACCCGATGGCGAAGAGCCAGAGCATTACGTCGGCATAATCTGTACCAACACCAATGTCGGTGCAATGGCCCGGGAAGCCATCGAGAATGCTCGCTTTGTATGCGAAGAACATTATGGGCTCTTTAAAGGACCTCCTGTGCAGCTCATCTGTCCCAAGCATTTGACTTTCATGTGAGTAGTAGGCAAGCGTATGGCAAAATCAAGAGCTGACCAGGCATTATCAGGTATATTCCAAGTCACCTGAACGTAAGTCAGGAAATAGCCATGCGTAGTGGATGACTGATAACTCCTTCAGCACATGATCTTTGAACTGCTCAAAAATTCTTTGCGTGCTGTCGTTGAAAGATACGGCGAGGAAAACGAAGATCATTATCCACCGATCAAAGTGATTGTGGTGGAGGGAAAAGAAGACATCACCATCAAGATTTCAGACGAAGGCGGCGGCATTCCAAGAAGGTGAGTCTGATGCCCCATTCAACGCTTTATGTGCTTAGCTTTAGCAGTGAAATGCCCCTCGTGTGGACATATATGTACACAACAGCACAATCGGAAGACCTGGATCCGGACTTCCAATCGTCGGATTTCAAAGCTCCCATGGCAGGCTTTGGGTATGGCTTGCCCCTTGCAAGATTGGTGAGAGTCCCACAGTAAACGATCGACAATGCTCATAAGACCTTCTCAGTATGCTCGTTATTTTGGCGGAGACCTCAAATTGATCAGTATGGAAGGATATGGAACGGATGCCTACCTGTGAGTAATTCTTATCAGTTCTCAAAGATATTCTGACGATAGGACTTGTTGCAGACATCTGAATCGGTACGTTATCATACTTCCTTTCTGGACCTTCCTAACACGTCTCTTCTAGTCTGAGCACATCTGCTGAGCCTCTTGCATAATGTCTTCATTTGTTACCTTTGTACTCATAACACTGAATGGATCTGTCTTTACATATCGCGGATCATTAGACGCTAAAGTCATATTGGCCCCGCTCTACTAAGAATCGCATTAGGCCCACTTTGGCACCACGCCTGTGTCTGTGCGCTGCCAGCTCGCAAAAATAAAGGTGCACAGGGGAAACAGGCTGAGCGGAGCATATGGAAAGTGGTGCGCGCAATAAAACCGGTCTGCATTTCTTGACTTGTTTCAACAAACTGGAGCCAAAGAGGTGGGACGAGTCTATGGATGAGGCAGCGACAAACATCCATGAAGTAGACCACGACATCTGGAACAACATTTGTACATGAGATTGTAGGGCTTCCTGTTCGCCTTCCTACAAGCAATGGAATCAATCGATGCATCTCTGGCTTCGTTTGATCAACATCATAATCAAGATACATTCACAGAGTACTTTCAACAACAGCAGGATTCTCAAGGTTTGCGAAATCATACTGAACAGGGTTTGCAGCAACATTCTGCTGCTCATATTGCTACTACCTCTTCTCCTGCTTCTTCACAATTGCGCTCCTCAACATCTCCTCAAGACAACTCCTTCACAAACAAACCATCCGAGTCCTCCGAGACAACCGTTGACTCTCCTTGTTCACCCACAGCATCCAGCTTTAAGCCTTCAGTCTCTTCCTCAAACCACATGAAAATGAGTGTCGCGTCATCTATGCAGCAGCTTCACCCTCATCTGGCGACACCGATTCGACACAATTCCTTGCCTTTCGACCAGACACAACAACAAGGTCCCATAGCCGGACCTAGCTACCGGCAGATGTCTATGAGCGCACTAGGAGCAGTACCTAACTCTTCGCCTCCAATCATGCCACAACACGTACACGGTGTATTACCCGAGGGTGCCATGACAGGATCGCCATCCATGCTGAATCCCAACTCATCCGTCAGCGCGTCACCTTCGCCGCTTCGGACGAATTTACCCCATACAGCCAGTCCCGAGGGAATGTTCCCTTCCCCTGTTATGAAAATGGAAGACGGTCAATCACAGCATTCTAGTCAAGGGATGTTTACTTCTCCCACTGGTATTGTCAAAATGGAAGACAATATTCCACAGCTCTCAGGTCAAGGATCACCCTATGGATCGCAACCTAATTCCGGCACAACCGGAGGCAATGGAAGCACAGAAAGTCAGCAAAACTCCAAATTTGTTCACAAACTCTTTCGCATGGTGAGCGACGCTGAGTATCAACATCTTATCTCATGGAACGCGAACGGGACTAGTGTTGTAGTGACGAATTTCGATGAGTTTTCCAACCAAGTCCTAGGCAAGCACTTCAAACACAGCAACTTCAGTAGTTTTATTCGACAACTGAACATGTACGGCTTCTATAAGGTGAACAAAACCCCTCGAGGACACCGACACGCACCAGACACCCAAGTTTGGGAATTCTCCCATCCGAAATTCATTCGCAATCGACCAGAACTTCTGGATGAAATTCGCCGCAAAGCGCTAGACTCAGAACATGCAAGAGTCGAGGCTCGCGATCTGCAATATAGCGTCAGTGTAGGATATCTACAACTACGACAACACGTAGAAGAACAACAGTTCCGACTCGATGAGATGTTCGAAATGAACGCTGCCTTGCGACATACGGTCCTTGGTCTCCGGGACACACTGAGTGGCGTATTGGATTGGATCAAAGCCAACCATGGGGACCAACTGCCTTTCGAGAATCGTATGGCATCTGTGGATTTGCCACCCACACCCATGATGCATTCGTTTGCGTCGGATCACCCAGTCCAATGGGCGGAAAATAGCAGTATGAATCCCCATCAGACTATGCCAGTTTCAGAGCACCACGGCGAAATGCAAGGCGATGGGCCGTCGATATTTGTTACAGAGCCCGGCCTGGGGCCGCCACCTCCCAATGATGTCTTCAGCATGAGTGGACTGAACTCTGTCTCGCCTATGGGTTCGCGAAGAGTATCATCTGGTTCTCAGGCGAGCGAGCGTATGGACATGTCTTCGAGAGGTCTGCAGCAACCACGGATGTCCATAGATACCGCGCTCCCGCCCAATCCTGGCTTGGGTGTTATGGGACTCTCGGGCCAGATGACTGGTGAAATGCAAATGGCGATCAATACACCCCTTCCACCCTCACCTAACGTGGCTATGCCACCCAACATCGGCAACATGAGTGCCGTGCCACCCTATGTGGAGTCAAACTTTCTCAGCAGTCCCTCTGTGGGGTCTTACCCCACACATGGCTACTTTAGTCCTTCTAGCAACGGGATTATGCAAACAGGAGGCTCTTTTCCGGAAGATGGCGCTATGGCTATGGGCAGGCCCAATGCAAAAGCCATGCGAACAAAGATCAAGCGCACAGCCAGTAATTCGGGCCAAAAGCAGGCGGAGGTTGCAGCAATGGCTCTACATCAGCAGCCTAAGCGAAAATCTCCGGGCATTTAGATGTCGTCTGGCTCCTTTTAGATACCCTTCGTGCACTTCAGTAGAGATACACGATCTTCCACATCTACGATTCCATTCTTCTTTTGGTATAATAGCTTTCGATTAGATGATGCGATGTCTGCATGTTCGTGCTTCTTAATAATGTATGAAGTTTTTGTGTGCAGTACACAGTCGGCCCGACCTCGGCGCGTTCGGTGCCAAGCCACACGCCGTAGGTTCTCTGTTGGGGACTAGTGACAAGAATAGACGTCCACGCTGCAGGAAGCCAAAAATTTTTACTCACCCAACAAAATGCAAATTTGCCTTGTTTAACAGAAACATGCATACCCACGGCAAATGGAATACAAAATATCTATGATCATGTAAACAATACTCGATGAGACAGCAGAATCTTGATAACAAATTTCTTCTGCAGAGAAAACACGGCTAAGGTTTTATTGGATTTGGGTGGGTACCCATCTATGTCAATTTGCACAGATGATCGAGTCGCAGTCCCGTTTGATGGCAAGAATATGTTCTCGAGTGTCTTGAACATGACCATCATATGATTCACATAATCTATGTTGAGCACTGAGGCTACGGTCGCACCCGTCTCCCCGTTAAGAATGCAGCCTCCCTATGAGGGCTATTTGGGCTCGCATCCTCCACCTTCGGCTCTCCCTAGACAGGGCAATGGTCTCGAGTCAAGCCACTGGCAATTGTCACATTCTTCTTCTCAAGGCCCCACACAGAATTTCGGCTCTGCATCAGATATAAGTTTTTCCGGGTCGCAGTGGAGCAGGGCAGCTTCATCGTCTTCTAATGCAAAGCTCTCGCAGGATATTCCCGCACCGTATTCCGAGATTCCCGAAGACTCCGCTCCGAAAAAGGTGAGGCCAGAGCATTGGAATTTCTGCCTATTATCTAACTCCAATTCTTCTTAGCGGATTCAAAGCTGCGACATATGTCGATCTCGCAAGGTCAAATGTGTGATCTCTGAAGGTCGAATACCTGGACAAGCCCCTTGTAAACAGTGTGTGGCCAACGCAGTGCCATGTATGTAGCAAGTGGAGTGTTGACTCGCATTGCTGACATACCTTCATTTAGGTACCTATGATTATATCCCCAAAAGGCCTGGTCCGCAAACAACTTCACTCAAATCTATTGCACGGCGAGAAGAGCGAGAGCGGCAAGCAAAAGCAAATGCTATTGCGGCAGCCGCTCGCGCAGCCGGGATCCGTGAAGGCAAAGATAGACAGAGGCCGCGATTCCATGAAGGCTCAGGATCTACTCCACCCTCATCTGCAGATGTATCTCGAAAGTCCAGTGCAGCTGCTTCGAGACATACCTCGCCGACTTTTCTCGCGACGGATTTACACCAAATAGATTTTTCTGCAGAATTGCCCATGATCCATCACTCACAGAGCGGGCTTGTTCTGCCTTACAATTTCGACCCAGCATGGGCAAACCCTGAATTCTTCAACCAACCCTCCACTTCGCCTTACCCTACGGGCCCTGCCCAAGCTTATGGAGGGGTACCTCTGGGTGCTTCTACAGTCATTCCCCCTGCTCAAGATTCTTGCCTTTATTCGAGCGGCACGTTTTCTCGTACCGCGAGTTCTTCAGGTCAAATGGGCTTACAAGCAAGTACGCCTTCAACTGTCGCAAACCCGAGCAACTGGTCTGGTTGCCTATACGAAGGACAACAAACGACACACCACAATGCAAGCGGCCCCTCCTCTATAAAGTCGTCTTCGCGAGGATCCAGCCCTCGGCAGCCGCTGATGATGCTACATCACACACAACCACTTCCTCAGCAGTTCCCTCCATCCGTCGCTACAAATCTCGCACGCTCTAACCATCCACTCCAGGGACAGAGTACGCAAGCAGGCCACGAATCGTTTTCGGTTGCTTGGCCGCCTCGACCTGTCCATGCTGAATCAATACCCATGGAACAGACTCCCTTTCCTACGCATCAGGAGCAAGCCCCTGACTCGTTGGCCCAATGGCCTTACCAAAATCACTGAACGTGTTCAGCTTTCATTTCGTTTGATAGCTCCCCTGTATTTCATAGAAACTTTTCCACCACTACTTGTACGGATATTCTGTAAATGGCTACGCGCTCAAGTGTTGAACATTGTCCGTCCGCACGTGTGCCGTTTCCGGATGGGAATGGAGTCGCATTTGCAATCCTTCTTAACGCTGTCCTACCACCACAGCCGGAACGTCTTGCCTTCTGTCCCTAGACCATGTCAGACGTTGATGATGAGCTGTTGGCCCTTGTTGGGAATGGTTCGTCCTCTTCTCGCTCGCCCTCTCCAGAGCCAAAACGGAAGAGAAGGCGTAGTATGACTGATGACAGTAACTCAGATGCCCAAGGCTCGGACGAAGATGCAGAGGGTGAAGATGACTACAGCGCAAACCCATTTCCTTTAGAAGGTATCTACAAAGATGCTGCTGACAGGGAGAGGTGCGTAGAAAGAAAAGGAGCTGATACTCCTATTGATGCGATTGCCTTGCTCTAGGTTGCTCGACATGCCAGAATTAGAGAGAGAAGATGAATTGGCACAACGTCGAGATCTGATAAGTCGTAGGCGCCAGAAAGCAGACCTGGAAGCTATGGTACGCAACCAACAGATGGCTGGGAGGAAAGCGCAAAAATCCAAGGTCGCACCCAAGAAGTCTCGTAAACTGAAGAAAGCATCGACCAAAGGGACATCCGGGAAGAAGAAAGCGAAAGGAGACAGCGACGATGAGGACGCAGAATTTATGGAAAGCGAGGATGAGGACGAGCCAGAAGAAGAAGAGGAAGAGTCTGATTATGAGGTGACGACACGGAAAGGCTCTCGAGCCAGCCAACGTGCCCAATTGCACAGGCTGAAGAAGAGCCGAGCAAAAGCTGCTGGTCGCAAAGGTGGGGCTGGTTCCGATGTGAGCAGCAGCGAAGAAAGCAGCGAATACGACGAAGACGAAGCCGAATTTCTCTACGCTCGCAAATTGGACCGCGACCGGCAGATGCGGAGCGGTGCACGTCACCTCTCCAAACGAGATTTGAAGAGAAGTCGAGAAGACGAGCGTCTGCAGCAAGGGAAGCCATACACTATTCCTGAGCTGACAGATGTGAATACCGCAAGAGTTCGTCGTGATCAGTTCGCCCGCCTTATTCATCGTCCAGAGTGGATCGATCAGCTTTCTGGTAAATTCACACGCATAAATTACAGCATGCGGAATGCTGCGACCGGCAAGCTAGACGTCATGTATCGTATGGTGCAAATCGGCGAAGGACATCCGGGCGAAGAATATTACGAAGTAGCAGAACAGTATACCAATGTAGTGTTTACCATGCTCTACGGAGGCGAAAAGTTGCGAAACGTTCCCCTGCGTAACATCAGCAATTCACCCATAGGCGAGGAAGAGTATGAACGCTGGAAGAGGAGAATCGACGAAATGGGTGATAAAGCTCGAAAGTTGGTCCCCAGTAAGGAGCTGACGCAAGACCAAGCCGAAGAGTTCGAAGCATTTATTGACCGGCCATTCACAGAACAAGACATTACACAGATTATCACGCAGAAGAAACAAGCCAAGGACGCATACCTTACCTCACAAGAAGCTCGTAAGCATGCTCAATCTGCTCCGAAAGTGGTTCCCACCTCTCACAATGGAAAATTGGCGGTAGTAGACGAAGTGACTATGGCACAAATGAATGAGCGCCATCGTCGAGCAGATCGGGAGAGGATCGCCGAGGCGGAGAGACGCAAGGCACAGATGATGCGCTCAGGATCGCATTCGGGAGTAGCTTCTGCCCGGGCATCTGGTGCAAATACTCCTATTGCATCTGTCAATGGTCACACAAAAGAGGCCTCACAGCCGATTCCAGCAGACGCCTCTCTCATGACAGCGGCTTTGGACATTGACGTTGACCTTGGTGATTTCTAACCGTGTCAACATTACGCCTGTACAACCATTGGCAATTGAAATGTGTATTTTGGATATGTTACTAATACTGTATATTGCTTGCTCATTACTCTACAAAAGTTGCGGTTTTCGGCGTCCCACGAAATTTTCCACATTTCGCCAGAAGTGGGACACAATTTGACGGTCCGTGTGTCTCTTGGAACGATCAATCTAGGAAGACGTGCGTCAGCAAGGTTTCTTCTCCGGGCTTCCAACATACCACGAGCTCTGTGACGGGCCAATCGCGAACAGTCGAGGTTTTTGGTTCATTGTGCCAACGTACGTACACTCCCATGACTGTATTGTGATGAGACTTGTCTGCTTGCCTGACTGTACAACACTTACCGTGCTTAAACAGCTCACGAGCTTCTGTCCAAGGATAATTCTTGAATTGCCACACCTGACCAGTTGTGAACACAGCAATCACTCGATTCCACACATCGATTCCCGCTCCCCCACCTCCCAGCCGGGCGAGCGCATCAATGTTATCGACAATCAATACGCGTCCTGCTCGAGCATTAGGAGGCGCAGGTTTGGAGGAAATGCGGTGATTCACCACAACGATGCTTTCGGCTATTCCTCCCGCAGCACGTCTGGCTTCGGTAGGATCAATGAACGTTCCATTTTCGAGAAGAGATTTCACGTTGAACATGTTGATCAGTGAAGTGGGACTGTTGGAAAGGATAATGATTGGATCCTGGGCTCTCTGTTTACGAGCAGGTGCAGACGAAGATGTGGATACGGGCGGTGCATGTCGAGCACCACCGCCACCTGCTGCCTTGCGGGCAGCATCAATTGTGGGAGCTAATGCTGCTCGAAAATTCGAAAAGTCCGCTGTCTTGGTCCAAGGATGGGATCCATGCATGGCATCATTTCGATTTTGCAAATTGATCTCGGTGCCGGACGTTTTGAGCTTCTTGACAAATGCAGCATCGGCCTTAGATGGAACATATGGTCGTCGTGTCGATATTTTCGATGCGTTGTGAAGTTGCTTCAGGCTCTGAGGTGGGGTTCCTGGAGGTGTGGTGGAAGGCCCAGCTACGATGACACGTCAATCTCATCACGGCGCAATTCACAATACATACCTTCAAGACCCGCATCGCTTTGCCGAACTTGCAACTCTTGTACATCTAGTACACCTTCCCATTCGTCTCTCTTTCCTTGCAAGTAAGCAAGGATGTCATTTCTTTCGATTGCATCAAAACGTGCAAACCCTTTGCCGGTGGCTTGCACGACGTACAGACCTCCTTGTACTGAGGCTGTTTGCAAAGCAAAGATGATCGCATCTAGGTTGAAGAATTCTCCAGGTGCACTTATAGGAGTCTCTTTGGAGGACGTGTCAAGTACTGCACTGTTCCTCGACCGAGCTAGACGAGTTGTATGAGTCGTGGGGAAAGTGGGTGCATCGGTTCCCTGCCCCAGTTGGACATTGACAGCCTGCTGAGCATCCTCTGTGCGCTGCCCATCGCGATCGAAAAGGTGGACGTTTTCTAGAGACCCACCACTGGAGGCCAAAGCGGATCGGAGTGCGTCTAAAGCATCCCCAACGCCATCTGCTGCCATTGTGTGTATGTATGTCAGAGGTACAGGCCACAGTGGATGGCTCAAAGACACTTGTGGATCTTCGCAGCGTCGTCTCCATGTCACGCGCAAATTCGAAGAATGGAAATTTCAGGACGCGCAACAGGCACTGTCGTTCCGCCTTCGACGATAACAACTATACCCTGTGGGAGCATGTCGTCACCATCACCTGCAGCATCGACATCGTCGATAAACTCTCTAGAAGGACAGTCCTCTGCCACATCGGCTGACCTACCGCCGTCCCCCACACCCCAGGAGGCGGAGCTGCCAAATGAAAAGAAGCACGAGGAAGCTCTCAAGCGTAAAAACGAAGGGAATGCCCTCTTTGTGTCAGGAGATTACGAGGGTGCAAAGGTCAGATACGGCGAGGGTATCGCCTTAGATTCTACTCTCAATGTGCTGTGGAGCAATCGCGCTGCATGCGAATTGAAATTGGAGCAACATGGCTTGGCCATCGAAGATGCGAGTGAGTATTGAGTCGTAATTCACTTGTTCTCTCCTTGCTGACTGTCTGACGCAGCGGAGGCCATTCGTCTCGACCCAACATTTGCAAAGGCATTCTATCGAAGAGCATCAGCGTACTTGTCCATATTGGATCCAAAATCGGCCCTTCCGGACCTTAGAAAAGTGGTGGAACTGGAGCCAAAAAATGCAACAATCCGTTCCCAGCTGGAAGCAACAAAAAAGTTGCTCCGCAAGATCGAATTCGAGAAGGCCATTGCTACCACCGAGGGCCCTCAAGCTTGGCAGACTGTTGCAACACATCTTCTTGAGGGGACCGGCGGTACAACACTCGACTCCAAATATACTGGTCCGCGTCTAGCGGAAGGGGAAGAGGATGCCGAAGCGACGAAGGATCCCCTGCGAAGAGGAAAACACTTGGGTCGCATTACAGAAGGTTTTATCAACGAGATGATTCAGTGGTTCCGAGACGGGAATCGCCTGCCTCTTCGCTACTGTTGGCAAATCATCTTGGGAGCACGACGACAATTCGAAAAAGAGCCCACCATGGTTGAATATCAAGTTAAGCAGGGCACTACAGCCACTGTGTATGGAGATATACATGGCCAGCTATTCGATTTCCTCCACGCTTTCGATCTCTCGGGTCGTCCGAGTGAGAAGAACATGATCTTGTTCAATGGGGTGCGTATTTCTTGTACATCGAAAGACCTCACAATTGACGAAAGTCTTTCTCTTCCAGGATTTTGTGGACAGAGGCAATTGGGGATGCGAATGTCTCCTCATCCTCCTAGCCTACAAGTGGCTTCTGCCCCATAGCACGTTCCTCAATCGAGGAAACCATGAAACATCTCTTATGAACCAGACATACGGATTTGCAGCCGAGGTCAAGGCCAAGTTTGGAGGCGATTTGACTTTCAAGTTATTCACAGAGCTCTTCGTTGCTCTACCTCTTGCGACCACCATCACGGCCACACAAGCACCGGTACCGGGTGGTGATTTACCCTATCATGCTCCTTTAGCGCAACGGTCACCAATTCTCACGCAAGACGGTTTCAAGAGGTATTTTGTTGTTCATGGCGGTCTTCCGCAGGAGGACAATGTGACTCTCGACATGATTCAGTCTATCAATCGATTCAAAATAGGACAACCTTCCGAGGGTATCGCACAAGACTTGCTGTGGGCCGACCCTCAAGCAGCAAATGGTCGTGCGGCTTCCAAACGTGGCGTTGGCAAAGGCTTTGGTCCGTGAGTATACTTGGTGCACGATTTGATTCTTTCGCTTACCTGTACACCAGTGATATTGCTAAGCAATGGTGTCAGTTAAATAAGATCACCGCTATTCTTCGATCACACGAAGTGCGACAGGACGGATATGAAGAGGAGCACGATGGCTTGACTGTCACTATCTTCAGTGCGAGCAATTATGTGGATCAGGTCGGCAATAAGGGCGCCTTTGCCCGCATCGATGCACAAGGTTCGGTAGAATACATACAGTTCGATGCGCAGCCACATCCAAACATGCGCCCCATGCATTGTGAGTACGAAGAGCAGAGTTGCACACCCTCATTCATTCAATTTTGTTAGATGTTTCTGGTCCAATGGGCGGAATGTTATCATAGATCTATGTACACCCATTTGCTGGGCTATCTGCAAAATGTAAGATTCGCTTCACCGAATTTAGACACAAGATCTAGATGAGATATTAATGCGACACAATGTAGTGCTATGGGGTGCATTTGAGAACATATTGTATCTCAAGAAGAGCAGGCCTTCATCTATGAAAAAAAGGCTGTTGCCATATGATAGGTGCTGTGACACCAAGAATCCAATCTAATAGGAACTTAGGAAAAAATTCAAGCAGACCTAAGCATTCTGCTTGGCTGTCGATTGTCTATGTCACTTTGCTATTGCACATTTCGGACCATCAAGGTCGCCACGATAGATTATGGCATAATACAAATTCAGAGACAATCCGAGCTGTGGTGCCGTAAACAAGACGCTCTTTCATGTCTCAGACATTCCAAGGTGATCGCATCGATGGTCGGCCCAAAGAATCATCTATGCTTCTAAGAATTGTGCCAAAATAGCGTTCGAAGACTGTAGAGGTTAACATTGACATCAGCAGTTTTCCAAAGAAACGCAACTCTCTTACTTTGTCCACTTCTCCGCATTGACGTATAGATCTGAAAAGTCAAGTTCAGCGCGCTGGATCAAATCTTATATCGAGACGCTTACAGTCCATGCTGTTCACCAGTCCTCCTTGAAGATTCTGTCTTCGGTTTTTGAAAAGCCACATGACAGCACCCCACACTAGGCCAGCAAAGATGCTGAAAGTGCGTTTCTCTGTTGGGATGACTTTGTTTGGTGGATAGTTGGAGGGAACAGGCTCCCGAGGCAACATGGCGCTAACACAGCGAGCAATGCAATAGAGAACGATCTGAGAAAAATTTGTTAGCAGAGAAGGGGAAACTGGGAGATTTCCTAACCTGTTCATTGACAGCATTACGCTCTCCAAATACGTAGAAACCTGCAAGGCATCCGGCAATGAAACTATCTTGTGGAGCCTCCTTTCCATCAGCTCGCTGGCGTCGCATCAGAATGGTGCCCAACTTGTATAAGCTAACAAACTTGGTGAGATTGAGAGAATGTTGCTTGGTGGCACGATAAACAAACTTCAGTTTATCCGTTGCCGTGCCTCTCCCAAACAAGAATGTCATGACTAGAGCATGTGGGAATCGAATCTTCGCCCCATAGACAGCACCATTTCGTGCTCCCTTAAGGACCGTGAAGAGGTCATGGTATGCCGGGTTCAGTGCTAACGATTCTATGCTTTTTGTCAAAGACATTGTGCAACAATGGCAGTGAAGAGGGACAAGTTATGTGCCTCGGTACCACCCGGTTGCGCGTAGGGATAGGCGCGTATACTTTTCAGCAGCCACTTTGCCTGTGGGTGTAATGTGGTGTGGAACATGGGATACTCAAGCAAGTACAACACGTCGTTGGCCTTACCATGAAGTGATGATGCGCTCACCTACAGAAGGAGATACATTTCGCTCGCCCACAGAAAGAGATACAGTTCATTACCTCTCAAGCTGCGTGACTCCACCAGCGTGCGGAGAGAGACAACAGAGAAAGAAGCAGAGTAACACGAGTACAAAGTGGCAAGATGCACGGTTGCACACTCAAGAATATCAACAACATTGCCAAAGGTGTAGAATTGTACCATGCAGACTAAACATTACTCCTCGTTCTACTCGTGCAGCTCAACGTAGTTCTGAAAGGGGCTTCAGCGTAATCGAAATGCTGAAATGTTCACTCACGGCTGGGAATAATCCTACATCACCTGTTCGCTCCAGTGTTCCACTCCACCATTCATCACTTGCGAATTCTATTGCAACAATCTTATCTCCCTCATTGAATCCCAACTCGTTGTCTTCGGCTGCTTCGTAATCGTATTGTGTGATGGCATAAGGCCCACTGCTCTGTTCAGGGGCGGGTGCTGTTGGAGGCGGTGGCGGCGGTGGCGGCGCTGGAGCTGCCGGTGGTTCTTCCGCAGCGGCTGCGGGAGGTGCAGGAGGTGGCGGTGGCGGCGGAGGTGGTGGTGGTGGTGCACCCTCATCCCCCGTAGGTTCCGGCTGCTGCGGCTGCGAAGACCCTACATCGCCAACCGGAGCTGGAGGGGGCGGAGGGGGCGGAGGAATATCATCGTGCTTCTGGTCGGATGCCTCGTCGAGCAACTCCACATAAGTTGCAGGGAAGAGTCCTTCTTGTCCATTAGGTGATACACCGCTCCACCAGCCTTCATCTACCTGCTCAATGCCCGTAATTGTGTCACCCTCCGCAAACGAAATCTCGTTATCTTCTGCGGCAGCATATTCATAAATGGCCACAGCTCTCTGACCCGTTCCACCGCTTGGTGCAGCCACCGCTTCGGCAGTGCCTTCATCTAGCGAGGTCTTCTGCAGTGTATCCGCAGTCTGGGTAACAGCTGTATCGCTTGGAGCAGGAGGAGCAGGTGGTGCTGCAGGCTGCAGAAAAGAGGGGTAAGATCCATTCTCTTCGTTTACATTTGGACTTACAGCTGGAGGGGGCGGTGGAGGTGTATCTTCGTCATTTGCGGCTACCGCCCCTACCCCTGCACCAACACCGACGAGAGAGCCTGCGCCCACACCAACGCCTGCAGCTTTGGCGGCTGCATTTTTACTTCGGGCTTCCTCTTCTTCGCGCTCTTTCTTGGCCTTTTCCTGTCGCTGCGACCATGTCAAGCCACCGCTGGGACGGGGTGCCGGTGCTCGAGCTGGAGTCTCTGGCTCAGCATTAGCGAATGGAAATCTGTTCGCCCCCAGCTTCCCAGGTTTGCCAAGACGAACTGGTTCATACGTGGTTCCAACAGGCTTGATCCTATCATCCGAATCAGGTTTCGCAGGTCCACGATCGGCTGCCGGAGCAATTGCTGGTTTTAATGTTGCTGCTTGTGGAGCTACTGCTGGAGGTGCCGGTACATTCCCTACGATTCCACCTACAGCAGGGGCTTTTGGAACAGGCCCAGGATTGGCTAATGGTGCTACGGCAGGTGCAGATTGAGGGGCAGGAGGAGCAACTGGCTTTGGTGGACCAGAAGGCTCGGGACGGGGCGCTGCGGGAACTCCGCCATCAGGTTTCCCGCTTCTTATATTTGCAAGCTCATCGCGAGCAGGTGAATAGTTTGTTCCCACAGGTGAGATGACGTCTTTCTTCGCACCTGATCGAAGTGCAGCAATGTCTGGTGTTCCAATCGGTTTGTAACTGCTACCCACAGGTTCGATGCGTCCACCTCCTTGAGTGTTGGCACCTTGTCCTGCTGCAGCATACTTGCTTCCACTACTGTCTGTGACCTTTTTTAATATAGCTTTGGAGTCGAGATCATCTTCCCGTCGAGCATTGATGCTCACATGGTAATTTCTAAGGTACTGTCCAACAGATGCACTGTGTGTTGCAAACAGACCTTTGCGCGATTCGGGTACGCCCTCTCCACACCAGTTAATCAATACAAATTTGGGGAGTTGCGTATTGGGATCCACCACTCGGACAAAGCCGAATTGTATTCGTCCTGACGAAAATTCAAAGAGAGCATCGTCAAGGGTCCCGCAATCCAGAGATTGCACCTTGAGATCATTTGATCCTTTTTCGTACGTGAGAATTAAGTACTCAGACTTTCCACCCAAAACATCGTCATACGCTGCTTTGATGTCAGGGCTTGACAAGTTCACCTGGAGCGACATGATCCGCAAGCGTATGGAGAGGAGAACAAGAACAAGGAGAATGCAGTGTGGCTGCATGCTGGCGCGCTCAGACCACGGGCCACTCCAACACGTGTGCGTGGAATCCTTCGAAGAAGGAGTCACCATGGCTGGAATGAGCTATCATCTTCACCTTACCCTCGCTAACAACTAGGAACATGGTGGAGGATGTGCAGCAACTTGGAGAGATCCAAGGCGTACTCTTTGATGTAAGATAGCTTCTTAGTTCTTGGTACCTAGAACTGATTTCTCGATTGTCTCTGTACGTAGATGGACGGTCTTTTGATCGATAGTGAGAATGTATGTCTCTTCATATTGATGGACGGTGTGAGAAGCCATAACATTTATTACAGGTGTATACCATAGTTGTCAACAAAATATTGCAGCCATACGGTAAAGAACAAACGTGGGAGATCAAGAGTCGACTCATGGGCACCCCGGAGAGAAAAGCCGTAGAAATTTTGTTGGAGGCACTGTGGCCGCCAAGTAACGAGGAAAGGGCTGCCGGCAAGTTGTTTGCGCATGATTGCCCATTTACCATCGAGGGCTTTTTGGAGGATCGTAATCTGTCGTTAGATGACTACTTCAGCAAGGTCAAACCGATGCCTGGAGCGGAGAGGCTTGTTTCACACCTGGCAAAGCACAATATCCCCATTGCTGTGGCTACAGGATCAAAGCAACGAAATTGTAAGCAGCCATTAACCGTCTCAGGAATTTCTCACTCTGTCTACTAGATAAAATCAAGTCGGGAGCAAACCCCAGCCTATTTTCTCACTTCAGACAGAGAGTCATTTGTGGAGATGATTCACGTCTGACCCGTGGAAAACCTCACCCAGACGTTTTCCTATTAGCCGCGCGAGAAGCATTGAAATTCGAGGGGATTCGTGATATTGGAGAACAACACGATGGGGAAAAAGGGGGGCGAGAAGGCAATGTTCTCGTGTTTGAGGATGCGAAACCTGGCGTACAGGCTGCGAAAGCAGCCGGCATGAAAGTTGTCTGGGTTCCTGATCCGCAGGTTAGTTTCTGTTTGTCGATATGCAAACTTCGCTCATCCTTCGATAGCTATCCAAAGTTCTAAAATCCGGTGGAGAAGACCTCGCTGCAACGCAAACTATTGCGTCGTTGGAGAACTTTAGGCCAGAACAGTGGGGTCTACCTCCTTTTGATACGGAATTATGAGATAAGGATGTTTGAATCTTCATGACTTGGTCACAACGAACAATGACAAGAAACATACATTGCGATGTTGAGATAGACGATGAAGAGATGCTAAATAATATTCTATACATGATTGAAAAGAATTCATAAAACCTCAAGGGTTTCTTACATTCACGAAAGTTTACCTTCAAGTTCAGCGAGCTTGCTGGGCTGATTCCGTTTAGGAGCCGGTCGGCCGTAAAGCTTTTCTTCTGCTCCGAAATACCCATCCAACTCATGGTCTAGAAGCATGCGCTGGTCAGCAGTGAGAGAGTCTTTGTCACCCTTCACTTCGTCAGCTTTTGTGCTTTGGTACACCTGCCGTAGCTCGGCCACCTTCTCGTGGTGATCTTTTTCAGCGTCATAGGGCAAATGTCTTCTGAGAACCACGCGCTCCCATAAGGACAAATGACGTGGGTGAATGGCGACTCCATGATACTCCGATGCACGCCCTTCAAGGACGTATTGGTAGTAACGTTCTTGCTCGCGCAAGTCGAGGCCGGTAGTGTCGGGAACAAAGATCAAAGTCAAAAGGGCGCCTGCGAAGCCAAATGGAAAGACCACAAAGAACTTGGTACGGTCACCGATGTAGTTGTACAACACCGCAGCCAGAAGAGCACCACACTTGCCTGCGGCAGCGCTGACACCGTGGGCTGTGCTCCGCACTGTTGCAGGGTACACCTCGGCAGCGAGAAGGAAGCTGGTGACATTTGGACCAAATTGAGTGAAGAAGCTACTCAAGAAGTAGAGAGCCATGAACGCATGCGTGCCAGCACCCGGTGTAGTGAACGTAGACCACATTCCGGCGCAGATGGCGAAGATGACACCAATGAACATGAGTCCATTGATCTGCATCCACTTACGCCCATACTGCTTGTGATCGATGAGCAATGCACCTAAATAGTATCCAATGAGACTAATGCCGACATTCAAGAGGTTGTATAACCAAGTGGTCTGTAGGCTGGATTGGCCACCTGTGATTCGTGCAATGAACACCCCAGAAAAGATCTTGGACCCATAGAAGAGGACATCGTTGATGAACCAGACGATAGCCGTTCCGACCATGCGATGCCAGTAGTGGCCCGCGGCAAGCTTCAGCGTGGGTAAGGAGTATCCAGAGGTATTGCTGCGCTTCTTGGCATCGTGAAGGACGGAGTCAGTGTACTTCAGTTTGTAGTATCGAAGATACGCCAAGTAAAGTGTTGGGGGCACGATGACTGCAAATTGAATTCGGAACGTCCATTGTGTACTTGTTGCGCTAAATGGCGCGTTGAGACTGCCATGGAAAATAAGCAAAAGGATGAGAAGAACACCTTGGTTGAAAAGTTGACCCCATCCTTGCATTGTGAAAGCCAAAGCAACTTTGCGACCGCGATGCATCCGATCTCCTGTGCTAGCCGCGCTCCCCGTGCCCGAACCTTCCATGGCACGCGTGCTAGTCATGGGGTACTCGCCACCAACGCCGATCCCATAGATAAACAGGGACCAAGCATAGCAGATGACCCAGCCATTCATTGTGGTTCCCCACATAGCTGTGAGCATAATACTACCTAGAGTCATGATGAGAGCATCCTGAACCATTCCGAACCGGCGACCAATCCAGTCACCCTCGATGCCAACAAGAATTTGACCGACAATGATGCCAACTATCTCGAGATAGTCTACAGCGTGGATCCAATTTGCCTGGCATTCCGTGTGGTTTTTCCAACATGCTGGCCACACGGCTTTGAACAGTGTGGTAAGGTTACCCACGGAAAACAGCACATATCCCTCGACCAATAAGCCCATACCTGTCACCACATAGTCGCGAAAGTATGCATTGATTGGACTGAGGGGATCATGTTTCATCATATTTCCAATGACGCCCAATTCTCTTCGCGCCTCTGCGTTGCTTTGTGCGCTTACCCATTGGGTCTTTTTCCAGAATGGCAAATCGGCCCAGTATGTCTTCGTGTCAGCAGTGTAGCTATCGGAAGGGAAAAGGATAGAATCGAGAGTGGCTTGTGCTCGCTCAGACAGGTAAGAGTTATCTGCTCCTTCTTCACGCATCTTGCCAGATCCATTTTGAGAAGACTCTGGTGATTTATCCGATTGAGAGGAGCCATACGAAAGCGAACTCTGGGGATCCTCGGCGACAACTGTAGCAATGAGTGAGATTTTGAACAATGGCAAAGGTGGTGCTTCTCAAATACTTACTTGCGTCAGCCATCCTTTTGCGAAGGGAATAGGTGATGGACTAAAGATGAACAAGCTCTGCTCGACAATTTCTCGTCCTGCGAGATTTCTCGTTTCCTTCCATACGACCTAGAACGACGAACGTGCGCTCTTGGTGTGGGGAGGCGCATTTCCAGTCAATCAAATATCGATAGGTTTGCCACAAATGCACGAAACCGGTAAGGCGCGAAAATTATGAATTAGCGTTGGCACCTCTTCACTCGTATCAGACGACCCGCATGCAGGCGCAGGATCATTACGGATAGAGACTGACCGCTCCGCCCGACGGGTGGTGAGCTCCGTAATAATAGATCAACGGACATTTTGTACCGTCTAAATGGCGTTCGCGAGTGATAATAGGCCCGATAGTACAGTACATTCACACACACGTACAATGGATACTCTCAATATCCATCAACCCGATGCTGCAGGTACGCCTGTGTCTCGACGACACGTTGGAATTGCTAACTGGAGAAGTGCTCAAGCAATACTGACATGGATGTAGTGTATGTATGGGCCGTGCAATGATGATGCTCGGTCCGATTCTATGACATGAACAAAAGACTAATACAAGAGCTTATTTGGCTTTAATACTCTGCCAAGCGCCGTCTACTCGATCCAGATAACTTTGAACTTCTTTGACGGCGTCTTTACGCCTCTTGCGTGTCTCATCCGAGTTGACAGAGATGTCGTCGAGTGCCAAGAGTGCACGTAAGAGCAGCTCGGAGAGTTTTCGCTGCTGCTTGGCAATTGGTGACTCATGTGATGTGTCGCTCTGTACTTTGCCATTGCCAGTATGTTCGAACTCTTCGATTTCCGGTAATAGAGTCTTGCGTACATTCTCGACAGTCTCCTCTATTCGCGTGAGAAGGGTGTGCTCGCTGAAGTCTTGCTCGCGTTCGGCTTTCTTCCGAGCGATCTCTTCGCCTTTACTCAGAACGCCACCTCTTTTCGAGCCCGCTTGCCCATTCTCTAAGACACTCGATTTATTTCCTGGTCGATCGCCTGTGACTGGAATCCCGCCCGATGTTCCTATTAGTCCGAGCCGAGCATTATCATAGAGTCCAAAAGCAACTAAAGGTTGCCGATCATCTTTGAGTATGAGGCCTCGAAAGATGAGCTTAACTTGCTCGACTGGGATGGAAGTCTGCTGCGAAACGATGTGTTTCAACTCCAGAAGCGATACTTGTCCTCGCCTCTTCTCTCGAACAGGCACGGATAATCTCGACACAACATCTAAGAACGACTAGAATTTACAGAGCTTCGTCTCACTCACATGTCTCGGCCCCACACCACCTGTAGCCTTTCTATTGGGGCATTGAGGTCATCTTGTGCGCCAGCAAATCGGTTCCATTGTTGCGAGAACCATGACATTGTTGTCTTGGTCGCGACGTCCCGGTGAACGAAGATGCACGTACGTTGAACGCACGGATAAAGTGATGGGCACGTGTTGTCTGGAACGCGCCTAGGCTCAACTTGGGTCACCCGCGGACTGCGTTCCGTCCGAGTCCTTGTGTTGATGATAGCACGCCACAGTTGGGGGCTGGGCACGCGAACTGCAAATGATGATTAAAAGAGCCACAAGTTTGCCTCGTCTTTTTTTACTACATTGAACACCTTCGAATCATCATCACCCTCCAACAGGGTTTCCCTCTATTCTGCTCGGTCCAACCCGTGTAGACTCCCATCCATACATCCATAGTCATGACAACGCCATTATCTCGACCTGCCGGAGTGCTGCCTAACGCACTGGCGGCCATCGGTAATACCCCCCTGATACGTCTGAATCGTATTCCAGAGCAGCACGGGGTGAGGTGCAATGTCTGTAAGTAGAGCTGTCAGTGCATGTACCACGTCTCATCATAGATGCAGTGGTCAAGTGCGAGTTCTTCAATGCTGGCGGAAGCGTCAAAGATAGGATTGCTCTGAAGATGCTGGAAGAGGCGGAAGCACAGGGAAAAATCTCCCCAGATACCACGACAATTATTGAGCCTACATCCGGAAATACAGGCGTGGGTCTGGCCCTTGCTTGTGCCATCAAAGGATATCGCTGTGTGATTGTGTTGCCCGAGAAAATGAGTGCAGAGAAGGTAACAACCCTCAAAGCATTAGGAGCCAAGGTGATTCGAACACCTACGGAAGCCGCTTGGGACGATCCAAGGAGTAATATCCAGGTGGCGAAGCGCCTCGCTGGCGAGATGGACAACGCTTACATTTTGGACCAGTACAACAACCCGAATAATCCACTTGCTCACCGTGTCACTGCGGAGGAGATTATAAACGATCTTGCCGCTACGAGCCCTGCTACGCAAAATTTGTTGACCCCCGAGTCTTCTCCTCGCCACAACGTCACCAACGTCTCACCTAATCCCAAGGCGGATGTTCTTGTGGCTGGTGTCGGCACTGGTGGAACGATCAGTGGTATTGCCAAGCGTCTTCGTGAGCCGGATCATAATCCCGATCTATTTGTCGTTGGTGTGGACCCTGTTGGCTCCACGCTTGCTGTACCGACGAGCTTGAATGTCTTAGACGAGGGCAACTCAGGCGCCTACAAAGTCGAGGGAATCGGGTATGACTTCGATCCCGCGTCTTTGGATAAACAGCAAGTGTCTGTATGGATCAAGACCCAGGACGACGAGTCGTTCGAGTATGCACGTCAGCTTATTCGCCTCGAGGGCTTGTTGTGTGGTGGATCGTGCGGTGCTGCCCTCTCAGGCGCAATGCGCTTCCTCAAACATGGCGGTCAAGGCTGGGATGAGTATGGAAGCCGTTCAGACAAGAATGTGGTCATCATCCTTCCCGACAGGTAAGCAAGTCAATATGTTTCCGCTTCATTCTGACATCTTTTAGCATTCGAAACTACATCACCAAACCGTGGCTCACGGAGAATACCGTGGAGGAAGAACATATTTCATAGTTGCCTATCTCTTCACTAAACCGTGACTCACGGAGAGCGCCGTGGGAGATAATTTTTAGTCACCTTTCCCTCTAAGTTTCCTATTCCTTTTTGTACCACTACCAGTCACTCTCAACGCCGTGGCTGCTTTCCTCTTCTGCCCTCATAACATTTGTACCATACGTCGATACTCTCAACGCTGTACCGGCCAATCATCAATTTCATGTTGTCTACTCCCTCCCTGCATACGCTGCTGCCTTCCATTTCGTGTCTGCGATCCATATCTGACACGCGTGCGCCATATTCTGCAAAGAACTTCTTTGTTCAAGCCGGCCGCACTGGTGACATGCCTTTCTGCCTGTCGTGTAGCGCGCGCGTCCTCCTAGTCGAATGAAATTCCCCTGGAACCTAGAGCGGGGCGTATTTTCCACTCACGCTCAATCTCCTCGTCACATACGCCCGCTCGCCCTCCTTTGAATTCCGAACTCTCTTTTTACCACGCTCTTTCCTGACATCTACTCTCTATAGGCAGGCTCCTACGCGAAGAGTTAGTCACCATGTTTCATTCGTTCCAATCCCCGACCAAGAGGCACTCTCACATGTCCAAAACACGGGCCCTCCTCAAGCCTCGAGACTCTTCTTGCACTGGAAGCGGTGCGCTTTACGTCCTTCCAGCCTCTGGCTCCACCATCGACAGTGCACAGAAGACGTCATTCCAATGGAACCCATCTTGTCTGGAGAATGCCGATGGAAATATTGACATCTATCTCTATGCGCCCTTACAACCTACCGCAAATTTACCGATCCATGCTTGGACGCAAATCCCTGCCAAACAGGGAAAATTCGATGTGAAGTTGGCGCCCAAGTGGTGGAATGCAACACAAAGTGTAGAGCTGAGTCTCAACATTGTACCCTCCGGGAATCAACCTTGGGACAGTGCGAATCCATTTGGCCCAAACTGGTTTGCTTCTTACACAGCACCCACTGATGGTTCCAAACCACCAGCAGATGCCGTTGTGGACAGCACTTCGGATAACAAACTCGTTTCTGTGTTCTACAAGGGTGGCCATCTGACCACTGGAGGAAAAGCTGCCGCTATTGTGTGCCCTTTACTGGTATTGTTCATCTTACTTGGTATCCTGATTCGCAAACTGCACATAAACCGTAACAACAAGACAGCAGACTGGGCAGATCAAATGGACAAGCGGATGAGCCAGATTTCCCTTGATTGGACCACAGGAGGTGACGGGCGTGCCGGCCCGATTCCTGGAAGTCGTCCAGCAAGTTTCATCAATCGTCCACAATCGTCCTACCGTCCCTCATTGGAAGCAGTACGAGCCGCCTACAATGCTAATGTAAGCGGAAGCGCTGCTGCGGATGGCACAGGCGAGATGAGCGAAATGGGCGATCACAGTGTTGCTGGCTCCGCCGCCGCTCGTCAATCCAACTACCGCTCCTCCCGTGTTTCTTTTGCGCCTTCCACAGACGTAGACATGTCACATTCTTTCCGTAGTCATGCACGCAATGTGTCCATGCCTCGCGTGGGAACGAACAGTGTGACACACTCCCGCGCCCATCGCGATTCGCAACAATCGACCTCCCTTCCACGTATCAATTCGCGATTCCAGAACGCCATTGGTGCCGACGACATCGACAACGACGACGAGTTTCTCATGTCGCCTGTTCAGGAGGCAGGGGCTACACCGGTCAATTTTAACGATTTGCGCAAGAGCATGGACGACGAGTTCCGCAACTCCGTCATGGCATACCCTGCTCTCACGATGATGGACAACGATGATCAACAGGTCGACGGACAAACACCGGACGCGGAACACGTAGAGAACGAAGCTTCAGAACAAATTCCCCAAAGTCAAGACGACATTTCTTCTCACTCCGAGACTGCTCCCGCTGCAAACTTACAGACAGGAATGCTCCCTCCTACCAATGCGACATCGCCCGATGAAGCTCTCAAGCAGTACGCCGCTATGCGTGCCGCCGGGACTAGCAGCAGCGCAAGCAATCAGATGCGTACTCTGTATAGCTCTGCACCGACCAAGCGCGGCAGTAGTATCTATGTCGATGCACCTGTCGGTCGAACAACAGCACTCAGTATGGAGGCAGGCTCTTCCATCAACGATGATGAAATCGTTGGATACAACCAAATGATCAACGAACATGGCCGTCTAGATTGAACATCACTTCCGTATTTGTCTTCTCTATTGTAGGTGAAACCTGCACTTTTCCCTTTCTCTCTTTTGCTTGTTTAGTTATGGATGTAATGTGATGGACTCATGACTCTACTTAGTGGGACGTGTATTCCAATTGTGTGAGGAAAGCACAATGAGTGCGCTGAAATCTATGTACTAGGAAAAGAAAAGCGAAATTATGTACAAGAAGGGAACCGGGCGCTTCCTAAGGGCTATTTACGCTTTGCCATTGATCGCTGCAGGTGGGAGGGGTCCACCCATTTGCTTGGAAGGTCGAGAACGTCTCCGATACCAAGGCAGCACTGCAAGTGAAGAAAAGTGAGTGATCATCACATTCGCAATACGTGATACGAACATTTCGATGTGGAGAGATAAAATCTCGGTGTGCCAACTGCATAGCCACGCTTGTCGAATGGGGCGTCACGGACCCAGAGACCGTAACCAAAGAGAACAAAGAAGAAGTACTACAAGGTGTCAGATATGCGACTCCACCTCGTCCGTGGTGACACTTACTTTCAGCCTACTTATGCGGAAAAACAGGAATGCGGTGAGCCAAATCATTAGCTCCATATAGGTAAAGAAGCTCAGACTACCGCCAGGTGCATTCTCTTTGATGTAACGGATGCAATCGACCCACAGCCGAGCATGTCGAGGCAAAGGCCGGGTCTCGGGTTCCATAAGGAAAAGAGCCAGAATTCGAGCATAGATGCCAATGTGAATATGGGCTACCGTTCCGACGGCTTTCATGAAAGAAGCATTCGTCGTAACGACAGAAAGATCAGTGACGGGAAAGACTTGCAGATACAGATTGGGTCTCGTGTAGTCTTCTGGGAACAAATCTTCGGGCAAGAAGTCAATCTTGGGAAGGTCAAAACCGGTGGCCACAACAATAACATCAGCGTCGAGCTTCATTGGTCTACCTTTATCTCCCTTTTTCTGATTGCGTGTTCGGAAATTGAATTCCACCGAGTTTTCTTTCAGAGATTTGATATCGCCACGCAGATAATTCGCTTTACCCTGGCGGATATGTTGCAACGCAGACGAGTTGACGATTGGAGTGTCAACATAGAAGCCTTGGGACGGTGCCATCTTAGCCTCAAGGTCGCGATAGTGGAACTTGCGAAGAAGAAACTCTGGAATCCAGGATAGATACGTTTCGCGACCAAAAGGTTGCAAAGCCAAGAGACCATCGATCAAGGTCATTCGGGGAATGATCCATTTATCGCTTCGAGCAAGAATGATGGACGACTTTGCTTTCTTCTCTACGGCTAATTCCAATGCCTCGATACCACTTGCTCCTCCGCCCACAATTATTACCCGCTTTCCGTGCAAGTCAATATTGTCCAATTGGCTGGAATGGGTTATGACACCCTGGAAGCGATCTTGATTGGGAAGTTCCATTTTCTTTGGTTCACCACACGTCCCTGTCGAGACGACCAAACCGTCGTACACTACAGATTCATCCCCGTTGATGATCCAACGTGCGTGTCCTCCCTTTTCCGGATCAGTAGATGAGGAGTGCCGAGTAACCGAGCGGATCTTTGTATTGAAACGGGTGCGGTTCTGCAGGTCATACTTTTCCCAGATCCTCTTTGTGTTCTCCAAGATTTCGTCACGTTTCGGATATCCTTTCGTCCAAAGTACAGCAGGATGCCACCGGTACATGATCGAGCTAATTTGCTGGAAGAGGCTTCAGATACACAAGACAGGTGCACGTCAACACATACCAGACCACTCGTAGAATTTACACGACTCCAGATCCCGCCAAGGCTCTTCTCGTCGCCCTGCTCAAAAATGGTTACCTCGAACCCATGTCCTACTAGGTGTGATGCCGAAGAAACTCCTGTGACACCAGCACCAATGACAGCAACATGACCAAGCGGCTTTTGACGGGTATGAGCATCTGGAGGGAGTGGAGCGAAGGTGATGGAGATCAAGATCTGTATGAATTGATAAATGCGGGATACGATCCCAAATGGCTAAAGTTTGGAGTGATGAGCTTGGGAAATTTGCATACTTTTCTATCTCTTACATCAAGATGATCCAACGACATATTCGTATGATGTGTGAGGGTGAGAAGAAATCGACGGGTTCACAGGAGTGGAGGGCACCGAAACTACGGGCCATTAATGCAGGGCACGCATCGGGAAGCGCGTGCACTCGTTTTGCAGAGCAACATTTGTCACACCAGCATCGATGCATATCGGTGGTGATAAGTAGAGTCAGCAGGTATCTGAGCTTATCGTTTTGCCGGTATGACCCGTGCCCCTAGGAGGAAGGATGATGAGTATCAGGAAGGGTCTTCCGGATCGGAAGCGGATGAGCCCATGTCAGATGATGCAGACTTTCGCCCTGCTGCAGCGAAGAAGCAATCCAAAAGAGGTACCACTGTCCAGGCGGCCGACGTTACAACAGATAAGACCAACCAACCGAAGCAGAAGGCTTCGCAGACAAAAAGAGGCGCTTCTGGAACAAAGGATAAGGGATACGCTTGGGAAGCAACATATAAGCGAAGTTGGGATGTCGTGCGAGAAGATGAGGGTGGCAGTCTTGCTGGAGCCGTGCGAGGTCTGCTAGAAGCTACAAAGAGGAGAAGGTTCGTAATAATCTTTACACTGAGGGATTTGGCTGATGGAAGTGTGAAAGGACGTTGCATGACTCTGCTCCTGTGCAGCGTGGAATCATTCGACATCTGATCTTGGTTCTGGATTTGAGCGAAAGCATGCTGGAGAAGGATCTGAGACCCAGTCGGTTCCTTCTCACACTTCAGTATGCCCGAGAGTTTGTATCGGAGTTCTTCGATCAGAACCCCATCGGACAGCTCAGTATCTTGGGAACGAGGGAAGGCATCGCCGAGCGGATCACAGGAATGAGTGGTGAGTAGGGTTGCTCTGCCTGTTGTTCGCCGCTGACACGGCGTGGAAGGTAACACAGCAGAGCACGTCTCTTCGCTACAATCCAGAAAGCTATACCCAAAGGGTGAGCCATCTCTGCAAAACTCGTTGGAAATGGCCAAATCAAATCTGTCCCATCTTCCCATGGCCAATTCGCGGGAGGTTGTCGTTATATTTGGGTCCTTGACGACGTGTGACCCTGGAAACATTCACGATACGATGCACGCGCTTGCGAAGAACAATATTCGTGTAAGCATGGTATGCTTAGCTGCCGAGCTCAAAGTGTGTAAGGACATCTGTAAGAAAACACACGGAAAGTTTGGTGTTGCCTTGGATGAGGCACATTTCCGTGACTTGTTGTTTGAGCACATCAATCCGCCCGAGGTCGAAACATCGGAGCGTAAGAACCACCGCGCAAGAGCTGACGAGGAGGAGTCGATCGAAGAAGGTGTCGATCTCATGCAGATGGGATTTCCCACTAGGCTGCCGACGAGCAGTGTGCCTACGATGTGTGCTTGCCACAACCGCCTCAAGAGTGGTGGCTACCTGTGTCCCCGATGCTTGGTCAAGGTGTGCGATGTTCCCACTGACTGCCCCGTCTGCGGGCTCACAATTGTCATGAGCACCCATTTGGCTCGTAGCTATCATCATCTATTCCCCGTCGCAAACTACACGGCGATTCGATGGGAAACGCTGATCGAGCAAATCCACGGAGCAGCTTCCTCGACAGTGAAGCCGCGATGTTTTGGCTGTGCATCCAAGTTCGATGCGGTTCCATCGCAATACTTAGACAGGCATACGAACGATGAAGAGGATGTTCCTGCGAATGTCGCACCAAGCGGACGCTACCGCTGCCCACGGTGCGAACACGACTACTGTCTCGAATGTGACTCGTTCGTTCACGAGAATTTGCATCAATGCCCTGGCTGTCGCTAGTATGGATATCATTACAAGTGTACAATAAATCATTCATGAGAAACAAAAGCTAAGACGACATATCCATCGACCTAGAAATGATCAGAGATAGTACATTACACCGTGTGCGTCACTCACATGCTGGAGCCTTGTGCAGGGACCAGAGCACTCCTTGCTTTCTGAGCGGCTTTTCTCCGTTCCAAGACACGGACACGGATACGCTCGCGACGGGACGCCTCATCCTGTTGTGCGGCCTTTTCAGCTTTGATGGCAGGCGCCAAGTGTTGAGCCCGAGTAAGCTCGGCTTGATCACGGTTCCGTTGTGCCTGTCGGGAAGTGCTAGCTTGACCACCATTTTCACGAGCACGAGCACGAGCCATACGTGCCTTGTAGAAGGCTGCTTCACGCCGTTTGCGGATCTCTGCGATACGATCCATGGCACGAATTGTCTGGGCGACCATCTCACGATTGTAACGCACTGGAACGTTTCTTCGCTTCTCGAATTCCAGCGTAGAATCCTGGATGTGGAACGTGAGGAAGGACATAGCGCCGAGTGTTCATACATACCACAGTCATTTCCTTACCCGCAGACTTGCGGAACGCTTTCGTCCAACGAACCTTGCGGGGGTTCCGCTTCATCTTAAAGTTTTTGTGGCACTTACTCTTGCAAAACACTTGGGAGAGTATGAGAAGCGCGCACTCGCCGCATTGTTAACTTACAAAGCTGCTTCGCATCATTTCTGACAAACATGATCCCCCGTCCCGGGTATACGGGCGCTGAGCAGAAGAAGCAGTGCTTGATTTGCATGGTGATGCAGCACTGTCGGGTTCGTAACAGTGGGCAAGAAACGCTTTCGCAGGTGGAAGAGAGAAAAATTCAGCGGCACGTGACGCGCCACCAACCTCAACGCGAGGGTCAGAAATGCTATAGTACATTTATTGGCTTGGGGTAGGAAGACAGCAGCAATACAAAGCATGACGTTCTCATAATACACTTGCTGTTATCGCGCCCGTCGTCGGGGACCAAGCTGTAGATGGCCTTGCAAGACACGGTCAAGGAGCGCACTGCTACTGGGAATGGTGGACGAAGACGCCCCCACAGAGTGCGAGCGCTTCATGGGATCTGTGTCGTTGCCCACACTACGTTTGCGTTTGCCAACAAATTCCACGTAGTCATCGTCATCATGTGAGGAGGGTGCGTTTTGCATGCGAGAGTTGTGTCCAGATGTCGTTCGACTATATACGGGCATGGGGAAATTTGCATCATCGAGTTCTGCATCCAGATCGTCGTCCTCAATCACCACAGCATCCTGTGTGCTGCGTAGATTCTGTTGGAGCTCATCCAAGGCACGAGCTTCTTGAACGATGTCACCATACTGAGATTGTGCTTCGTCCCCACGCACAGCAGCATTGGGCCCCGTCTGAGACGCATCGTCCGGTTCCTCTTTTGCCTTTCCTTTGGACGTTGAGGATACCGGGCTTGTTAGTGAGGACGGCATTGTGGTCACGGCTGCGGCTTCACGCAATTGCTTTGCTTCTTTACGGGCGGACTCTAATTTGGAAGCAAGAAGTTTGTTGCGGTCCGCGAGCCAATTACTCTTTTTACGAGCTTCTCTGGCTCGTTCCTCGGCGTCCATCCGGAGACGTTCTTGTTCCCCAACATATTTGTTCAATTCATTCATCTTGGTATCTGCCTCGCCTCTGCTCTGGGCTATCTGATGGGCTGATTCTAGACGGGCCTTTCGCGCTTCTACCGCTTGTTCTCGTGCCTCGTTCACAAATACACGCCGTTCTTCATCCATCGCTTTCCGTCTCCTCTCCACTTCTTGCAGCTCCTTTTTCAGATGCAGTTGGAGGCGATGGACACGTCCAGCCTCGGCGTTCATCCGTTGCTCCTCGCTGGCCTTCGTATCCATGTGTTTAAGGAACGATTGCTTCATACGATCGCTTTTCTCCAAATTCTCTGTTGCTACACGATTCTTTTCTTCTGTTTCTTGACGCAGTTTCTCGAGTGAGGCAACAGTATCCTGAAGAAGATTGGTAGCGGCATTCAAAGCTTCCAACGAAGACTGTTTACTTATCAGCAGATACTCCAACTCTTTGCCACTGCCACCTACCTCAAAGTTTTCCGACCCGCTAACACCCTTTGTCAGATCTTGGAACAGACGGAAGATCCGATCCTCTCCTCCATACACGGACATGCTTACATTGTTTACTGCCATGACGTATGCAGCAATGTGCTGACGGAAGTCGAGTAGTTTTCCCAAGAGCGCAGCCTGTGCTTCGCGGCTCATATACCTGTCCAAAGCACTTGTGGCGGGAACTGCTCGTCCCACATCTCGATGAGAACGCTGTTTCTCTAAACGCCGGTTCCGGTGGTGCAAATACGTGTCCAGATCATCAAAGTCGCTCGGCCACAGTGTGACAGGCTTCACAGTACCGAGATTCTCCTTGCACAACGGGCAACAAGCAGGATCGTTCTTCATTCTACAGGTTTTGAGCCATCCGTCACTGCATGCCTTATGAAATACGTGACCTGTCAACATGACGTGAAGTGAGAACACAAATCGCCACACTGTGCATAGACTACGTACCACATGGTAAGGCCACAGGCCTTGTTCCTTTCTCCACGTCCTCTCCAAATGCATCTAGGCATATGGAGCAACCCATAATGGGGACAAGGACCTATGGTACCTGAGACGCTTGGGCGTTGTGAACGACTTCGGGAGAAATTAGTAAGAAAGAATCAAGCGGGAAGCACAGACAAAACAAATAATTCGGGCGGCGCTTCGCGTCGTTTAAAAAAGACACCATGATGATTCAGTAACGCGAAACAAAGTACAAGATGGAAAGAATACACGAAATGATTGTTGTGTGGGCTGATGGGTATCAACATGGATGTGCAAGTGTCTAAATCCACTGCCAACAAGCGACTGTGCAAGGACGTGCTGTAGACAGGGCTAACTATGCCAGAGAGCCTCGAACCATGCGTACATGTGTAAAGAGAGACCCCATTCCTTTCTCAATCTTATGGTATGATCCGACGCGATCGGACGTGATGATGCTCGTGCCTCCCGTACGAGATGCCTCTGGATTGGAGCGCGAGTTGGTGGGCGTTGAACTGCCTATAGTCTGGGAGAAGACCGAGGCTTGCGATGGACTCGGCGATGGCGCAATAGATGGACTGCGCAGTCCCGACTCTCGATCGGTTCCTCCACTTGCAGGGCGTTTGGCATCCTTGATGGAGAATGGTACAAGGTCGACTTTGATGCCATACTTGACCTCAATACCGTGGCAACGGAAAGACGGTGTGGCGTCCGAGCCAATGCGGAAGAGGCCTTTCAGCACACGCACGCCCTTCTCGTGCAATTGCGCTTGAACTTCTTTCCGTAATGCTGGTACGCTAATTTCAGGAGGGAACAGATTTGTTTCTCCGGTAGGCGACACAAACATACTTTCCAAGTCCACCTCTTCCACGTCAGCCATCGTGACCAAACGACGGATATTTTTGGGTGTAGCTGCAGGGCCCGATGCAATGCAAAACGTCGATTCAATGAGGGACATGCGTACCAAACCGGCCAAGTTCCCAAAGTACTGTCCATCGGAGCCTACCATCATTGTGGAGCCACTGCTGCGCGAGCGAGTGTCATCGCTTGTACGACTGGTAGGTGCCGTATTCGGACGGGAGCGTGAGAATGTACTAGATACACTCTCACGGCCAGAACGTGTTGTGGGACTACCCCCTATGCCCCCTTGACGAACACTCGAAGCGCTATTGGGGTCTAAACCGGGTGAAGAAGACGGTTCGGCGGACTGCTTTCGAGAAAGCGTGAGACTGCTTCTCATGAATCGGCTTAAAAATCCGCTATCTCTGCCTTGTGAATCAGCCGTGCTGGATTCGCAGTCTTCCAGCGTCTCTTGTGGCTCCATATGTCGAGTGGAAAAAGAGCTCCGTGCTTGTTGTCCGGTAGATGGTCGGATGATGTCGCTTTGTTCATCGGACGCGGGTGAGAAAGCTCGAGAATCGGACGTAACTCCTGACAGCAATCGTGGGTCGACTGGTCGCAAAATCAAGAGAACCGGGAACAGTCCGGGTGCTTGCATCGTTGGCGGAGATGGCATGTGCAACTCCAGCTCCACACCTCGCCGCATGGAGCGAAAGAGACCGCCCGACCACTTCGTACTGCACGTCTCCACCTCCCAACCATCTGCAAGCTGTGCTGCTGGTCGTGTGATAGCGGGTGCGATAAGACGTTGTGGGATACTATGTGGAGGGCTTGGTTGTGTAGAGTGCTCTCCCAAGAAAATGAACGGGACCGTAATTTCGTCCAGAATAGCTTGCTTGGCCGCCTTTTTCCGCCCAAATCGTTTGGTGGCGGGTGCCGTGTTCTTGGCTTCTTGTGACGTCTGCTGCAGAGTGAAGGTCATACTATAGAAACAGCCAACTCGGTACACTTCGCCGAGGCTCTTCTCAAATGCATCCCGCAGACCTGTTTTGAAGTTATTGCCAAGGCTGTTCATCGAGCTCGATGTACTCATACGGCTCACGGAGCCTCGAATGCTCGCCGCACTGTTCTTGAAACTATCCACAGCTCGTTGCGCATTCCGCTCATGCTGTGCCAGGCCAGATGAAAGCTCGTAGGAGGGAGGAAGTGCTACCGCCACCGACTTGGGTTCCCCGTCCACAATACGTGTCGACATACCAAGCGGCAAGTTTACGTCGAACGGAACTTCGTAAACGGCTTCGTCCATAGAGTCAGGCGATGCTTCTTCTGGGTAACTTACGCCTGCTTGGTCCAATGAGATTATGTCGTATGTAGTAAACACCTTATGATCGTGGCCTTGCTCGGGCGGCATCAGCGCAATGCCATCCCATATCGCTGCCGGTGTTCCTTGTGAAATGTGCGCACCCAGTTTCATAAGGACCTCGTACCCATGCACCGCCCGGAGTCGGATCATCCCGCGGATTCGTGCTGCTCGACCCGAGAAAATGGGATATCCTCGCTTATCAAACGAAGGAGCAATCACTTCCACACTGAATTGTGGGCCCGTCGCCGGCAGTGCCGAAAAGGATGGATCCGGATGGATGGGCAAATCGCTCATGCTTGCCGACGATGTCAGGCGCGGAGATTGCACAGTGCTAGAAGGCACCGAGGGCGAAGTGGGGCCCATGTGGTCGGACTGAAGCCTAGACAATGTCGGACGGTCTCGATGTGAGGAATGCAATCTGTCGCGGTTCAGTCCCAAATGCACGGAGTCTCCTGAGGGTGTTGTGAGATCTCTTGACAAGCCAAATACGCGGTTCTGTGAAGGTAACATCGGCATTGCATATCTTTCGAAAGCAGCACCAGAAAGATGATGTGGCGGGAGAAGCGTGGCCGACTGAGTGTAGTCTGGCTTACCTCCTGGCGTATTGTTTGCAGCTGGTGAGGCAAGGCTTGGAGAATGAGGATACTTGCCGCCTAACCCCGGAGCTTCGAGCTTGATCTCAGAAAGGTGGAGTCCTTGTGAAGGCGATGCAGGGGTTCTGGGTACTTGCTCGTTTGTTGTATAAGCAACACCGATGTCAGCCGAACTGGCATCGTTGTCTGAATCATCCATCATGCCGTTCCCTGGGGCGATGCGAGACAGAAAATGTGTATATTTGAAGGGCGTCTTAATGGCGTAGAAACGAAGGATGGAGATCTCAGGATGTGTGTATAAAGTGTCTCGTTGTTACCATGGAGATGGCTTTGCAAAGTCCTTTTTGCTACACTACACTCGGATATCCAGAAACTCGTGTGAAAATATGGGAAAGATGCCGGATTGACGCTGAGAGAACAGTGTGAGAAACAAGTGTAGAATGAAACAGGAAGACCTGTGCGAACAAGGCACCAATTTCTCATTCCGACATGCTAGTCCGTCCGCCTCAATAAGGCGGCCGTTCAGGGCCAACGTAGTGTTTCCCAAGGCATGCACGTTCGACATGGAATCCAGATTGGCTTCTTTACTCACCTTTGCTTTACTCACGTTCACGAGAGCAACATTGCGTAGGATCTTGGCACCGTGCGTGAATATCAACGTTTTCAGTCAGGATCGTCTCTCAGCCGAACTCGGGCAAAAAGCGCCTGGTATCTGGTTAAGCCTTGGATTAGGCTCTTTCGCACCTGTCGTTCTCACTTGCACAAATATTCCGGACCCGTCTCCGCTCGGCAACAGTCAAGTCTCGCCAATTCATGTCATTGTTAGCGTCCAGCAGCATATTCCGTGCCGCGACATACAAATTCTAACCCGACGCACTTCGCCACTCTAAGGTCTGCCAAGGGAACCGCGCGTCCAGACTTATCAAAAAGGTGCATGGTTCCTTATGGGGACCGGACCTGACGTCGACGTCTGAGTCACTTTCTATCCAGCTGTCCCTAATCATAGCATCTAATTACTATACTAGTGTACATCGTCCCCGCACGCTGGTGCAATGAGAATAGGAGAAGAGGCTGACCAGATCTAATCAAATGGCCCCACATAGTCTTCCTTGCAGCTCCCAATGGCGAATATCTCACTCGCATCTACACGAGTGCCGACGATTCGGAGACGGATTTTCCGCCCCTTGACGATGGACTAAGAACGTGTGAAAACGGTGCTCACACAACACATTAAACAAACTTACCTGACCGTCTGCTGAGGCAAATTCCGGGGGATTGGAGTCGGGTTGGAATTTAAACTCCAGTGGGAGGAGATGCGTCGACGTGAACACATTCAAAGGACCAACAGAGGCGAAGAAGCCCATCTGCACGGTGACATCTCAGCGCCATATAGAACACCAGGCGTACACATACCTTGTTCACATTGGTGACTAATGCGTCCACCACTTCCCCTTTGAACTAAGGATACAATGAGCAGAATAAAAGGTAAATTGTTGTCGTACGTACTGGCTTCATAACAATCGCCGTATAGACGCTGTTAAATTCGGCTTTCCCATCGCCTCCTGGGAGGATTACGCCCTCGCCTATTGTATGGATCACCATGACTTTAACAATGTATCCCTAAAATGCATCCGATCAGCCCAGAGTGCCTAGACGAGCGTGTACACCACTCACAATACTTCCCGAACATGTTCCTTCCACTTCCGCCTTGAGCTGTTTCTGGAGGTACTCGGAGAGCGCCGGTCCAAAATAGGACGGATGCAACTGAATGGTGTGCCGGAGCTTTTTGAGAAAAAACATCCTAAGTGCCTGGTTGCCAGCAGGAACTGTGAATTCACGAGCCTGCTTGAGACTTGCTACTAACGATACCAAGAGCCTTTTTATGACTTGGTAATCGAATGAGCTGACCACTTCAGTGGGACCAAAGCGCGAACACGAACTGAATCGATTCCCGCGTATTGGAAGCTCGACGTTACGCGACAAGGACCCTCCCTGACGGTAAGGGAGGGTAGATCTCGTGCTACCTCTTCCGGAAGTTAAGAACAGATCACGCTCTTGTCCGTCAGCCTACCCTGTTGGATATACAAGCTGTTGTGCGTACGGCTGGATTCCAATAGTGCGATGATGGAAGGTGTGTTGCACTCCTGCGCGCGATCTTCTACATTGTCTCACGTGTTTCTTTCTGTATTAGCACAGGCTTCAGCCAGCAACACACCAATCCCGCGACCACAGGTACATGGGAATAAGCTGAACTCGCACTTGCTTCACGCACAGCAAGGCTTGATTCACACAGACAAGCAGATCTGCATGTACGGCAAGCCTCACCATGGCTTACGTATCCTTGTGCAAAGCATTGTATGACTACGCAGCTACAGCCGATGACGAACTCTCGTTCACAGAAGACTCCTTTCTCTACGTTCTGGACGCCGAAGATTCCGAGTGGTGGAAGGCCAAGCTCCGGGGTACAGACCCAAGCGTTGAAGATGATGATAATGGCCCTGTAGGCCTTGTGCCTGCAAATTATGTGGAAGAAGCAGAACCTCTCCGAGTTTCCAAGGCCCTGTATGACTATGGCAAGCAAAACGATGACGAGCTGGATATTGCAGAGGATGAAATACTGAATGTCTATGAAACTAGAGGAGAATGGCTTTTGGTCAAGCGCCAAGACGGTGGTCTTCCCGCTGGCAAACTTGGCTTTGTGCCCGCAAATTATGTTGATGAGGTAAGATGGCTTGACTGCTCAGAAGGTGTACTGATTCATTTGCTTCGTAAAGGTGGCTGCCGTTGATGCACCATCGCAACCTTTGCAAGAAGAGGTAGAAGAAGTTACTGTGTCTCATGAACCTGTTCCACGTTCCGCTATTCCATCTGCAGCTGCATCGAAAGGGACAAAAACAGCCAAGAATGATGAGATCAAGATGTGGGCTGCGTCTGAACTGGATGCCAAAAAGAAAAAGAAGAAAGGCACTCTAGGCATCGGCAACTCTTCTCTGTTCTTTGCAAGTGAATCTGATAAGGCGCCTGTTCAGAAGATCAGTGTCCTTTCCATTGTGAATCATTCCATTGAGAACAAAGGGAGGCAACTCAATCTTGAGCTGGACGAAGAAGCATCGGCGCAGCTCCCCAGTGATGCCCATGGATCTCTTCGTTTCGCTTTAGATAAGAAAGGAGAAGCGGACGAAGTATGGAATAAGGTTGAAGACAGTCAAGAAAAAGCAAGAATAGCAAACCAGGAGCCAGATGAGGCAGATGAAGTAGCTCTAGCCCCACAGTATCCAGCCTCTACAGGTTTGACGTCGTCGCACAGCGTATCTAACGATCCTTCACCTTCGCTTCCATCGCGAGCTAGTATTTTGCCCCCACCCACGCGAACTGCTGCCGCTACAAGACCCAAGCCGAACGAGCCAGAGCCAGAAACGGAACCGGAACCGGAACCAGTGTCTGAAAAAACAGAGTCTTCCCAGAGGCAGCCTGAAGAACAGGCCATTGCATTGTACGACTTTGAAGCACAGGGTGATGATGAACTTACAGTCACTGAAAATGAAGAGCTCATCCTGGTTGAGAGAGAGACTGATGATTGGTGGAAAGTGCGCAATGTATCAGGGAGGGAAGGTGTCGTACCAGCTAGCTACGTGGAAGTCCAGACCAGCGCAGGTGCAGCGCATGAGGTAGAAGACACTGGTGCGGATGAGCATCAAGTCGACCCTGCTGTCTTAGCAGCACAACAGGAGGAGGAAGAGCAGCGTCTTCGAGAAGAAGAGGAAGAAGCTAATCAACGAGCACTCTTGCGAGAAGAACAAAGAAAGAAGGGTGAAGCACAGCGACGTGCTCGAGAAGCGGAAGATCGACGCAGACAAGCGCTTAAAGCGCAGCCAGCTCCACAGCCGCCAAAAGCCCCAGCAAGCTCGTCTGTCGCATCTGCCTCGGCAGCATCTCGAGATGTTTCCATTCCCAGCAATCGATCCGCGCCCGCTCGTCCAAAGGAGGCGGGATCTAAATCAAAGCCAAGCCCTTCGCGTACACGTGTATGGCATGATCGTACAGGTCAATTCAAGGTGGAAGCTGAGTTCCTGGGATTCAATCAGGGCAAAATTCGGTTGCACAAGCTGAATGGCGTCGTAATTGAGGTGGCGATCGAGAAGATGAGTAATGCTGATATCGCTTATCTCGAAGATATCACTGGAAGGAAACTTAAGCCTTCTGGACGATCTTCTAAAAGCTCGACAATGGATGATTCCAGGCGCTTAGAACGCCGAAAAGAGCAGGATCGTGAGCATAGAAGACGTCAAGAAGCACAGCGCGGCCCGAAACGAAATATTGACTGGTTCGAGTTCTTCTTGGCCTCCGGCGTAGATATTGACGATTGCACACGTTATGCAAGCAATTTTGAGCGGGACAAGATCGACGAAAGTATCCTTCCGGACATGGATGCCAGCATTCTAAGAAGTGTCGGTCTTCGTGAGGGTGACATAATTCGCGTCATGAAGTTTATTCAGAAAAGGTATCACAAGGATGCTCCCGGGAGTGCCGGTGGCATGAGTGCACAATTGAAGAGTGATGAGGCATTGGCCCGAAAGCTTCAAGAACAGGAGCAAGCTGCGCGTCGAAATGGTACCACACCTCCTCCAAATCTTTTCTCCGGGCCTGATGGATCGCTGAAGAACAACACTCGTCGTGGTCGCCCTACAACGACGACAGCCCGTACTACAAGTGACAGCGTAGATGCAGCTAGTTTTGCGGCTGCCTCAGAAACGCTCGCACAGAACACAAACTCACCACCTCGCACTCGTACAACAAGTCCGCAAGTTCCTAAAGCATCTCCGGCACCTATCGACTCCACGAATGGCTTCGATGATGATGCTTGGACGCCTCGCCCGTCAAGTGCAAAGCCAGCTACACCCAAACAGACAGTCTCTCCGCAGGTCACCTCGGCTACACCTCCGCCACAGCCACCCCGCCCTTCCGTAGCGGTGTCACCAGCTCCTGCTTCGCCTGCTCCTCAGCAGCAATCACAGGCGGCAGCATCCCCAGCAGCAACGTCATCGGTAACTGTACCTGATACAGCATCATCTGCACCTGATCCAAATTCCGCTCTTTTCGACAAACTTGCAGCTATGAAGCCGCCATCTACAGGTGTTTCTCAAAGGCCTGGCGCAAGTCCAGTTGGTGCTAGTTCCCTCTATAATGGTGTCCGTGGACCCTATGCACCGGTCGCTCAAAATTCTCAGATGCTACAGCCCCTTGTTCCTACGCAAGGCACAGGACAATTCAACCCTACAGCATTGGGACACCAGAACACAGGCATGGCCGGCATGGGCATGCAACCCACAGGATACATGCCTCCTTCTCAGACAGGGTTTCTGCAACAGCAACAAACAGGTTTCATGCAGCCGCAACAAACAGGCTTCAATGGTTATGGTATGGGAATGTCTAGCGTACAGAGCCCATTCGGAATGCAGAGTGTCGCTCCTCAGCAGACTGGATACGTCCCTGGTCCCAATCAACAACCTATTCCGCCGCAACAAACCTCGCAGCAATACTCATCACAACAGCAACAGCGTCAGAATGATGAAGTCAATCGTGGGCCCGAACGATTTTCGGCAGCGAATGTTTTTGGTCAGATGAAACAAGGTCACATGCACAAAGAGCAAGATTCAGCGCCTCAGTCCGCGCAAAGGTATGACGCACTGCGCCCGCAACCCACCGGCTTTCAACCTGGGGGGTACTTGAATCAACAGTACACCGGTTACGGAGGATACCCTCAGTACTAATCTCAGTATGAAAGGCAAAGCTTCATCCGAAGCTTCGTGTTCTCTGGATTTTAGCAACGCGCACATCATATCGTCTCTTCTTTCACTGTATCCGCTGTGTTATGTGTACTGTCTGTCCATCGCTTTACTTAATGCATTTTCGAACTCGGATATAAATCATGGAATTATGCAGGTGCGCGATTTTTGCAGACAGAGTTTGTGCTTGTGCTGCCTGAAGCGCAGAACAAAAGGGTTGCGAAAAGTGTCTCACCATGCGGACGATATAAAATCGCTACATGTGCACTTACGCTCATCTCTTCCATGTTAACCTTTGGATCTCCATGAAAGTATGGAGCAGCCTATCATGAGACAGGCACGCGCAACGCTTCACGTTGCGGGAATTCACTGTCCAAGTTGTGTAGAGCACATTGCAAGGCTGCTACAGAGCAAAGGAAACAAGCCTTTAACCCTCGATGAAATTGTGGTCTCGCATCTTGACAACACTGTGTCATTTCGACTGAATGACATAAAACGGGGTGATGGAAAGGGATCGGATATGCAAGACCTTAAGAGACCTTTGGAAACGATTGTTAAGCTATTGCGTCAGGAAGGCTATCCACCGGATGCTCTCGAAGCGCAATGGATCACTTCTTTTAATCATGACAAGAAGCAAGCTGTTTCAAATGCGAATCAAATCTGTACAATGGGAATGCTGGAAAGTGCGCATAAAACGGATACACTCCAACGCCGTGAAGCCCACAGGCTCACAACCTCTTCCCGTGTTTGGACATCCTTAGCCTCTCCCATGGCGACGATGAGGCATTGGTCAGACCAAAAAGTTCGTAATGCTCAGTGGCAAAAGCATCTACAGGCATGCAAAGCGTGTCAAGAAGGGGCATCTGGAATTGCAGAAGACCAATATACGTCAGGTTCTAGCGGAACTTCAGAAGCTTTACATTCTCAGAGCACTGCGTATGAGGTTGACTTGGCAATCGGAGGAATGAGTAAGTTCCCTCATGAGAAAATTTAACTTTTCTTACAAATAAACCTTCCAGCGTGCGCATCATGCGTCAACAACATCCAGAGCGCTGTCCAGTGCCTCGAAGGCGTCGAGAATTTCAATATCAATCTTCTTGCCAACTCTGCGCATGCCATACTACGAGAGAAAAAATTTGTCGAGCCCCTTCTGATAGCTATTGAAGACGGCGGATATGATGTTCATGTGCTGAACTCTCGCTCAGCTCAGAAGTCTTCGCGATACGGTCCACGCACAATAATCATCGAGCTTACAGTTGGCGGTATGACTTGTTCTGCGTGTGTTGACAACGTTCAGCGAGCAGTGGAAGCGCTACAATTTCCTCAAGGGTACAGGCTTGAATCATTCCATGTCGACATTTTAAGCAACCAGGCACGGGCATCTATCACGGAACTTGAAGAGACGAAACCATTCACTGCAAATGCGCTTGCATCTTCCATGAAAGAACAAATCGAAGACGCAGGTTATGATGCAGCTATCAACCGTGCGTTTGTTCAAGACAATCAAGAGAGCTCACTGAGGGCAAGCGGCCTCGACTCCGATGGAAGAGTAGCTACAATTGCTATCGAGGGCATGTTTTGTGGACAATGCTCAACAAAAGTCAGAAGTCTTTTGGAAAAGCACTCTAATGCTGGCTTATTGAAAGTGGTAGATGACGCTATTTCAAATTCCACCTCACAAAGACCGCAAGTGACTATCGCTTTGCCTCTACCTCAACATCTCACATTGCGTCAGTTGATCGGAGAGATTGAGGAACAGGATCCTGCCTTCAGTGTCCATCTAGTGAAGCAGCCTTCACCAGCCACACAAAGTGCACGAATGGCTCGTAAAGAATTGAGATCGATGATGGCACGGCTTCTTCTCGCATTCCTCTTTGTGCCACCAACACTGCTCATTGCAGTTATAGTTCCGACTTTCTTATCGAAGACACATCATTTACGTTTCACATTAGAAACACGTCTGAGTGGACAAGCAACTCGCGCAGATTTTATCCTGTTAGGACTCGCAACACCTGTTCAACTTTTCGTCGGGTCTATCTTTCACACCAGAGCACTCAAAAGCTTAAAGTCAGTATGGAGGAAGGGTCGCAAGTGGTCCGACAGATTTCTGCGATGGGGAGATATGAATGTCCTTGTGTCCTTAGGCACCTTCGTTGCATACATTGCAAGTTTGGTGTTCTTAATTGTCGATGCTTGCAGTGAACCAAGTAAAGAAGATAAATCGTCTTCCATGCTGTACTTTGATGCATGTGTCTTCTTGGTCTGTGAGTTGGACATGGCAAATTTGTAGGCTTCTCGCTGATCATCCTTCCAGTCTTTATACTACTAGGTCGAGTCCTAGAGGCCACCGGTAAGAGAAATACGACCAGTGCCATTGATGCTCTCGGGGATTTACGTCCCAGCTCAGGCATACTGATCACGAGTCCTACTGACATGGCATCAACACGCACCATAGACGTTGATTTACTTGAAGTAGGAGACCTTGTCCTCATCCCAAGTGGTGCATCCCCGCCCTTAGATGCTCAACTTGTTGGCAAAGTTGGGATCTTGGAGAAAGAATCAACAATAAACGATACTGGATCAGAAATACCTTTCGCAACCTTTTCTGAGGCCGCCATTTCAGGTGAATCCCGTCCAGTCAATAAACATCTCGGGGATTCCCTTTACGCAGGAACAGCTAATCAAGCGCCTTATTCTCTTCTTGGAAAGGTGGAAGCGCGCTCTGGCAACTGTGTGATTGACAGTGTAGTAGATGCCGTTCGCTCAGCTGGTACGTCCGGACAGAAAGCTTCCCTAGAACGTCTCGCAGATCGTGTCACTGCACATTTCGTGCCTGCAATAGTGCTAATAGCACTGGCGGTGTTCTTCATCTGGTTGGTCATTTTATTCTCGGGTGCTGTCTCCGACAAATGGATTCAGAACCATGTACACATCTCTTCAGGCTCACTCACTGGTTCAAAAGTCCTTTACGCTCTACAGTTTGGAGTTTCTTGTTTAGTAATCGCATGCCCGTGTGGGATTGGCCTTGCAGCACCTACAGCCTACATGGTCGGAATAGGCCTCGCAAGTAAACACGGTATTCTCGTTCAAGGCGGCGGTCAAGCATTCGAAATAGCGGTTCAGTTCGCAAAATCACCTAAATACTTGCCTCTCAAGCATTATGACAGGCATTTTGTGTTCGATAAGACCGGCACACTGACAACAGGTAGCAGTGGGCAGATCACACATTCTACTTTCGCGACATGCGAACAACGGCATGACGGGCACATGTGGGACAGACGAGCTATTTTAAAAGCCATCGAATGCGTGGAGAATAGTAGTACCCATCCTATCGGGGTCGCCATTCGCCAATGGTGCGTAGATGAGCTAAATCAAGATGCTCACACAAATTCACAGGAGGTGCTGAATACTAATGTAACGATCTTGTCCATTGATGAACTTGCTGGCCGAGGATTACGAGCAAAAGTTGCTCTGGAAGGCACCGAAGCCCCCATTACTTTCTATATAGGAAGCCAACGTCTCGTCACAAGCGATGCCGCCGTAACCCTTGATAATCATCAAGCTCAGCAAGCGACCAGCTGGCAAAATGAAGGAGCTTCAGTAGTCTACGTAGCATTATGCCCTACTAATGATAGTGGCGCTGCTTCTCTATTCGCAATGTTGGCGGTTACCGACTCCTTACGATCAGAAGCTGCAAAAGTGATCCATGAGTTGCAATCTCGGTTCAAAACATCTGTTTGGATGGTCTCTGGCGATACGCAGCGCACAGCTCGAGCAATTGGTGCACAAGCAGGTATTGCAGACAATCAAGTGGCAGCAGAAGTTCTACCAGCTGAAAAAGCCAGTTGGGTGGACAAGATCCGCCTCTGCTCTGTAGATCCAGGTCAAGATGTCGAAAAGCTCGCTACAGACTCTCGACTGAGCCGCGGGCAATCACTTGTAGCTTTTGTAGGCGATGGAATCAACGATGCAC
Organism: Meruliopsis variegata; assembly: GCA_037044235.1. Taxonomy (NCBI): domain Eukaryota; kingdom Fungi; phylum Basidiomycota; class Agaricomycetes; order Polyporales; family Irpicaceae; genus Meruliopsis; species Meruliopsis variegata. The sequence continues at coordinate 148,297 of JAWLTJ010000011.1, forward strand.
CGGCTCTAGCAGCTGCTGATCTGTCTATCGCGTTAGGAAGCGGGTCGACTCTGGCTCAATCCAATGCCACTTTCGTTCTCATGGATACCGCTAGTGAAGACAGACAAGCTCAACCACTTCTTTCGCTGCTAACTCTTCTAAGTTTGAGTCGAGCAACGCATTCTAAGGTATGGCAGAATCTAGGCTGGGCTATTATTTTCAACGTGGTTTTTATTCCACTGGCAGCAGGTGTCTTGGTTCCTGCCGGATTCACTCTGGGTCCAAGCTGGAGTGGACTTGCCATGGCCCTCAGTAGCACCTCTGTGGTTCTCAACGCATTGGCCCTTCGTCTCTGGCGTCCACCCCGCACAAAGTAGAAAGCAAGCGTCGCCCTTCACACATTTACGACAGAATAGTATATTGTATTTATGTAACAATGACGGAATGTACATGCTGATGATAAGCATAGCCCATCGCAGTGCAAAGATGATGACACCACATAGGTGATGAGAAGGAAAAGCGTAAAGCGTGCTATTTGAAATGCTAAACCGAATTGAATTACAAGATGTACGTCAATTCAGTGGTGCTGAAACGTATGAATTGGTTGACTACTTCTTGGAGGCTGCGAGAGTTGCTAATTGGTCCTTTCGGCTCTGTTGCAGCTTCCCTACGCCGCCAAGTGGCAATAAAGATGCAGAGCTGCCCTCAGGGACGCGCGGTCCTCGAGGTACATGAGGGCCTGCACCCGGCTTGAGAGTATATGTGACAGGTTGTCTAGGCAAGCAGTAAGTAATGCCGAGATTTTCTAGTTCAATCTTCAATTGGCGCATGAGTTGCGTGCGACGCGACCAGCGCTCACCCCAGTTTTGCCAATTACCCTTGTGCTCCATAGCTACGACCAGTTCAATACTGTTCTGATCGGTCTTGAGTTCGTTCAGGTTAATTTCCAGGCCACCACCCCACTCGCGATCGTTGGACTTGACCCATCCACGCATACGGCTACGCAGTTCATCAATCATTTCCAGCAGAGTGGAGTCATAGCCGACTTGAACGAAGGTGACTTCCCATTGGTTGCCTGAGCGCCGGCAGTTGAAGATCATCTTGGATGAACTCAAGAGAGCATTGGGTGCGACAATCAATTCGTTGACCACAGTGCGGAAAGTCGTGCTGATAAGACCAAATTCGACAACGAACATGAAGGTGTCGTCCACGCAGACCAGATCGCCCACATCATAAGGATGAGTGGCAAAGATAAAGACCATGGACTCGAAGAGAGTCTTGGCGCTATTCCCGAAGATGAAGGAGAAACCAACCACAAACGTGGACAAAGGTGCAATGTTGGCGACTGTGTTATCACCATTGAAAATCAACAGCCAGATGAAGATCATAATGATGAGTGCAATTCCCAGTAACACGCCATCGAGTTTGCGGATGGCAGAACTTGCATCTTTCAGAGATGTTGTCAATGCACGACGTTCGCGGAAAATGCGTTGAACTCCATCGCGAAACTCTTGACGAGTAATGTCGCCATTGCCATCAAAGTCGAAGTGCTTGAACGCTTGACGCGCATCTTCGCTTGTGTCAAAGAACGGTTCAAAGTCTTCGGCAACAAGGGAGGAGCGATGATGGCCAACAGCGGTAAACAATTTCTTTGCGAGGCGGCGCGCGGAAAGCATGCGATCGTTTCGATACAATTTGGAGTTTTTCATTGTAGCTGTTTGCAACGCATCCGTCAGTTGGCTGGCAAAGTTCTGCTTGCGTAACTCCTTCTCGTTAAATGCTTTTGGTGTCCTCTGTCCCTTCTTTGGCTTAGGAGAGTGTGTAGCACCATCCGCACCTTGTGATGGGAAGTAGCTCTCTCTCAATTGGCTAGGAGAGTGCTTTGGTCCGCCACCTGGAGTATTGGGACCAGGCGAATGAGGGCGACTGCCAAAGCCGAAGCTTTTGCCAAACATCCCGGTATTACGGCGGCTGTTGTTGCCGCTTGCGAGGTACTTGCTGTCTGCAAGACGGTCAAGAGCCTTGAGAGCCGCTTGATTATCTTCCAGGCGTTCCTTGAGCGCTGTAGGAAGTGTGTAAAGACTGACACAGGATAGTATAAAGCAACGGATACTCACAAACTTTGTGAAAATTAATTGCTACAAGCTGTAGAGCGAACTTTTCGGCCAAAAGGACGATTCCCGAGGCAAATACGGCTTGAATAACGAGGAAGATCCATTTGAAGTATGCTGGACGGGGATTCGATTTGGAGTACTGGATTGCCAACACGCCGCCTAGAGATATCCATGCCCAAGTAACACACAAGACCAGCTTACTCCATATCAATGTAGCGATGAGCACTTCAACATATGTTTTGAACATGGATGGCGCTTTTCCATAGAAAGCCACACCCACTTTCAAAATGAGCGGAGGAATCCAGTCCAAGACTAGGAATGTGCCGCAGCCAGCCGCCCAAATAATGGCGATCCAAATCGACCACACTTCCACTTGTGAGCGGGCAGGAGAGTTTTGAAAAGCGGTTGCCACGACAATGAAAGGAACGAGAGCTATCGCTGTGCCAAGAACAGCGAAGACTAGAATACGGAAAGGCCTCGCAAGTTGCATAATCGATAGCCAAGCTTTTCGTCCACGCTTGGCGCGAATCTTCTTGTCGCCAGGGCGACCTGTCGCTGAAGCGGTGTCATTGTCTTCATCTGTATCCCAGTCGAAGTCCTCCGTCTCATCGCCTGAAGTGTCTCCATCACCCTCATACTGTTGTCGAGGATGTGCAGAGCCCGCACCCTTTTCATCTACATACATGCCTCCATGCTTGCTCGGAACAAAAGTGTCGTACTGTCCCCAAGGCGACGAGTTTGTAGTGTCAGGCTTGAGATCATTAGAGGCAGGTTGATTGCCAGGCTCGAAGCCTTCGTAGAAGTGTTCATTAGAGGCACTGTGCTGATGAGAATAATGTGCTGGAGGGATGATGTTTGAGTTGCTAGAATTTACGCTGCTTTGTGAGCGACCCGCGGGGTTCTGTTCCTCCGCACGGAGGCTCTCCAGAGGAATCGAGGATGGGTCGGCTCCATCCCCGCGAGAATAAGGCAGGGTGGACATATTCGATAGTCAACGGCCGGTCACAATCACGCGACTGGTGCCGGCCTACGCTTCACGAAGAAATGAAAGTGTGTTGGATTGGTCTTCCAAGCAATCAACACTTGGATCGACAATGTGGTTGGTATAAAAGGAAGATATGTTTGTTTGCTACGCGGCATCTTATGCCGATATCGCCTTATTCTCTTAACATGCAGAGCTTCCGTGTGTAGTAAAACAATTTGGATTTCTGAGTTTGTGATTTCATGACGCGCACTTGCAGCCAAGCGGAGGGGGGACTAACAAGAATTTCAGGGAAGACTAGTAGGTAAAGATGCAGGGGATGCGCGCCAGCTACGCGGGAAGTGGGGTGTCCCTAAGAGAGCGACAGATTACATAAGCGCACCACACGTTGAAATCACCCGTCCTCCACGCGAGACACAGACCAGCCAGACGTGCATGGACCACGACGGGTCCATTTCAGGCTATACGCTATTCACAACTTGCTCCTTCAACAAGAAGGTGAGGTGAATCGCGCCGCAGACACTTGAGTCTCCTACTTGCTCGGCCTTAAGGATGGCCCGAAACGCCTCTGCTTCCTTTTCGGGTACGCAAACTGAAGAACACGCCGCCTGGCAAAGCAGGTTAGATGTAGCACTGGCATGTCTTCGCACACTCCTTTCTCCGCAACAAGCGCAAAGCAAAGCATGGAAACCTGTGCAACCTACGCAAGACTCCGTGCCCTCATCGCGCTACAGTACCCCCAGCATCCCCCAAGTAGCGCAAGTAGGCGACCCGTCCTCTTCAAAAATACGCTTGGAAGACAACGCGGATGCTTCTTCTCTCCTACTTCCACCGAATCCTGTACAGGTTCACCGCAGGATCCTCCACAAGAATTCCCAGGACCAGGATGCCAATGGTAAACCAACAACACTCCTTCCAACAGCCTCCTCCTCAAGTACAGAAGTTTTCCGTGCCGTATGTCAGGTGCCTATGCGAGCAGACTGTCATTCGATCACGTTCGAGGATGTGCAAGATTCATTCCGTCGATTACTAGCGACTCCAGAATGTAGGACGCTCTGGGATCAAATGGTAGATGAATCGACCATTGTGGAAGAGCTGGATGCGGTCACACGGATCAGCCGCACTATCTTCCGGCTGGGCTGGCCGGCTAGTCAACGAGATGCTGTGACCATCTCTCGAACGCTCATGGATGGACATAACCTAATCGATGTGTCTTGTTCCTTACCTAGATCAGCCGATGCTCCGGCATACTTGCGTCCAGCACCACCGTATGTGAGATCGCATGTCAACTTGTTTGCTTGGTGCTTCGAGAAAAGCAGGGATGGTCCACTCCCATCCATGAAGCTCACGGTTTTCTGGTCATGGGATTTACGAGGTGCATGGCTTGGTATGCCGACCGGTGGGTTAGGTGCAAGGCTTCCACAAATGATCAACTCGCTTGTCGAACAAGTTCGCCAAGGAAACGCAACTCGTGTTCCGTTTCTGTCCCGCTTTGGGGACCAGGTAGAAGTTACTGATAGATCTTTCGATACTACAAGAGACTTCGTCATGGTAGAGTACCAAGTCATTCCACAAAGACAGTCCGCCCATGACAATAGCAGCATGAGGTTGGATTGGTCACTTCCCGCAATGGAGGGGTGGGACGTTCATGTGGATGTCAAACCACTAGAACAACACAAACACGCCAGTGCCAAATGGCACAGCTCCGCCACCAGAGCTACGAAAGGTACGGTGCCCTCCTCTCGAGTGCAACTTTCCATTCAGCATGTTCCGCACTCGTGCGATAACGACCCCACACCACTGAAAGACGAGCTACGGGGGCGCATCACCATTCAGAGAATCGCTGCTAGTCAGGAGGTCCGTCTCCGTCTAAACGATGAGCCCCTTGAAATATCTTTGGTTGAAACAGATGATTCCAAACTCTCTGAGAATCAAGTTCAAACAAGTGATGATGCAGCGTCTATTTCGGGCCTCAGCTTGCAAAGTGAGATCTCGTATAGCTCTTCCGGCACAGCGGAAGATCTCATTAAACGTTCCACGACACCAGTCACGGTGGAGAAGAGCTCCAGTGGAGACACAAACCCGAATCCAGCTCCCTCGCGAGCAATTCCTGATCGCTCTCAGGCACTAGCCAGCATGGTCAGACGGAACTATATCTACTTCACTTCACTACTGCAAGAGCCTGAGGCCAAATGGAAGCACCTTTCCGAAGCGCGTGGGGTCACAATCACGCAGTTGGATTCTATAGACCCTACTTTGGTCGTTTATCGCGCTGAAGCCACCTTCGTAGGTGTCAGTGTATGGGATTTATTTGCCACAATCGGTAATCCTGGTGTCAAATCATCCTGGGACAAAGGCGTGGAAGATTCGAAGCTCGTCGAAGATCTTGGTGATGCAAGCAAATTGTGGTGGACAAAGGTTCGCGGAGCTTGGCCTGTCAGTGCGCGCGACTCGGTCATGGTGGAAACGTCATACAAGTCGCCATCCTCTATTCATCTCTTCGCTTTCTCAACGGATGATCAAGGGATGTTTCCATCTCTACCCAAACCAGATCTTGGAACCATCCGTACCCAGGTCGATCTTCGCGGTTGGAGCATTGAAAGTTTGAGCCCCACAACTGTACATGTAACACTCATCGAGCAGAGTGACCCCAAAGGTTGGACAAGTAAGAGCTCATCCACTCCAAGTGCTATGACTGCAGCAGTCGCTGGTGTGGGAGACTATGCAATTAAGAACGGAAGCCCGCCAATTGTGACACGCATGCTCGGTGCAAAAGCTAAAGTGATGCGCTATGAGCATGACAAAACTACCTTTCGAGTGGAGTACGACGTTCTTCCTGGCCAATCTCAAGAAGAAAATGGCAATGTGGAGTGCGAAATTCGCTGTGACACAGAGACGTGGGCATCGAGTTTAGACATTGTCGTCGATCCTCCCCCAATTAATGTCAGCTGTTTGCGGCGACATAAACTGAATCAAGGCGGAAGTGGTCTTTGGCTGACAATAGAGCAACCTGTTGCAAGTTTGGAAGACGAAACTTCTCGAATCACTGTCCGCAAAGGAACTGCTAAGGAAAGAGGCACAGTCGTGGTAAATGGAGCTCGGATCAAGGTCGATATAGATGACCTGAAAGAGGATGAAGTAGCCTTACTACGTGACAAGAAACGTATAAAACCTCAGCGTATTCCATTAGACCTTGTCGCCTCGAACACGAAGAGAACCGCCGGGGCACAACCAGACACTGCTCCCGTCTCTCGTGCTGGAACACCAGCCAATGACAATATCTTACCGGAGTCAGAGAGTTCCAACGTATTCTCAGATGATCAGCCCCGGCAGCCAATGACGTGTGCTTTGGATGTGCTCTTCCTTTTACGGCGAATCTACGCCGAAAGAAGTCTTGATCCTTCTGGCAATCCTGCCGGATGGACTCTAGTCTCCCAACGTAATGGTCTTTTCATCCGACGAAAAATGATGCAGTCAATATCGCCCACTATTGCTGTTCAACGTGGAGATAAGGTCGTTGAAGGCTTGACAGCCGAAGATATGCTGAGCGTTGTGACCAATTTGGGATGTCGCCGATTGTGGGATGATAGGGTAGACAGCACTTTATGCTTAGATTCATTCGCAAATGGAGCCAGTACTGGCTTCTTCACAACCAAAGGGAGCTTTCCTTTCCGTGGGAGAGCGTTTCACTTGGCTAGTATGACCGCCAAAAGTGGCACAACTTCGAATGGTATCAATACACCGGGCATATCCACTGTGTACTTTCACGCTTCAGCCTCATATTCCGATCGAACTTCTTCCTATTCACAGGGAAAATTGAACCCCACTGCTCTGCCTCTTGGTCGCGTACTTATTGATGGTTGGATTCTTGAAACACTCGACCCATATAGCTCGATCATGAATTATCAAATCCCCTCTACGCGAGTCACCCATCTAGTGGCGGTTGATTATGCGGGCAGTCTTCCCACCACTGTGAATGCTTTGTGGAATGCTCAGCTGGCACGCGGCATTGCTATGGTGGAAGACTATATCAAAGACAGTGGTACATTGCCTTGCATCCAACGACCACCCTCGACAATTAATGTCGTAGGTGATGGCCGTGATGATGACCACGATATGATCTGGACATTACAAGATGATAGAAACAAACGCCCCACTACATTGATTTCTAGCAAATTCGATCCCATCAGCAAAACTTTCTCAGTTCTAGTCTTGCTGCCCCCAAAAGAGCAAGATGAGGTGGGAAGGAAGACTCCACTTGCAGTTCCCTTTCCTCGACATGCAGCATTGTCTAATGCCTCGACAACAAAAGGGCAAGCAAAAGTGGCTTCAGCATCAAGACAATTGGACCCTTCAGTAATCTCTAAGCAGGCAGAGAGTCCAGGAGATGCTGATAACATGACAGTTTCTCGTGCTACAAGCACGGCATCTATAAGAAGTCTCGCCAGAACTCGTCCATCCATCACGCGATTAGATGCCAAGAAGCCTCGAGACGTTGTTTTGGTGGATGTGGAAGTAGATCTGAGGCACTATGAGCATGGTTACAGCGTTATCACAGCATCAGAATATCAGAGCTCCACACAGCCACCAAGACATTCAGAAGACGCACAGACCACACGGGGAAGCAATGATATTGACCCCAGTGAAGTTGAGGAGAAAGTCCTCATTGACGACGAGTTACAAAGCAAAGAAAATGGGAATGAGGAAGTTTTCTCCCTGGATGCTGCTGATGAAGCTAGTCAAGCGCTGCCATTAGAAGTATCGTGCTTTGATCTTCCACCTTCGGCAGTGTTGGCAGCCACATTGGACCCATCAGCGAGGCCAAAGAAGCACTTGGTACGGCTCACACTACCCACGAGCGGTTTCATGGATGCGCGCGAAAATCCATTTCAAGGGCCAGACGTGGATGATGCCCCTGAATGGTTCAACGAGATTCGAATGCGAGGTTGTGTTGCTCGTATCACGCTAGCACCAGCCTCATCGAAGAATCAAACCATATCTGAATCTCTGCCAGCTGGTGATCTCGATTCACAACAGGTACCTGTTGATTTCCAAGGTAATCGCGTTGATGTTATACACGTCAATCAGACCTCGGCTATGCTGCAGAGAGAGACTGAAACAGATCAGCACCAAGCTACCTTGGATCGTGTCAGGTCCCCGCCGCAAATTCGCAGCGATGAAGTCAATGAGAAGAAAGCAATGGAGCATCGTCTTCCAACTCAACTACGAAGCCCTGTAGCAGCGATGTTTGACTTGCAAGTACAATTGCCAAAAAAGGAACAGACCAAAATATCCAGCTCTTTGAGTAAGGATTCGGTTCGAGTCACGCCATCCATTTCCGCTGAAGATGTGGGCGACCCTAACACCCCTACTCCCGGTCGTTCGTTGGAAACACCCAAATCGACTACGCCAGGTCCAAGTGGTACGCCAACACCTAACAATCAAGCTACACCTACGTCAGCAGCTAGTGCGCAGATCATGAGTATTCTGAACTCTTATCCTTTGTCTCGCTTAGGAGCCTCAACAGCTGTCTCCACGGCTGTGGCGAATGGGGGAACTTTCTCTCGGAAGTCAAATGATTCTCAGACTTCTACTAATACAGGTATCACAAAATCGAATCAAACCGATTCCACCTCTGAAAGTACCAAAGTCGCTGATGATGAGAATGTGATTGGCATGCCAGGGCAGTTGTTAGCTACAACTGAACAGTTACGGAAGCGTCTAGCTGACATTCAGTTCAATTTGTCAACTCTAATTCTAGTTGGAATCATTGCCTTTCTGCTCGGTAGCCTATTCCGATCTTTACTCTCCCCAGCTGACTATATTTTGGTCAATCATTTAGATGGTCATGCGTCGCTTCAAGCTGTCGCAATCAAGGAAGTACATCACATCCTAGCACGTAATCCACAGAGTAGTAACGTCCCAATAAGTTGGAGAGAACTCAAACGCTTAGTTGAGATTCGGCGCCTCTTTGGAGGACATTGGGATTTGGTTGTGGCTGCTGTGCAACGATAATTTCACATTTGTAGTTTTACACATTGACAATCTATGAGATTGCCTCATGGCGCACAAAGCAATTCATAACCAAACCTTTGGGAACGTAAATTTTGTTGAATGTGGATGAAACTTTATGCACATTTTCTCACGCTGCCGATGCCTTCTCTATCAACCTCTCTTTGTTGTGGTGGCCATCCGTGGGATTACTTCTCTCGGCCAACGGTCAGCTTCACTCGATACATAGTCCGCGGAGAGAGCCAAGGTACTCATTGCCACAAAGCCACTGATATACGACATCTGCTCGTGAAGTCTATCAAAAGTGAGATGCTTCGTGGCTATCTGACTGTGAGAAATGCCTCGTGGCGCTTGGTTCGTTCAGGCCTCCTGCGCATTTATATCTTCTGCAAGGTATTCTCTGTAAACAAGATAATACTCTTCTGTTTCTATTTGCCAACCGTCCATGATTGCCGTGACAGTCTGCAACGAGTCAAGTCTTGGCCGTGTCGTCATTTCTTACTCGGTCATCGGAAAGATCACCGTACAAAGCCGTCAGCCGTTATAAATCTGACTTTATCATGCTTTTCAAACATTACATTCATGATGAAAAGTACATATATCCAATTTTAGTTTGACTCGTCGTGTTGATCTTGACTTTTTGTTTCTGATAACAATGAGTACAGGCCAGCAGTCTGTACATCAGCCTCTGCATCTACTCCCTGCCGAGATTGAAACAACTTCTGTATCACCTCTTACGTCTCAACTAAAGATCTACCCATCGATGAGTTCACCTCGTCGAGTTCAGCCTCTATGTCATTCTCGGGGTGCTGAAGCACGAGACTTGGATAAACCCTACCTTTCCGACAACTATCAGCGTCAGCAAGACACGCTCTATAACAATCAATGTTCTTTGGAATTCTGGCTATCCTCTGCTAATCTTCCTTCAGTATCTCATAGTTTGTATCGTCCGCCCAATTCTACCCATGATAGCCAAGTACGTACTCTCAATGTTTCCAACCACATGTCAAATACCGTCGCTCCTTCATCAGACACCTCTTACTTGCCACAAAATTACCATCAAGAAGTCTGTGAGAGGTCGACAGGGTTCAGTAGGATTTTGGACTGTGCAGCACCATACGAAGGAACTATACCAGAGTCCTATCTTTCCTTATCTAAAAGAGGTAAAGCATCCGATACATGCCTTCAATCTATGCATTCGTCGTGTTCATCATCACCTTCATTGGTTCCGGCTAATACAACATGGAATTCAGAAAAATCTTCCAATGTCGGTACCTACTTTAGCACAGCAACTTCAAGTGTGATTCCACTTCATCAAGAAAATCACACGGCCCAAATGTACCAACCGCTCTTTGACAAGCCTGAGCTCTCACCAATTCGAACAGCGACAATACATAAATTAAAGTTGAATGAAACGTTATCACACTTTTCTGACCCAGAATTGCAACACTGCAAATATGTCGTCACTACAGAAATTTGTTTACGTGCCAGAAACGGTGACTTTTCAGCGGATATATGGTACCCTCGTGCGCCAAATGTTGTGGAAATAATGGCAAAATTGAAGAGGACGTCTCACATAAGCGTATCAAATGAATATTCCCAAATTGTTGATAGCACATGGAGTGAAGATGCTCTCGGATTGAGGACAGTGGCCGATCGGGAACCCGGTATCTTATGCTACAAGCCCCCGCCAGTGGAAGAATTTTTTCATCCTAACATACACATGCGTCCCAGATTACAAGAGGAGCGCCTACGGTACCCATCAGATTTGTACACGCCCCGCTGGATTCGTGACGAAGGAGCAAAGAGGAATGGTTGGTGTAGCTTATGTGAAGATGGCCAATGGCTACAACTCAAGACATCTCAGTATTGGTATCATGTAAAAGGAGCCCACGGGATTAACTATCATACTGGTCAAATCTATGATCCTCCAGTACAGTTGCGTATTTACAACGACACTTGCGCTACAACTCATGGCCTGTGTGGCCAATGTGGCGATTGGATAAAAATTGTAACTCCTCGTCGCAAGAGAAATTTTGCTTCTTGGTTTCGGCATGCTCAAAAATGCCAGCGCAGCCAGTTACCTGTGGGAATATTTGGTGTCTCTAGTATATTTGATCCAAGACCGGCCGGATGCTCCCAAACTTCGTCACGTATGCATCAAGATAACCCGATTCGCAGGCATGGCTCACCTATGCTGTCGCCTCGCACAGTGTTTGGATCATACGAAGATAACTGCTCGTAAAAGATCCACATAATTTCATTGCATAGAAAGGAAGGCAATCCGTCCAATCACTTTGTTTTAGGAATAAGTAATTCTCCCTCGCTGGAGCGTGTTCTGTCAAAACAACAAACATTAAGTCTGCCGATGCATTAACATCTCACATGGACACCCTGATGAAAACGATCTCGCTGTGACTACTTCCTGGAAGTAGGCCATTGTTGGTATTAGAAGGAACCATTGCAGCTTACATAGGATGGGTCCACTTATTTCTCCCTCATTGATTTCTATGAAGATATCGCTATCTCATGCTGTAAATTAAGAATGGCAAAGCGTATGATACAAAATGTTTTACATGTGCTCCATGACAGAAAAATGACCTGGGGAGTGTTCTCGCAGGACGTTCCGGGATACCCAGAACCCAAATGCTTCGTTCACATATTGTTCGTCCACGCGCAAACGTGCTGCTACTTCTTGAACCGTTAAAGATGAGACAAGCGGTTCACTTTTGTCCTCCTTGTCTCCGCTCTTTGTAATGTTAGATGCTAATTCGATGACACTTGCTTGTAAAGCATTGACATGTTCATCAATGGTTCGGCCATCGTCCATGCGCAAGCGGATATGCACTTCACCACGACCAGGAAGCCATCGAATACGACGACTATGAGCCAGCTTAGCAAACTGCGCTGCGTATCTTTCCAGAGCTTTTGAAAATTGTCCTGGCATCTCCATATCAGCAATCACGGCCTCCAGTGCAAGTTCTTTGTTGCTCGAGTCTGTACTTTGGCGAGCATTAGAGGACGTCGAAGGCATACTCGAGAACATTTTTGAAGAAGCTTCGCCTCCACCGGCTGCTGATAAAGAAGGTGCAGCTGTGCCTTCGTCCTTCAAAGCAGGCCAGAATTGGCGGGATAATATGAGGGGATGTAAGGGTAACGTAGTTGATCTGCCGAGATCATCGTTGGCCTCTAGGAGAAGATGGTGAATGGATCGGTCATATCGTTGAGACTTTTTGATGTCATTCAACATCACATCACATCGAGCCAGCCAAGAATCACCGAATCGCTTTTTGAGATTCTCATTTGTTTCGTATTCCTCCGAAATGTTATAGTCTCGAATCTTTAAGAATTGGTCAGCACAGCTCTTCTCTAGCGCTGCAATGAATCCTTCCTCATCTTCGAAAATGGAAGCAATGATGGCTACCACATCAGACTTGCGACTTTGTCGATAGTCTGGACCAGCATCCGTTGGTCGTGGTGCCCAGTCTTCGTCAGGTGGAGGAATGAAAACAAGCCTCTTGGATTCGTCTAAGGCGCTCACTTCGACTGTTGATTCATCCTCTTCATCATAAAGTGCCATTGAGGTGTCTCCACCACCACCTAGACCAGGTGCATTTGTTGACTCCCTCATAAGATCCCGTAAGAGGGTAAAAGTACCAGCTTTCCCGAGCAAACTAGCCACAATTACAGGCACAGTATCGCTGCGAGCCCGCAGATACGTCCGTACGGGTCCAATGACATGTGATAGAATGACTCCAGACGGATCGACAAATCGCAGAGATCGAATGAGGTATGTGTAAAATTGGATAATATCCTGCGTTGAGGCACCAGGATGAAGAAGGCGTGTTTGTAAACTAAGAAAATCAGAACAAGTAGAGCAGTCGCTTCCACACTTACGCGGTGCCTAGCTGTGCAGAGATATAAGGTTTCAGATCGAACTCCTCCGAGCATGAGATGAGATCTTGCAGTGCTGGTGATGAAGCTGGAAAGTCCGAGATGATATCAAAAAGTTGGCGTGCGCGGAGTCTTCCAAGAGAAAAGTGAAGCTCATATTGAGACTGTGATACGAGCGGGGAGATGTTGATCGGGTCCCACGAGCGTAGAACTGGTATAACAGAGTCGTGTAGCCATTCCGTCAGCGGACTGAGCGCGCCTTCCTCGAAGGACATAGGTAGGGTATCATCATCCACATCGAGGTTTTCATGGTCAAGAACAGACACTTTGGACTTTATGAGCGCATGTACAGCCTCATTGACATAGTTTCGCCATAGCGGCTCGAGTCCTAACAATGTAAAATACTCCTTGGTGTGACTTGTATGTTGTTGAGAGGTGAGGTCACGAAGGATCTGGTGTCTGATGGAAACAGAAAAAGTAGTCACGACTTGTTGATTGAAGGTAACCAGATAGGATAAAAAAGTCTCACTTTCGGAGCAGCAGTAAGTATCATGGCACTCTAGTCCATCATTGGAGGGCTACTTACTCTTGAGTGAGATGAGCCACATGCGCATAACGTGAATATTTTGTTGCCAATACTGGTAACCATTCCTCTGGACTTTGTCTGGTTACATCTGTAGATGTTTCAGAGACTCCTATGGTTGCACTTGCATATTCGCTTGCAATATTAGACCGAACCTTCCAACCAAGTGCGCTGAGTATGTAACTTGGATAAGTCGACAGAAGATTGGCTGCGTCTTGGTTCGATGTGTGTCCATTCAGTAGCCTCGAAATGACCTTCTCGCCCTGTATGTAGCTATCCGTGTTTCTCTCTAGAGATGTGTGGCCAAAGTCCCCAGTAGACCGATGCGCCGATGGCGATGAGCTCATGACAACGGATGATTGACAGACAGCAAGCACTTCTCCAACACACTTCTTGGCTAGACAGACCAACACTCGCAAACACGCGTAGTGCACGAGCCGGAAATGAAGACGTGGAACGCCGGAAATAAACTTCATACGTAACTGGAACATCGCTTTCGGGCCGCCCCAATTTCGATCCAGATCGGTGCAGCAGCATCGCAGAGAACAAGCCACTCTCCGTATCGCCTCCTTCCGCTTACACCTCTATGACAAGACGTGCTGATATATCCTAAACCCCACACTCCAATTCCCCCACAATGTCTTGCTGTGCCGAGCATCATGCCCTTACTTCAGGAGGAACATATATGTTTGCTCTGTGGTCCGCTAATCCATACCTGACAAGCTTCCTTCTTGGACCACTAGTATTAGCAGTCCTTCTCGTCTATCCAGCACTGCTATTCTTCTCGCCAAAAGAAAAGGATCTATCATCAAGTGCTTACTTCTATGTGACCAACGAAGACGATACACCACAAAGTCTTCCCAGGTTGCAAGACAAACCCTCTGTTCAACTCAGTATCGTCATCCCTGCTTTCAATGAAGAGAGTCGATTGAGTAAGATGTTGCAAGAGGCCATCAATTATCTACAGACGCTTGAGGCAAAACAAGAAACCATTTCTGCCCACAAGCCAATCACAGCGGACAGGCACAATGGAGATGCAAATGATCAGGTGGCCGATGCTTTACTGAGACCGCTTCAGTCTTTTGAAATTCTCGTAGTGGATGATGGCTCGACCGATAAGACTGCCGATGTTGCACTGCAATTTTCGAGAGACAACAGTCTTCACGATGTTCTTCGTCTCGTTCGTCTCGGACAGAACTGCGGCAAAGGACGAGCAGTACGACATGGTGTGCTACACTCTCGTGGAGCGTTAATCGCATTCTGTGATGCCGATGGGGCGACCCGATTTTCTGACATAAGTGCCATCACGAAGGAAATGGCGCGAATCATGACGTCCGCCGGTCATGGTATCGTATGCGGAAGTCGTGCTCACCTTGTAGGAAGCGAGGCTGTTGTAAAGCGGTCATTTGCGCGGAACTTTCTCATGCATTCTTTCCACTTTATCTTGTCGCTTCTCATGAGACCTCCAAACCCTTTTGCGTTCTTAACGCGACTCACTCAGCCCTCCAGACATGACACCAGAAAAGCCCTTCCGGTCCAGCCGCCCATACAAGATACCCAGTGTGGATTCAAGTTGTTCACACGGCCTTCTGCGCAAGTGGTTTTTCCTCTGGCGCATATCGATCGATGGATTTTTGACGTAGAGCTCCTGCTGCTCGCCGAGATGGCTTCTTCACAAACTCTCCGCCAGAAACCACAAGTGGCGATCGAAGCAACTCGAGAGCCTGCCAAAGATGTCCTTCTGCGCCTTCCACTTCCCATATCAGAGGTCGCAGTAGAGTGGAAGGAAGTAGAGGGAAGCAAGATTGATATTTTGAAGGACAGTGTCGGAATGGCGTTTGACTTGGTTGTCATTCGACTCAACTATACCCTTGGTCGTTGGGTGCAACCAACCGCATTGGATGTGAAGCACACCCAGCAAGAAAACGGCGATGTGTGTTGCCGCTCATGAGACTCTATAGATTTTGCGTGCTTTGTGAAGAACATTCTAGTGTACAATACGATAATACAAGGAAACGCGGGATAGGAAGTGGTCTTTGTCCAATGGAAGCATAAACGCTTAATTATTCCTGTAAAGAAATATGAGCATCGACATCGTCCTGCTTGTAAGCAAACATACTGGCTGAACTTGTAGTTACATTTAGGACATGTGTAGAAAACAGTAGATCCTTCATCCGCGCTTCGCATCTGCATAGTATAGAAATGCATTTCGTCGTTGCCGCATTGGGGGCATGTCTCTTGGATTGTCGCCTCCTTCGCCCGATCTCGGTCCTGGTGAGACGAGTCAGTATGTACGAGTTGACGCTTCTGAAGAAGTGCAGAGGGGAATGCTGATGGATGCGATCGCGTTGTGATAGTTAGATTATCGTAAACTGAGAAGATGATGAGTGACGAACGGAATGGTGTGACACACTTACTGCTTGCATCTTGTACCATACCACAGGGCAGGCATTTGATTACGTCTTCATCTCCGGGAACATCTAGCAATGATCCACACGAAGGACAAAATAGCAGCGAGCCAATCTTGTTTGGGGTGGCCATTCTTGGAAGTGACCAAGACAAAAGTTAAGACATTTTTTTGTTCGCGTTCTTCCTCCACGCGGAAGGAAATTTCCTTTAACGCCCCCCTCTTGGTGGGCCTGTGCGTGAAGCCTGCCAATTTAGCTCACTCTTAGCGATTCATCTCGGGCAGGCAAGGCAGAGCAGGAGGACTGTGGACGAGTCATAGACTTGTGGTGTAGCAGACTACACGCCACTTCTCTCCTTTCGTATCACAGGCATGGGCAAGTTCTACGATCATATTCCAGACCGGCTCTTTAAATTTATACAGCAATCGCAGTTGTTCTTCGTTGCAACAGCACCTCTTGAGGGGGGCAGCGTCAATGTGTCACCGAAATCGTCACGCGGACGTGACAACTTTTGCACGCTTGATCTTGTCCATGCCAATAGAGTACGCTACCTCGACCTGACCGGCAGCGGCAACGAGACAATTAGTCACGTACTTCAACCAGGCAATGGGCGCATTACTCTGATGTTTGTCAACATAGAAGCCGGGCTGCCAAATATAGTGCGCCTCTTTGGCAAAGCTGCCGTACACGAGCACGCTGGAGACTCTGAAGACTTCTCCCGACAATGGTTTGGCACAAATGAGTCTTATGCTTTACCCATTGGATCTCGCGCCATCATTGATGTGGCTGTTCATACATGCTCTACCTCTTGCGGGTACTCCATGCCGGTTTACGAATACGTCCGACGGCGGACAGTCCTTGATGAATTTTTTGACAAATTCGAGGCGCAAGGCCCGCAAGCCATGGCGAAACATGTCGGCAAGCCGTTGCCAAATGGATGCCTGCAAAAAGAGAACAATGAGCCACGTCCAATAAAATCCGCCTTGGAAACATATTGGGCCTTAAACAATGGCCTCTCCATTGACGGGTTGCCAGGTATGAAGGCTGTGCGAAACTTGATCGACCCAGAGGAGCAGCAAAAGCTTGTATCTACTGCAAAAAGTCACGATACGTGGCAGCCACCGTCGGAAAACACAGTAACAAAAAGAACCACAAAGCACATCCTCGCCCCTCCTGCACGCATCTCTTCCTCGGCTTCCTCCATTCCACTTGGATTGCTGCTTGGATTTTTCTTGGGCTGTATCACTTCTTTCGCAATATGTAAAATATTACCGTTTTCTTCATTGACCACATGATAAAATTACACAATAGTCGATTGACAAAATACATCAGATGCGTAGTCTTCTATGCTTCTTCTCATTCATTCTTGGTTGTCTTCGTCGTGGATGCTATCCTGTCAAACCCACTTTCAAAGACCTTGACCAGAAACGGGACCAGCCAAAAGTAGCCAATGCAAAGCAATGGGATGAGTATCCCGAATAGCGAAAATGATGTGTGTGGAAGCACACCCATGAACATGGGGTCAAGAATTATGTGTATGGGAATGGGCGTTTTTTCGTGGCTCGTATCCGACTTGACGACGTCATTAAGGGGCCCAATGTACGCCTCTGCTATCCCTGCGAGGAACGACAGTACCCAGCTCTTTGACATGTGCAGAGAATTGCCCCTGCCGTCAAGCTGATCGGAAGGAATTACTATAAAATCTTCTGTGCTTTTTATGTGCACATAAAGGCGAGGACATGGCCACATGTCTACACGATCCCAGTCTACACCTTTTCTTATGGGCCCATCGGATTTATCCCGAAGCTCAGTGCTTCCACTTGGAGACGGAATTATGCGCTTTGAATTCGCCTCATAATGCACTTGGCCAGCAGCCAGCATGCCCGCTGGCGTGTACACATGTATCTCAAAGTGTAGAGGAAAATTTGCTGCCCAATTGATCCGGAGACTATACACATAGGAAAAAAGCCAAACGATGCGATGTTTGACACTTTGCAGCCACCAATCTCGGGGTGACTGGCGGTCTCTTTGCTCCTTTGTGAGCAATGGAAAGGACTCCGAGGAAAGCTGTTGTGGCGTCGTAATATTCTGCATCATAACGAGTTCCATGTGCTGTCTGGCTTGCTCACTTTCCAGGTCGAGAACAAGCCACACTCCATTGTTGTTCAAGTCTGAACTTACGGAGAACAGCTGCGAACGCGAGGATGGTCGAAGATGAGGCCTATGGTCTCATGAGTGAGGGCCAAATACCAGCATTCTGCACTTACCACGATCTGCTCACCTCCCGTGCAGCTCTGTCATCCAAGTGGCCAAGCTCGTCCGCGGGGCAAAGAGTGGGGCCAAAATTGACGATTTCATTGTTCGCTTGCACGGGTAGCACGGCTGCAGTTAAGAAAATGGCCAGTAGGCTCAGTGCGGCAAATGCTCGACTAGCAAGAGACGGTTTCTTCTGAAGATGACACGAGCACCAATCAGCAAGTCGCCACAGAATATGCAGCTCATGCTTTTGAGGATTTTCTCACCTTGGTGTTCTGCGATCCTTTGCTACTCCGTCGCGTCTTCAAGGTGACCTTTTCCTTACCTTGCGCCTCACCGATGGCTAGCGCTTTATTGGCAGTCCGTTTTGCATTCTTCTTATTCAAACGGCGAGCTTGACGTGCAGGATCTGCCTTCTTTTGGTTGATTTGAGCGATCTTATGAGGATCTGAATGCAGAGGTTTAGGGTTGGCAACAATACCTCGCTTGCCAGCACGACTGGGTGAATCATTGGCTGCCTTATGATATTTAGCAAAGGGAGACGTTCCACCTGGTGTGGGCGCACCCGTGCTGCGGCTACGACTGTGCGGAGAGTCTCGATTGGTCCTTGGCGTCCTGTGCACTCCAGGACTAGAAGAAGTAACATTTCCTCGTGGAACTTTACACCGTGAGACCCGCAACGGGCGACCTTTTAATTTGAATTTTCGGCGAATTTGCTCTGCACTGACTTTTTTGCCCGATTTGATAGCTTCAAGAAAGGTAGTTTCCTCTTCAAATAATGCAATTATCTCATCGACGCAGATCGCATCCAGAAACTTGACATATCCAAATCCCTTACCCATCTGTGTGGCGCCGTCACGGATAATTCGCACTCCTTGAACCCAGGATGACCCTCTGGTGTTGACATTCTCCATGAAAGATGGCTCTGGTAGTAACGAGCATTGGCTGAAGTCAAGGCGAGGTGTAACTGGAGCTGGGCCACGTTCCTTTTCTAACAGTAATTGAAAGAATTCACGAAGCTCTTCTTCTTTCGTTTCAAATTCCATGTTACCAACAAAAACACTTCTTTTTCGACTCTCATGGTCTGAACTTCCTGACTTGGCTACGGATGCACCCAATGTGTCGCCCGAAGATGTACGCACCTTATCTAAGCCAGATTCTACAATGTCGGACGGTTGTAGAGGATTGACTAGATCAACGCGTAAGTGCCGCTCTTGAAACACAGTTTCATCAGTCATCGCAGCCAGTAAAGAAGTTAAAACTTGTGGTGTGAGATGGTTGGTTTTCTCTGCACCATGAACTTCTTGGAGCTTCGTTACTCCAGATTGTGGAAAAGGAGACAAGGTTACGTAGGCATTGATGCTGTCCGCTTTTTCATTCAACTTCTGAGTAATAAAAGCAACCTTACGCTTCTGTGAGCCGGTGAGGAAAGTCTTTTTCTCAGAAGCAGAGGCATCAAGATGTGCCTCTTTATAGGCAGCGGTTCGTTGGCGCTTTCTCGCTTTTTGCTCTGCTTCCGAAGGGTTGCGAGCATCGAAATCCTCGGTTGGCTTGGCGAAAGGGATCGATCGGAAGCGAATCGACTCAATTCTTGTGATAGAGGGATACGGTGAATAGCTAATTAGATGACGCTTGAGATCCTTAATTTTGGGTCGTGATGTGAGGATAGATACCGGAAGGTTCCCGATGAATAGGCTACGCAGATCCTTCTCAGCTTGCGGAACTTCAATGTTTAGGCCTTTGTCCTTTTTCGATGCTTTTCGATCTTTTTTCTTATGAAGCAGAGTCTCGTGGATTAATGGCTCCTCAGCGTTGGAATCGGAATCAGAGTTTGGATCAATCACTTGATCCTGCTCTTGCGCATGCATCTGACTCATGTGTACAGAGTACTTTCTCTCTATATCTTCTTCAGGATCCCAGTCTTCCTCTTCTTCTTCGCTCTCTCCGAGCTTGTCATCGTCCGGTGTTTCCTCAGGTTTCGCTTGCTCTGTGCTGCTCCGCGCTCTCTTCGTACGTACCGTGCGAGCATCCAATTTAGGACGGGACGATGCTGCTGTCTGGAAGAGAGAGTCCAGTTCAGAATCGAATGAAGCTGTAGCCATGTCCATGCTTGAAAGATTGGCAGGAGCTTGTGATTTCTCCTCCTTCGCCATGGTGTCGTAGTTTCAAGACTCTGTTTATTTCTTCCTCGCAAATTGTTTATTTCTTCCTGCATACACTGCGAAAAGTGTAATAATGAATAACCCACGTGAAAATAGCGGGTACAGTAGTCTAATTAGCCCAGTCAACATCATTCACCTTCAAATTGTATCTATCAGGTTGAGAGTCACCGACAGAGCTAAAACATCCATCTTCAATTTAAACCTCAGTGTGCCTAGTAGCTCATTCTATCACCTTCTCACGCTCTGGTCCATTTCCAGATGAGTGACGGCCTCTTCCTTTCTCCTGATCCCAATTGGTAATCTATCCAACCTTACAACTGGACTGTTTATCGAGATGACAGAAGAAGGACACTGGGGTGAGTTTAGAAGCCCCAATCAATAGATTTGATTGGTTTGTTTGATGTGTGTTCTGACTCATAGGTTTCCAGGAGATGATGGAATAGCAACGATAGCATCCAAGATGCCCACCCCTCCCCCTCGACCACAATCTCTGTCTTCCTCGAAGAGCTCCAGGCGATCATCGACTACGTCCGCCCATTTCCGACAGTCCAAACATGTCGATGGGACAGATTCAGAGACTGCGCCTCCAACGCCAAGCATTTCTGGAATCTACACTGGACAACCCAATGTTTCTCCTAGAGCTCCAACTTTACAAGATGAACTAAGCGGCGCCTCAGAGTACAACCTAGCGCCATCCCCCCAACGGTCTCCGGCTGTACGCCCTTCAAAAAGCGCTTTGGAGATAAGCTTAAGTAGAAATGCCGACCGTTCCCCTACGGCCTCGCCTTCCTTGCGAAAAAGCTTGCGCTCGTCCTCATCGTCATCCGTTTTGGGAAGCGCAAAGCGAAAAAGCAGGCGAGATGGCCCTTCCATTGTAATCGGAATGCGATCTCCTTCGCCATCAGTCGATTCTTCCTTGCCATCTCGCTCAAGACCAAGCTCAACAAGCAGCCCCAATCGGCCTTCTCGTCGACTTCAAGTTGAAGACGCAGCACAATCCACTTTGTCCCATGCTCCCGAGGAAACGGACAAGGAATCTGCTGCAAAGCCTACAGCCTCAACTATCCCGCTAGGTCAAGAGATCCTGCAGCTCTTACTCCAATTCGTACGTGAACTTGTTCGGGCCTGGATGATGCTATGGTCAGAGGTTTGTTGGCCATTACTAGTATCCACATCAAGTTTATTCCCGTTGCATAGCAAACACGAGTCCATCTCTCAGGATAAGACCAAGCAGATCGATCTGCCAGAGGAGAATTCAGAGCCATTTGCAGAACAGTTCAAATACAAGGTTTGCACGAGCTCTTTGCTTACGAACACGCTATCGATCTCGTCTTATGCAGAAGGTGAGAAAGCTGGGGACAGCGACGCTCAATTGGTAAACAAAAGTGGCTCGCACATAATACCTACATCATCCTTGATGCCGACAACTGTACATGGAAATGCGGATGAAAAATATGATGCCGCATTTCGTACAAAGTCGCTCGAGCTCACCTCAACCGGTGCACTTATGTTTCAAAGCTCGATTCTCGCCGCTTTTTTGTTGATATTCCTCAGCCCAGACCGTGAGGCTTGGACGAGGAGCGTCCTGCTGGTTGCATCTTCTGTCTGGGGCCTCGTTGCTTTTACAGGCGTTCATGTGAAACAGCAGGTGAAATTTGACGTGTCTCATATTCCAACTGGAAGCTACAAGCTTAGTACCTTTGACTATCACTCAGACTCGGTTCAAAGTAGCACGTATTTTGAACGTAATAAGCAAATCAAGGTTGTTAAAACTCTGTGCAACTCCATTTCTCAGCTCGTCAAAGTATCTAAAAAGTTCGATATTGAATGCAACAAAGCGATCAGTGCAATACAGGAAGTGGAACTTGTGGCACGGGGCTACAAACTGACGTATCCTCTACCGCCCATTTCGCGCATAGAAATTTCGCAGTCTATGACACCGACACGGTCTTCCAAAGGAAACACAGCAGGACCGGGAAATCGCGCAGCATTTGGCTCGTTAAGTAGAGCAGGGTCTCTCGGCAGTCGCTCCTCGCACCATCCTTCGTTAGCGGCAGTGGTGTCTGCAGCCAGTCCATCAAGACAAAGTGATTTCATTGGATCTCCTTCGGATCAAGAACGAATACGCTTGCTCTCGCTTCGTAAATCTCTCACGACGACCTTTGAAGAAGCAGAGTATGCGATTAGGACAGCTACAGAGAGTGTCGAGCCCCTGTGCGACTCGAAAGAAATGGATCTCCTCAGAGATATGTACGACTTGGACGGTTCTTTCGAAGGCGCGCAAGTTGGAAATTCTTCGTTGGACTCATTCGCGCATAGCAGTTGGACGTCGCGAGCTGGCGTCACAAGTAATTCCGCTCATTATTCATCTTCACCCACGCCTGACGAAACGCCTTCTGCTCCTAATACTCCTATCAGACGTGCTCCGCTGCTTCTTGATCGCTCCGCATCGCTCCGCAAGCATGACAGTATTAGTTCGGAATGGTCTCATCAGCCTCATAGTCCCCTTCGAAGCGCTTCGCGTTTAAGCTATGTGTCCGAGAGAACTCCACTTAGCAGCTCAGCTGCTGGGCCGAATCAGAGTGGCGCTCTCAAGCGTCTCAGTTATGCGTCGGCAGGTAGTGCTTCGTCACCATTACAGTACAGGAACGGTATTTTAGGCTCTCGGCCGTCCAGCGCACAGAAGCGCTTTGCACCCGGACCCATGTCTTTTGCAGGAGACGGTGATATGGTCAGTCCCACAGCTGAGTCAGGAACTTCTGAAGTGTACAAGTTGATCTCCTTAAAGAACAACTTTGAAAATGTGCACAGGCTGCGGAGACGATTCTTGTGTTGTCTTCTTGCCTTGGATTTTTCTCTTCAACGCACTATTACTGTATCAACATCGCCACTTCAGGACACGCTGGAATACTGGATCTGTGTGGATCAGACAATAGCTCGACTGTCTACAACAATGGGCAGCCTGGCTGACGAAATGAAGCACGATGTAGAGGCTGAGATGGGACTCGGAGCGAAGAGCACAAAGCTCCCTGATGAACCTGTGAAGCAGCCATCGGATGCTGCACCTGCCTCAACACGCTCCGCTACTTCCCGAGAGTGGTCAGATTTTGAAGATCGCGTAGCAGCGATAGGGCTCGCTCTGCGAAGTATCCAAGTCAAGCTACGAGCTTGCACAGAAGAACTGAATATACAGCGTCAGTGTAGTACATTGCATGGTGAACCTGATGGAGTATCTGTCGATAAAGTCCCCAAAAGGGAAAGTACACCTCAATCGCATGAGGCAGAAAGAATTTTTGGACTTATTCGAGAAGACCTGTTAGCGCTATCAAATGAATGGGAAGCTGGTGTTAATGTTCTCAAGTCTGGACGGCCAGGGAGTAGCGAAAGCAATGCCCCAAACGAAGCTCACGAACTTTTGGCTTCTTCCAGAGGAACATTCGACTCACCGCAAGAATCAGAAGAAGACGCCATGCGACCATGGATAGCAACAAATGGAGCAAAGACAAGCGGGAGCGACATGGAGGAAAATGACATGGACAAGATGATTGAAAAGAAACTTGTACAATGGGCGTCAGGAGACGAGCGTGTATGTGATGAGGGAGAAGACGATTTGTCCGCTTTACTTCTGCGTTCTGCTTCACCACATCATCTACCTCCCCCAGGTCTTGAAAAGATTTACGAGGCTACTGCGGCGACCCAAGCCCGAAAGGACAAAACAAAACTCACCCGTGAAGAACGGATCCAACAAGTCAAAGAACAGCGTGCTGCCGCGCTTGACAAACAAGCGGCAGAGTCCACAAAGACGCCTCACGAACTCTCCGCAGGGATGATGGATGAGCTTCAAGCCGTAATGACACATCGCAAGGCATCTATTATCGATGGATTACCGTCCACAAGCTCAACTAGTATGCAAGAACTGCGGGAACGGCTTGCAGCGGAGGAAGAGCACAACAAGTCACCGTCTACATCAAACAATCCACTCAATAATTCGCTGCGATCGCCTCTGAATCTTGGAGACTCTACAAACGACACGGGTATATTTTCTTCTCCAGGCCACACCAAAGGACATGGATTCGCTTTTTGAAAAGCCGACCACCGTTCTATTTAATCAGTTCACATAGATATTTTCGGGATTTTGGTATGGGAATCGCGCAGCACTTTGCGTATAGATATGTACAGTAGAATGCGTGGCGGTATACTCTATCTTGAGAATTATATATTAATTAACGCATAAATAGAATACTTCTCATCATCATTCTTCATATGCTGCTGGATTTTTCTTCCAGAGATGAGGGTGCGGACAAGGGTATGTCTTGCAGGCTCTTGTTGGCCTGACGCTTCGCGAATTCCTCCCAAACACCAGGGCCGAATTGGGAAAGGTGCAAACTATCTTGCTTGTTCAACGCGTTGTCGAGTAGTTTTGCAATTCCTACGGCCTTTTCATCCTCGTACTGGCGGGTGACTACTTGAACACCAACAGGTAGCCCGTGGTCCTTACGCGAGTTGTACTGTTTGTACAAATTCTTGGATACCATACGCGAACATGTTTCGCGCCCCTGCATATTCATCCACTGCTTGTACTGGGGGGAATCAGGAAGATGGCTATCGATTTCCGCATCGACTCGTGTGACAGGGACGATAGTGACTGCATTTCCAAGGACATTGTACAGAATTGTGCTGGCTGCCAGAGACGGAAGCAAGGAGCTCCCGTAGTGCGGAACGGCGACTCCGGCCTGTACAGGACATATGATCGCATCCAAATCCATGTCATTCCAAATGCGTCGCTCGAACTGACGAGTAAGCTGTTCTTGCTCATACTCGTACTTGAAATAGACTTGGGCGTCGCGGCCAGCCATGGATTTCACCACGTCAGGCATGATCTTGTCACCCATTCCGTAGCGTGCAACCATTTGTACAAGTTTGTTGATGAGTTTGGATCGTGCTGGCTTCATCGCCAACGCCAGCGTGGGATCCAACGGGTCGCTGCCTTTGTGAGCAAGGAGATGCTCATATTTATTAATAGAGTTGAGCGCAGCAAATGCTTTAAAGGTTTTTGCCACTTGTAAGCGTGCGGGATCAATTTGCACCATCTCCACTGCCTTGTCACCATTCGCAGTCTTGACGTTGTGCAATGCAGCTCGCGCTTCCTGAACGGCACGCATACACGCTGGAGAAGTTAGTGTCATGCCGTCGCACTCGTAGTATCCAATCCGCAATGCCTTGCGATTGTCCTGCGATGCGGGTTGAGCTTGGAGACGATCGTGAGCAGCTTGCAATGGATTCAGCCATGCAGCGCGTAATGGAAGAACTGGCATGGTTTCGACACCAAAGCGTCTCTGTATATCGCTAGGAAGCTCACTGCTGTCCGGTGAAGGAAACAAGACGGTATAGAACAAACGCAGTAGAAGCTCTAGATCGGCTACCGTGCGACACATCGGTCCAGCGACTGACTCGACTGCTCGTGGTCGCGGCCCCATGTCGATATTTCCATTTCGCGGCCAGCTCCTGCCATTCGACGCTTTCAATGCGTAGATTCCGCAGTACGAAGTAGGGATCCGCAAGCTGCCTCCAATATCTAAGAACATCATGCTGAGTACGGCCCATACCCTTCCATTTCTTCTTACCTGAGCCAAATCCGAATGCAGTCCCTCCGCAAGACAAAAGGGCCCCTTCACCACCGGAAGACCCGCCACATGTATGATCTTTCGAGTATGGATTGTTAGTCTGACCCCACACCGGATTCCGGCATTCAAAATTGAGCATGGTCTGTGGCACGTTTGTTTTGACTAAACAGATTGCACCCAGATGTTGAGCAATCTGCGCAAGTGCACAATCCTTCTCTGACGGGGGGAGCTTAAGCCATTCGGAGTAGCCTGTGGAGGAGTGTTTTCCTTTCAAGCTATACTGATCTGCTCTGAACAATCAGTATAGTTACTAAGAAAAAAGTGAAACGTACCTTTGAGCGAAAAGGGGATTCCGTGTAAAGGACCGATGAGCTTTCCGGTTTGGAGGAACTCGTCATCCAGCTGCTTGGCTCTGCGAAGGGCCGCATCAAAATTCACTAGAATAGTGGTAATGTGAGAGGGATGCGATCTCGCTTAAATAACATACCTTCCGTCAGACAGTGTGTATTTTCCTGTGCTTTGATACTTGCATGAATGAATACCGAGACGACAATCGTAGAAGTCCATTTTTTACTTTGGATACCTGCGACGATTTCCGTGATCGTACCTGAAAGGATCTCCTTGCGCACATCATCATACGTCGGGATGCTCGAACGTGCAGATAATAGTTGTGCATCTCTTGTAGCGAGATGCGCTTCGATAAGGGCAGTGTTACCTGATTTCAAGGGCCAGCACATCGTCATGCGACCGTATGCTGCAAAGAGTCGAGCGGGATCGTACGCTGCTAAAAATTTGAGAAGGTTGGGCAGACGAGAAAGAACAAGGAGAGCTATGAGTGGCGCCAGACGACGGACTCCTGGGCGAAAGGGAGCTTTAGAATGGGAGGACCCCACAACTCCAGGTTCCAGATGCTGTACCATGATTGGCTCTGATGAATGGCACTTGGGCTGTAGATAAGACGAAAGGCTTTGTTTTCTTTCTCCGAGGCGTCTCCTGCATGTTCTCCACAAGCATATCGCCGGTGTGAGATTTTTGTTCTAGCCACTGAACCCCGCGTTCTCAACACTCTCCAGGCACGCTCGCCGTGTTCCACGCTAAGTACGGCTCTATGAAACCGTATTAAAGATAGTGCCACGGTACGGTTCCGACTGCAACAAACACCTTATGCCAGATAGGCGCTGCGCCGTAGGTGGCTAGGCCCTGCAGACAAAGTGGTCACACGGTCGTCGCGCAGAAGGGGTCGTTTTCTAGAACTCTGACACCGCCGCCCAGTGATACGGAACTGCTATCAAGTGGATCGATAAGAGAGCGGTATCGATGAGTCTGTCTCGAATTGCGATAAGAAGTTGCTCACATACATCGATAAGGGTGGAACACTATATTGATTACGCTACTGTTGCATGGAGAAGCATTACATTACTGATAGTGTGCCCAGCACATATGACTACAGCTCATCGTGAGCGTTCTTGGCGCTCGCAGATGGTTCTTGCTGTTTCCTGTTCTCTCCTTTCATGTTCTCACCAAAGGACATGAACGAATCGGTTTGCATATTGGACTGGAAAGGGTCGGTGGTTTCCTTCTTGGCTAGACGTGCTTTGATCATATCGATCATGTTGTCCACCTGCGCCTTCTGTTCTGAGGTCATGACGTCCTGCATCCTGGCACGATCGTTTTCCATCTCCTTGAGGAGCCATGACTCGGCCTCCCACGCCTGTCGTCGCGCCTCTTCAGGATTGTTCCGTAGCAGTGCCTCGGCTTCGGCTTGCGCTTGTGCGAACGTATCTCCTAAAGACTCCTCCCAGCCCTCCGGAGCTTCACCGCCCATCCATTTCTCGAACTGTTTCATAAGAGCTTGAGATTTCTGTTCGAACGGCCTTCGATCGGTGGGAATCTGTGCAGCGGCGTCCTGGACATGACTCTGCACATTTTGTGCCGCATCCCTCACTATTTGCGAGGCTACATTAACGTGCTCGCCCACAGTGTCACTCGCATCTTTGTACGCTTGCGCGGCGGCACCAGCAAGAGAGCCTGCCGCCGCTTTGGCTTTGTCGAAAAAGTTCTCTGTGCCGAGCGGCACCTGCTCGTTGGGATACAGATGAGGGAATTTCTTTCGATTGTCTTTTGCCTTCTTGGCATGTTCTTCGCGGAGCTGATCAGCGATCTCTCCTGCTCTCTCAATGTCTAGCATTTTCCCTCGCCATGTATCTTTGCCCGGTGCAGTTTCGTCCATGATCGGCTCATCATCGGGAACTGTCTCTTCTGGTACTTCTGCCTTGCTTTCCGGTTGGCCAGCACCCTGGACCTTCCATTCCACAGCGCCACCGTCCGGGAGAGGTTGTTCCTTTCTTTTGTTTGATTTTGCTTTAGGAGAGCTTTTTGCTTTGTTTGGCTTTTTCTCGGATTTCTCTGCCGTCTGCCCTTTCTTCAAGCCACCCATCTTTGGTGCGACGTCGTCGAGCCATTTTTTGATCTTCCAGTACTTCAGTGGACCCTCGTATGCCTCGAACGCCCCTTTTTCGATCTCTGGCATACTTCCATCAGCATTTCTATCTCTCGCCTTGATGATGAGGAGAACTGGAAGGTTGTTTGCCGTAGGAATATCGACGCCTAGTACCAGACGCCCCTGCGAACGCACAAGAGGCTCATCGCCGCGCATGTGAGCAAAGTCGAGCGTTTTGCGGAAGTCTAAGGCCAATGAGCGATACAAGGGAGATGATTTGGGCCTAGCGTACGAAGGGAGTCAGCATAAATGGTCATGTATCATATATCTCACGTACTTATCCGAAAAGAGGATGACTTTGGCTCGACCCGGACTCTCGTTAAGCCAACTTTCCATTTCCAAGGGTGGAAGCTTCCTTGCACCCAACGGCAGAGTATCTTTGGCATACTCTACCAGAGCTTTGGCTGATCTCTCACCACGATAGTCGCGGGGAAGTCGCTTCTTTGTAGCTGGGAACAGCTTAATAGTAGGGAAGCCTTGAATTTGATATTGGGCGCAGAGTCCTTTGTTACTATCTTGGTCACAATCTATGTTGGCGAATTTGACGATCCCATCCAAGTTTGTAGCAGCCCTGTGGAATTCAGGAGCAAGTCGCTGGCAGTGTCCGCACCATGGCGCTGTGAATGCCACAAGGGCGGGCTTCTCGATCTGTAAAACCTCTTTCGAAAAGGAGGCCTGAGACAGTTGAACCACCGGTGTCTTGGGAGGGAAGAGCGCAGCATGTGCGAAACCGCTGCACAATGCCACAATGAGAGCACAGAGTGTACAATACAGACGGAGCATTGCCTGCCGACACATAGTGAGCTCGTTCCAAAGATGTGATGTGGTGAAGAAGAAAGTGTGCGACTGGCAGAGCGTGTATTTCTCCTCCACGTCATTTTGCCTTTCATTCGCGGGGTTCGGACCACCCTTTTTACGCGGAGTGTGGCACGAAGATCCTAGTCCCGAACTCGCCACGGAATTTCCGCCAGCTTTTCATGACGAGTCTGTCTCAGAGTACACTGCTGGCCGTCCTACCACAGTGGACATGGATCTTGTCGCTCATCTTCATTGGCTGCTGCTCTAATGCGTATTATTTGGAGCAAGCAACCAGAATCCAGCCAGCATGTGGTACGCTGATGACATTCCTGCATTTTCTTTTCACCACCCTGCAGGTTCTGCCAACCCAGTTGACCTTCCAAAAACACACTCGAGCAGAGGATGACACCCCTGTCTCTACATTCATTCCTCGCCTTCGTAGGCCGCAAGTTCCTTTGACGCGCTGGTCTGTTCAAGTAGCCCTGTACTTTGCGACCAGTATTCTAAACAACTCAGCCTTCAGCTTCCACGTTCCCGTCCCGGTGCACATCATCTTTCGCAGCGGGGGCCTGGTGGTGAGCATGATCCTAGGGTATCTGCTGAAGGGAAGAAAGTATTCACTCGTCCAAATTTTTTCCGTGCTTCTCGTCACGGGCGGCGTCGTGGCCTCGACGCTTGCGACGACTCCAGATGTGGATACCAGCAGCCAGTCGGACGCACAGATGTCGTCTACCATGCAGTACTTCTGTGGCATAGGCATGTTGATCTTGGCATTGCTATTGTCGTCTGCCATGGGCTTGTATCAAGAGCAGACTTACGCGCAGTATGGCTCCAAGCATTGGCAAGAAGGCCTCTTTTACAATCACTTTCTTAGCCTACCGCTCTTTGCACTTCGTTTTCACACACTCCGGAAAGAATGGCTTCTCGCACAGCAAGGCAGACGAATGTGGGTCGGATGGGGCTCCCCAGATGTTTCGGACAATTGGGCGGCTTGGAAGCTCGGTCTGCAGAGCAAAAGAAAGGGCGAAGAGATCGCTCCCATTCTTCAAGCACTTTCTTCTTCCAGTTCTGTCTGGGACTTGCGTAAACTCGCCGGCTCCTGGGCTGCAAAGCTCCCCTTTCACTCTCGTTCGCTCGGCTTTGTTGTTCCAGCTCTCTTCCCAGCGCTCGGTCTGAACGTGCTTACGCAACTCTTATGTATCAACGGTGTCAACCGACTTACGGCTATCTGTAGCAGTCTGACGGTCACACTAGTGCTCGTTGTGCGCAAGGCCATCTCGTTGGCTATCAGTGTATTGATCATTGCTCCGGCTCAAGGAGAAGAAGTCAAGGGCAAGCTTGTACTAGGCATTGGAGCAAGTGCCGTCTTGTTAGGAACCGTGGGTTACGGCTATGGAACTAAGCAACAGGCCGACAAAGAGAAGAAAGAGCCGCAGCACACTCACGTCACAGCTTCCAAAGGTGCAACAACCTCATTGTTGAGCAATCAAACAAACGCAGTTCGCCGAAAGGGCACTAGACGGCGGTGATAATACAAAAGCACTAGAGTACGGTGACAATACGAGGAAACACCAGAATTGGTGACAGTATGTAAGAACATCCGCTTTAGCGAGTGTGCAGTAATCATCATTGTCATTTCTCAGTCGTTCGGGTCGTCCTTTCATCTTACTATACATTAATTATGCTTGACTTTTGCTCTGCAGCACCAGAACATTTGCTGAGAGATGTGACATCAAGGTTGCCTCACAACATGCTCCGAGAACTCGCCCAATGTGTTGAATATCCTTGATGCGATTGTGCTGCGCATCATAGTCGGGAGACGGATGCTGTAGAAAATTCCGTCCATATGCCTCTACCTGCAGTCGGAAATCGCTCGTTCGTTGCTGCAATTTCCCTCGACCCAGGATAAGGGTATCACCAAAACGGGCATCCACCAGAGATTGGATGTACTTCATGACCGCCTCTACGGTGGTCTTTGTGTCTGTATCTTGTACGTGGGAAGCTTGCAGCGTGACAATAGTAACATTGTCGATGTGCTGCACCTCTTCGTCTGTAGGGCCAGAAATAGATGTCAGCTCGCCGTGTTCATGTAACATTTCGTTTCGCTTGTCTGGTAATGCTGAGTGTGTCTGAACATCTCCAGAATCCTGTACTTGTGTTGCACCATGCTCATCGACATCGTTGTTCATAGTGGCTCCAGTTCGGAAGAGCATGCGGGCATCGGCGTACTGCTCTTCCTCCACATTGACAGTTGCCAAGTTTACTGTCGCTAAATGTGCCTCGTCGTCTGTATGTTTCTCTTCACTCTCCAACTTGGTGTGTTTGCGAGCTACTTCTTGGAGCTGTCTCAGGATGTGGTCGGACAGCTGGTGTCGGTCCACGGTGACTACAATTGCCTCTATGTCGAAGCCTTGTGCCAAGCGCTTCACCATTTCGATACAAGCACGATCGTCGGACCCTCCAAAGAAGGGCACGACCACGCGTGGTTTCCTTGTAATCGTGTTGAGGCCCAACTTCTCTGCTTGACGAGCGTGAGATGTTTGATGAAGTCCTTGAGGCGCAGAAGTTGTCAGAAGATCAGAGTCGAGTAACACTCCACAAGCTGAACGATTGTTTGTCCTGAATAACTCGGTTGCGACCATACTAGCTTTACTAAACATGCCAGCCTTAGAAGCATGTCCTTCTCCGTCCGCGGATGTGTGACTTGTAAAAGAAGCTGATAGATGTGCATTGGACTCCCAGGGAACAAGGATGAGGCTCTGTCCAAGATCCTCCTGATGATCATGCGTGACAGAAGGTCTTTCCACCGCCGAGATGCGCACTTGAAGATCCTCGAAAATGTCGTGTGTATCATTGACCGTCACCATATCCTTCGCAGCCCCGTTTTGGCGTAAGCGACCTAGATCGCCCAGTAATGGTACCTTGTAGATGTGGGCCACGAGTTTCAATGCATCAAGCATCTCGTCACGGCGTTGGTGGAGTTGGCGTAGAATGCTGGAATTGGAGCTGTCGTTGGGAAGGAAGCGGACCAAGTCGAGATGGACATCAGAATGGTCTCCTTTCCTCTTGCTGAGAATTTGCATAAGTGCCACAAGCGCTTCCACTGTAGGATTATTGGATGTAATGGCAACAAACATAGAGAGAGGGTCGAGAAGTGGGTCCTTGTCCATGTCACGAGAAGGAGTGGATGTCGGCTTGTGCTCTGAAGCACTAGTATCTTTGTGTGGGACGGGCTCAGCTTCGCTATTTCCCAATAAAAAAGCAAGCGGTCGCACAGTCAAAGTGGAGAGAATGAAAGTCAGGAAGAGCATACTGTAGACCTGACTGCTGAGTACACCAATCTCATGACCAGCATTGAGTATGATGAGTTCGATGATGGATTTGCTTTGCATGAGAGCTCCGACAAACGAGGCTTCTCTCCATGAAAAGCCGGCCAAACGTGTACAGGCGGTGGTAGCCAGAAATTTGCTGACAAATACCACAGCGAAAACCAGGAAGATCTCGCCCCATATTAAGCCTGTGTTGAGCTGCTTGGTGTCAACATTGATGAAGGCCTTGGATCCATCACTTACCAGAGTAAAATCGGCATTCAGTCCACTCGTCACAAAGTATAGAGGAAGGAGGATGCCAACAGAGATTGTTTCGATCTGTTCGGTGACCATGACAGCAAAGTTGCCGTGAGGACAGCTTATGCCAAAAAGTAACGAGCCAAGAATGGGATGCTACGGTAAACGGTAAGAAGGTAGGCGTCTTTTTCTTTCGTTCAACGTACGAGATTGCACGCATCTGTCACGAATGCAGAGATCAGCGCCCCCAGAAGCGTCAAGATGAGCAGGTGCCCAGGAACACGTTGTTGCGAAGGACCCGTGAGGTTGAAGCCGGAATGGTCGATGAGGTAGAAGAGTGCAGGTCGCATGACAAACCACTGCACGAGGAACAGGGCAAGAGCAACAAGTAGTTGATACAATGCATTGATCTGTTTGCCGCCCGAACCAAGAGCACTACCGAGAGCCAGCAAAATGTACCCCAAAAGATCGTTTAAAGCCCCTGCGGCAATGGTGACGGAACCGAGGACCTGCGTAGAATGGATAAGATAAGAACAGACGCGGCAAGCCGACCTACCGTGTTGAGTAATTTGAGCTCGGAGATGATGCGTGATAAGATAGAAAGCGACGTGACGGCCATGACGGTGGCAACAAACAACATGAATGTGGAAAAGTTGGTGGACTGATCGGTGGACTTGTCATAGAGAAACTTGGCCAGACCAACACTAATGGCAAAAGGAATGGCCATGCCCGGAAGCGCAATTAGAGCCACGCGCTTGGCGTGCTTTCGGATCAGGTCCGTGTCCGTCTCGAGGCCGACAAGCAAGATAAAAAAGACCAAGCCGATGTTGGACGTGAGCTTGAGCAAGGGCAAGGATGCTTCAGGAACAATGGTTGTGGAAAAGTAGGGAATATTTCCAAAAGCTGTCGGACCCAGTACGACACCAGCAAGCAGCTCGCCGAGCACGCGGGGCTGGCCGATTTTTTGGAATAGGGTCCCCAGAATGTAACATAAAGCCAGAATGATCAATACTTGGCAGAAGAACAGGGCCAGCCCGTTGGAGGAATTGGAAACATCTTGCGGATCGAATGTGAGAGGATTGCTATGTGATATCCAGCCGTGCACCATAACAACACAAGTTTTGTCCCCCGTTGTGTGGGATTAACAGCAAGTAGTCACCCCTGGATTGACACAGCAGGGCAAGTGTTGCTTCTCGAAACGCGGGGTTGCGTTGCAGATCTAGGCCACGTGGCACCTGAAAGGGGTAGGCCACGCTAGAGCCATCTTAACATCCTTTTGGCGCGTAATGGCAATCGCCCTCGAGGTCGCGCGCCGAGAGTGTGCGCGCACACTACAAGATCGCTCCCTCACTAACCACATCTTCTTTTGGTTCACTTGATTGCTCAGACGAATACTTGTGATCGACACGCAGTGCCGCACTTGCCGTCAAATCGTAAGGACTCCTTGCCTTGCGGCAAAACAAACGTGTCGTCCTCGGTCACACACGACATCTATCTTGTGCTCTGCGATCATCTCCTCTTTCCCGTCCTATTCTCCTACACCCAACGACTTCAAGACGTATAGTATTACCACATATTTTGTGTCGTCTGACACAGCTACTCCTTGGCTTTTGCTGTAGTAGTGTGCAAAGTCAAGATGTCTAGATCAGATATGCATTCCAACTCTGTGCCGGGCGGCCTTGCCGAATTTCAAGGCGAGAGCGCTCAGGTAGCCGAGGTGAATGTCACAAACATCGATTCTCCTATCGAAGGAGAATCGCGTGCGACAGACGCTTCTCTGGCTTCGCAGCCGGACCAATCTGGGCGAGTTGCATCCACCGATCATAGTCCAGCTTTGGGCTCAAGAGACTCAGACGCACAACCAGGCGAACTTCTTCCCCGTCCCAAGCCACCGTCTCGAACGAGCTCTCGACAGAATGTCGCGGTAGCAGATGCAGCCGAAGCATCCAATTGGAAGGACTCCAATAGTGAAGCTGGTCCCTCGACGACAAAGGGTGTTCCCATCTCTACTTCACAAACACATAATGGCCGCCCAGAAAGACCTGAGCGAGCTAGCCGCCGTGATCAGCAGTGTGACGCATGTGGCAAGCCAATGACAGGTCAATTCGTTCGAGCGCTGGGCGTTGTCTTTCATTTGGACTGTTTCCGCTGTCGAGATTGTGACAAAGTTGTGGCCGCCAAATTCTTTCCAGCCACCGAGGAAATGAGCAGCTCATCTCCCGCTGGTAGCAGCGGCAGTCATGAGGGAAAGCAGTCTTCACCTACCGCTGCCACGTCTGGGAAACTCTTCCCACTGTGTGAAACAGATTACTTCCGGCGTTTGGATCTAATCTGCGCAAATTGTGGGGGGGCCCTGCGCGGTTCCTACATTACAGCATTGGGCAAGAAGTTCCACGTCGAACATTTCACATGCTCTATCTGTCCCACCGTATTTGGCCCTCAGGACAGCTATTACGAGCACGATGGCAAGGTGTTCTGTCACTTCCATTACTCCACACGCTTTGCCATTCGGTGCACTGGCTGCCGGACAGCTATCTTGAAGCAATTTGTCGAAATCAACCGAAACAATACAGATGAGCATTGGCATCCAGAATGCTACATGATCCACAAGTTCTGGAACATTAAATTGAGCCCTACCGGATCGACTCCACGTGCGGAAAGCATCCAAGAACCCGTCACCTCTCTGGCTGAAATTCCAGAGCCATCCAACTCGGGCGTAGCGCCCACAACGAATGCGAGTGCAAATGATGCACCGACTACAGAGGCCTTGGAGACGGAAGCCAGCGAGACTCCCTCAAGCCTGAAAGCCAAGCAGAAACGTATGGAGGAGGAGGTGTACCGTATATGGACCGTACTCTCTGCGTTTGAGGAGTCTTCCGCCGCGTGTATCTCCGACATGCTACGACATGTCAGTGCCGGTCGGTACTTAGGTGGTGTTCAGATGGCGGAGAGATTCATTCTCCACGTGGAAGTGCTTTTCTCCGCAATCGACAGCATCGAGACCTTCTTTAAACAGGAGCAGACCCGTGGCATTTCTCACGTCCGAGAGGCTCGAATGCTGTGCAAGAAAGTCGTCAACTTTTTCTCTCTTCTTTCTCACACACAAGAAATCGGTGCGCAGCGCATGGGAATCACGCAGGAACTTTTGTCACTTGTGACCGGATTGGCTCATTACTTGAAGATCCTCATCCGTATCGCACTGACAGGCGCTCTCCGCTTGGAACGCGACTTTGACAATCATCAAGCACTCTCCTTGTTCCTCGATAATTTGGCATCTCTGGCGCAGGAGGAAGGCTCGCCGCGTGCCAAGGCTGTCGCAGGCAATGCCCGCACCACCCACAACAAGGACGGCGAGAATTCTAGCGATACTACAACAGCGACATCTCAACAGCCAAGAGGATACGAAAGTCTTCCACGAAGCATGAGCAGCACAGTATCCGATACTGGAGAAACAGCAACAGATCTCTGTGTGAGGTGTGGTCAAACAGTAGAGGAGGAGTGCGTCCGCGTCGGGACCAATCTGCGATGGCATACGTCTTGTGTAAAATGCTTGACATGCAATAGACCTGCTATCAAGGACACCTCCTCCCGCAGCAAAACTGCCGAACCTGAAGACCCTAGTCTGCCCCCTCCCATAGCGGCGGAACAGTTCTGGCTCGACATACAGAGAGGTAGCAAAGACGGGTCCGCCAATAGCTCATACAAGTGTTTCTGCTCGACGTGCAAGACGTCGTCGGCACAGCTGAGCTACATTCGCGTCACTCGATTAGAACAGTATGCTTACCTTCTTCGCGTCGCACTGATTCGTCTCTATGCCCTCCTTCGCCGACGCGGTGCCGTCCCAGCCACGCCACCTCCTACTGCACCTGTATCTCTGACTGCTAGTGAAGATGGCGAAGACAGATCCAGCCTGCACGAGGAAGACAGTCCCGATACACGGAGGAAAAAGTCCGTCAACCTGGAGCAGCGGCTTTCGACCAAAGCCAAAGTACCGCACATTTCCACCGTCGTGGGAGGACCATCAGGACACGCCTCCTCGGTCCAAAAACCCATTTCTCCTTCCGATCAGCGTCTACGGCGGAGCCCATCACCAAGCAAACCGACGTCTCTTGAGCGCTCCGCAGAAGAAGTCAAGCACAAACCTGTTAGACAAGGCTCCGATCTATATCGCCAGCACTCACCGCAGCAAAGCAGCTCGGACCAGGCTCACAACCAGCAGATCTTGGGTACTAGACAAGGACCTATTGTGCCTATTCGGCCAGCGTTTGCTCGTCATAACACCGATGTCCGCATCCAGGACCAAGGACCTGTGCGGCAACCATCTGGTGATGATGCTAATCGCGTGATCAACGAGCCTGAAGAGGGTCTCAAGCTGTCTGATATCCCGCAAATGCTGCAGGCAGAACAGGATCGTGAGCATTCCATCCACACGCCTGTCTACCGCGGACGCTACATATCCGAACTTTCTCCAGTGGAGCTGTTCATTGTGAAGCACACTGCAGCGCTTCTGCTGCAGCAGACACCATTGAAGGATGCTATGCCATTTGACGAGCTTGTAGAGTTCCTAGAGGCCCGCAAGAGCACGTTCTGGGGCAAGCTTTTCAAAGGCGGCAAGGATAAGAAGAAAGTCGAGAAGAAGGGCGTCTTTAGTGTGCCTCTAGAAATGCTAGTGGATCGAAGTGGAGCGGACTCCTCTCTGGGATACAAAGGAACGGTTCTTCGTATCCCCTCGTTCATCGATGATATTATCTCGGCGATGAAACAGATGGATGTCACCATTGAAGGAATCTTCCGCAAGAACGGAAACATCCGCAGGCTCAAAGAGTTGACCGAGGCCATTGACCGTGATTCGAGCAGTGTGAATCTGTCAGATGATAATCCAGTGCAATTGGCTGCACTTCTAAAGAAGTGGTTGCGAGAACTACCCGACCCATTGATGACATTCAAACTGCACCGCATGTGGATCATCGCACAAGGCATCGAACCAGAGTCGGAACGTTTGCGTTGTCTGCACCTCGTCAGTATGCTCCTTCCCAAGGCACACAGGGACACCATGGAAGTCCTATTCGTATTCTTCCGATGGGTTGCAAGCTTCAGTCATATCGATGAGGAAACAGGAAGCAAGATGGATGTACAGAATCTCTCTGTCGTATTGGCACCCAACGTCTTGTACAGCAAAGGTTCTGACCCGTTGAAAGACGAGCTGTTCCTTGCCAACCGCGTCCTGCAGACGGTTCTCGAGAATCAAGAAGCACTCTGGCGAGTCCCTGCTGAATGTGTCGCGCCTCTACAAGATCGAGAGCTGCTGAATCCTCCGGCGGATTTGACGTCGCGCGAAATGCTCCGCAAGTGTGAGAAGTATGTCCGGCGCGGCTCAGGGAAGCCAGGTGCCACGCTTGCACCCAACAATGGCCATGCACCTGTCCCCAATGGGCGTAGCCAAGCAGCCACATACGGATCCAGTCCGGCAGGCAACACAGCAATACCAAGGCAATTCTCACAGGACTCTTACTTCGATGGCTCCATGTCTCCCGTGCGCTCCTCTGGCTACCCCCGTAGTCCGGGAGAGCAGCAGTCATGGGGAAACAACAGAAGTCAACCCATCGCACAACAACAGCAGCAATCGAACTGGGCATCGCCATCATGATGCGACGGTATACATATTCGCAAAGGTTTCTTGTGATGCTCTTTCTTTGGTCCTTTTCCTTTACGTCACCATGTAACACTGTTTCATTCACACGCTTTGTCTTTTTATTTACTCTCATTCACTAGTGACGATGGACATTCGCACTCACACACCCTTCTTTGCTTCATATGTACCCAGAGTCTAATTGATCTTTGACACCGATTCATGCACGTGAATAAAACGCGCCTACCTAACACGCGTCTAAGGACTGCGCGTGGAGAAAGCACACAAAGTGTTGGTCGGTCGAGAGTCACGAAGAGCGGAGACGGCTGGGCTGTCTTCAAGCGACAAGTTGACTACAAGCCAAATCGGGCTCGGAGCCCTATTTCCAGTATGGCGACCATCACGACTCCCGTTCGCAAAACAACAGAGATCAGCAATGAGAGTCCACTGCCGACACCTCCGCAGGCCATGCACGATCTGATACGCAATGGTCGAGGACGACCGAGTACGCAGCACATGGAGGCGAATGAGGATGACATACATGCGCCAGGCTCGCAAGGTGCGCTACCTCCTAGCCCGAGCGCCAAGAGCGCTCAGAAGAGGCCCACTCATCGTCCAGGTCAAGGCTCTCTGGCGCTGAGCATGGGTGCTACCTCGTCGGCGTCAAACCACCATAATCGGAATGCGCTGGGATCGCAACTTGGGATTGCAGCAGAAAGTGCTGGAAGACCGTATCTTGCCTCCAAACGATCCACAAGCTACGAATCTCAAGACAAACTTAGTCGCCGCCCGAGTCTACGATTGTCCGATAAGGAGAATGTAGAGTCTGTTAAAGGCCCGCTACACAAGAGCGCCATCCAGCTTCGCAAAAGTTCGTCCAATCAAACATCGCCCTCCTCTTCCCCTCCCATTGCCGCAGAGAGTGTGTTCAATAAGTCTATTCACAGACGCACATCCGCCGGGAAAGGCGAATCTCTCGAGCTACTGCGCAGATCGAGCGATGAAGGCGCGGGATCATCATCCAGAGCGCATCGAGCGCCTCTGAAAGAGCTTCATGGAACACACGAAGAGGATGACCAGCACAATACAACTACGGCTGGTGGTGTACATTTCCAGACACCCGCCTTGGGGTCTTCATCAAGA
Source organism: Meruliopsis variegata (assembly GCA_037044235.1). NCBI lineage: Eukaryota > Fungi > Basidiomycota > Agaricomycetes > Polyporales > Irpicaceae > Meruliopsis > Meruliopsis variegata. Next base: position 187,947 of record JAWLTJ010000011.1, read on the forward strand.
GGGCTGCGCTCTGCACAAAGTAAGCAAAATGGCGCACCTTGGAGTGTGGGTCGATCAATCAAGCGGATCGATCGACACCATGGACCTGACAAGCCTCCACAGCGGATTGTTGCGCATCAAGAAGATGAAGACGAAGACTATGAAGAAGATCCATATGAGCAATCCAATGTCGCCGATCCACAAGCATCTGCTAGCCGCTCGGACAGCGGCAGCCATCATGAATCGCAGCACGTTGTGTCTCGCCACAACTCTCGCACAGCACTTTCGCAGAGTGAAGGCAGCGGCGGAGAGCGGCCATCTGTGCCACAGGTGACACTGGGTGCTGATGAGGACGAAGAGGAGGAGGATTTCTATCAAGGACAACAAGGCACGGGCGTTGTGATCCGCGATGCACGCAAAACGGCCAAAGAAGTCGATCAACTACCTCATCAGCGTCGAAAGGCGGCGATCAATGACATTCTTGCGGCCAAGGTCCCGCACACCGCCGATCCACGTCGTGTGTCTGCTTTGGGAAGCTTCCCGGAAAACAATGGAGCCGCGTCAGCTCCTTCTGCTCGACAGTGGCCCTACGATGGAATGTCTCTTTCTGGTGATTCAGCGGCGTATGATGCAATGCAGGCGCCTCTGGACTTTATGACGATGGTGCGTCAGGAGGCACACCGGCAGCGCGGTGTACCGTTTATTGACCAACTGAGCCTCAGGCCCAGTAAAGATCTCGAGACTAAGGTGAGTTTTGTATGGAAACTTATGTTCATACTAACGTGTTGAGCGCAGTTCAATGGGTTCAAATTTAAAAAGGTTCGAAAGGCAGGCGAAGGAGGATTCTCCACTGTTTGGATCGTCCGTGGTCCATTCGCTGCACCTGACGCATCCAGTGCAGGAGGATTCGTCGACATACCCGACAAGGAACAAGCGTACTTTGCCATGAAGCAAGTGACGCTGAAAAAGATGGAGAAAGTGAGCCGCGACGAGGTGCTGGAGGAGTGTAACATGCTGCAGAGCCTTGCTTCGAAGCGGAACAATGAAGACTTCATTCTTCGCTTTTTTGGCTGGAAGAGCTCCACGGGCAGCTTGAAGATCCTGATGGAGCTGGGCGAACACGACTTTAGTCACATCCTGCGCTCACAGCGATTAACGAGGGACCAGATCGCCACCAACTGGTATCAAATGCTACAAGCTGTCCACTTCACACATGAAGAGGGAAACATTGTTCATACAGATCTCAAACCAGCCAACTTCCTCATGGCCAACAGCCGTCTCAAGCTAATCGACTTTGGCATCGCTCAGAAGATCCCCGTCGGCACGATTCATATTAAACGAGATGCAATGATCGGCACACCCAATTACATGGCTCCCGAGACCGTACGAGCAGTCAAGGAGGCCCGTGGCTCACGCAGCGTGCTGTCTGCAATGTCCTCTGGCGGTGCGGAGTCCACGGCTCGAGTATACAAGGCAGGCAAGGCTAGTGATGTGTGGGCGTTGGGATGTATCTTGTACCAGATGGTATACAATCACCCGCCGTTTGATGCCTTCCATGGCGACGATAAACTTCGTGAGATTTTGGATTCCAAGCACCGCATCGCATTTCCAGACACTAGATACGGCCCCAGCACTGGCAAGGAGCATGACATCCATGAGGACGAGGAAGATGAAGGCACGTTGGAAGAAGTGGGGGACGATCTACTGGATGTGATGCGTCTGACGCTAACCTACCAAGCGAGCGAGCGAATCACAATCCCACAACTATTCCGACACCCGTTCCTGCGCTCGTTTCGACAGTCCCATGGAGAGGAGGCAAGTGAAGAGGAGGAAAGTATACCCATGTCTCGCGGGATGCTCAAAGATGTCTTACGCAAGATGTACACGTATGCCATGAACGGCGAGCTGCGTGACGACAATATCGATGCGCGGAGCGATGCACTATTCGACAACATGCGCAAGAGACTTGCGCAGCAATAACTCTGATGCCTGTGTATCATATCCGATTGTGTTACATACAATGATATTCATTGCCATGACGAATTGTACTGTTCTTAAGCGTGTCTGCCTAAACGTTCCAGTGACGCGGGACCCTGTTCGTACCACTCCTGTCGCGATACCCAGAACGAGTCGCGATTCTTCATGATGTCGGCCAGAACAGCGCCGCCCAAAAACACCATGTGCTTGCGTCTCGGTGGGTCCTCGATGCGACACTTGAACGCTTTCAGACGCGAGCCATCGCCATTCAAGACGCGCGATAGATAGAGCTGTTTGAGCTCCTTTTCCAGGCGACTCGGTAAGCCGGGATACATGGACGACCCTCCTGAGAGAACAATGTGCTTGTACAGCTCGGAGCGCGTGTCCACGGCCGCCGACTGGATCGTGTTGAAGAGCAGCTCGGCAACGCCCGGCTGCTCTACGTCTACGAGGTGTGGCTGGAATAGACATTCGGGTGCCTCGAAGCGCTCCGACCCTAGCTTGATGACTCGGCCATCAGGTAGCGTGTAACTCTCGACGAGAGTGGTGGTTTCTTCTGCTAACTTCTTGTCCAAGTCCAAGTCGTAGCTGATGAAAGAAAGCTTTTCCTTGATCTGTCGCACCGTTTCAAAGTCAGCGGTCCGGTTGAAAGCGTAGCCACGGAGAAGCAGCAGTTTGATCAAGTATCGAGTCACATCCCGCCCTGCCACGTCCAGACGCTTGGTCAGATGGGGAAGTGCGAATCCTTCGTACACAGGCACAACGTGCGTCACACCATCGCCCGAATCCACAACGACACCGGTCTGTAGCCCTTGGGCGTACAGTGTTAATACGGCTTGAATCGCCACATATACACCATCAAATCCATACTCTTCAAACATGATCTGGCACATTTCTTCTCGATTTCGTTTTGGATTCATGGGAGGCTCCGTTAGCAGGATCTTTCGGCCACGGGGATCGATACGGAGCTTCTCGTCAAAGGTATAATTCCACACTAGCATTTCCAGTCAGCTTCCACATGCCCGGCGAGGCCAAGAGGCTACATACCGTGTCTCATGTCCGCAAAGTCCTTGACGATTCCGTGCTCCATTGGTTGCGTGACTTGTAAGTAGTTGCGGAATTCTGCAGCCTCCGTTCCCACCATGATGTCTTTGATCTCGCCGGCAGCCGCATCTCGTTCTTCGACACGAAGAATCGGTCGACCTACGATGGAAGGGAACACATGCTCAGGAAAGTTGGAGCCAGCATACCCCACTTTGACAAACTAGTACGCATGTCAGTCATTTGTCTCTACTTTGCCGCAATTACATACACCAGTGCCGTTGTCCACTACCACAGGTTTGTCGTCCATGATTCTGATGGTGGATTCGAGCACAGGCAGGTGCGCGCACTTGCGCCAGCGCGTTGTACGCTTGCCCTGTGCGGAGGACGCTATTGCTGGGCGGTACACGGAGGAGAAGCAGACTAGGCATTGAGAAGAAGGGGTCAACGGCAAAGGAGATGCATTCTGTGGATGGGATCTAATTTCAATGGGCAGAAGGGGAAAGGCAAACACGGGCACAGATATGAGCAGAAAAAGACGAGCACAGGCTCAGAAATGAGGCAGAATGAAGCAGGCAAGGCACAGGCAAGCTAGAGGACAAGCCCACATACGTGCTAATCGTAAAGAAACACACAGCGCTCACAAACGACCTGGCACAACAATGCATGGCAAAATACATGGAATTGGATGATACTGCAATAACGGCTTGTGGGAGAACATTATACACGCAGAGGCATCCCCGCCGTGCTGGTCTTTGTGTTGTCGTCTTTGTTGGCACTGGCATGGCCATTTCGATGGGATTCGCGCACTCTCCCAATGTACCAGCTCGGAAGCCAAGCGCGAATGTTCTTGCCGCCAATTTCCACACAGTACGACCAGTGGTTGTACCGCTTGAATACACGTAGTCTTTGGTCCTTTTCGAGATGGATGTTTTCGTCTGGATTGTCGTAGCTCATGAGGAGGATTCCTTCCGTACTTGTGCTGGAAATCAGTGTGGGGGGTATGGGAACACTGGCCATATATTCCGCCAGACTCGTATCCTCTGATTGGCTTAGCGATGCTTTTGTGGGTGTAGTAGGAGAGGTAGGGCTTCGTGCGCCATGGATCGAGCCATCGGCAGGCACATGGACAATCGACGACAGAGGCTGTCGAGTCTCCAGGAGACATCCTGCAGGAACCCAGCCCGATTTGATCTCGCCGCCGTTCTTTGGGGTACCGTCGATATTCCGTACGACGCCTTCGACTGTTGCATGACCGGATGCCCGAGCATCTCGTTGCACGACCCACCAGCCCTTGACTTTGGAGATGACAATAAAAGTATCGCCGACTGAGACGTCAAACTCGTCCTCTCTCTCCGACACGTACGGGTAGATGGCGATGGCATACGTTTCTGCTTGTGTGTCGCTCCGTTTCTCACTCGGCACTTGCAGAGCAGGGCCCGTGACGCGTGGTCGCCCGGGGGGAGAGTCGATGAACGGTGCGTCTGGGCGCGAGGCTCCTTTGTCATGGGTAGGATCCTGTGTATTGTCCTTGATGGCGCCACCACCAAACTTGGAGACAGCGTCCGCCACTTTCCCGGAAATTCGTGCCGCAGTTGGCGAAGTTTCCTCTTGTGATGTTTTTCGAGCGGCTGCCTTGGCCGTAGCAATGGCGATGGGTGACTTGACATCACGTATGTGACGCAACATGAACACAGGGCTCTGCTTGTTCTCTTTGAGTTTTTGAAAGAGTAACAGAGGTTTTTCGTCATAGCTCAAACATCTTTCTGTGGTACCATAGCATATGAAGAGTGCATACTGACGCCAGTCATCATTGATCTTGTACTTTTTCAATGCAGCAGGAAGAACCTTGTAGCATGGGTCGTCCAGTGTGACACGGAACGACTTGTACGAATTGTCACCTTTGCTGGGATGCGACGTCCCGTCGCCTTGTTTCTTAGACTCGTCTGTGGGCGACGCGGTAACGCTCGTCTGGGAGCTTGGTCCAGCCAAGCCAGCGTTGCCCGCTGCTGCACCTGCCAACAAGGCACCGTTCGCTTGTGCGAGGGCGGAAACAGAAGACGACCCGCGATGCAGGTCGCTGGGCATCTGCGGCTGTGCTGTTGTGGGTGTAGCACTCGGCGTACTGCTCGTCGGACTAAGACTGGACTGCGAAGGGTGGTGGAACGTAGGGGAAATCATGTTGGGCGGTTCTCCACTGTTGGAACGGAAGGCGGCCGTGTGGGAGTGCACTTTGGGTTTCGCCATGCTTTGCTCGTCCACTTCACCAGGTTCTTGGGTGTTGGAAGCGCCGCTCGTGAGCGGACGAAGATCCTCCTTGGGTACGCCTGCGAAGGGAAGCGAGGAGTGCGGTCGAGAAGGCGGCAGATACGCCTTGAGAGGCTCGATAGCCTTGAAGGAAGAGGGACCAGCGACATTCTCATCTGTCGACTGTCTGATCCAATCCACCAACCTGGCAAATTCTCGTTCGAGCGCCCATAGACGTTCGTCACGCTCCTGTAGTGCACGCATCATATCAAAGCTGGAAACGGTGGCTAGCGTGGGGGGCAAATTCCATCGCTCTGAACCTCGTAGCTCCTGGGATATTTCAGGACGCCAAGCATCTGCGTCCATCTCTACGCCCCATCTCTTCTTCAGTTCGTAGATGGCCCGCAGCAACACAAGGCGATGACCTACCGAGTCGATGCCGATTTCGCGAAGGGTGTCGGCGTCCAGTTGCAGCAGAACATCTCCCTCTATGCCTTGCTCACGAAACTTGGAGGCATAATTCTGCGCAATGGCAGGCGGTTGCAGCACTTGCAACCACCGCACCACCTGGTGAACCGTCCATTCCGCAGGATGCATCGCGACAGGCGACATGATTGACATGGGATTTCCGGACACGGAACCATACGTTGTCGTCGAGTTATCCAGTGAGGCCCCCGAAACGCCGTAGGACGACTCGTCTGCCATGTTGGCTCACAGAGATGCCGTCAATGAAGTCTTTTGTTTGTTCCAGACGACAATCTCGGTACACAGTTGTCCGAAGGACAGTGTCCATCCGACTCGGAGTGGTGTTCGATAGCGAGGAGGAGATGTGCGTCACTAGCGTCCAAACGCGCGCCAACAAAATGAGGACATGCCATTGATAGTGTACAAGAGACATTTTATCTACAAGAACCCAAGTCACGATGAGAGAAGAGGCGATCATGATAAGATGAAAAACACGCCATCACGACCCACGCCGCTGAGCATGGGCAATGACGAGCGACAAGAGGCTATTCTGCCTAACTGTAAGAATGAGTTCGTGTCCTGTGAAGGATTTCGTAGACAACTCGTGGGTGCCTTCTGCGACAATTTGGTCGTGTGCATTTTCGGCATCTTCCGGTATGCTGCGTTTACTGATCGATGTCTGCCTGACATGGACATTCTGCAACGCACGAGAGTCTGACGGTGCTCTGTTGAGCCCCAGTTTGACCAGCAAGTTCGCTGGAGTACCTTGCGATGCGGCTGTAGAGCTCGCGCTACGTTGAAGAACTGGGCTGGACATGTCTGTTTGAATGAGTGCTTCACGAAGGACGTGCAACGACAGCGCATGCGCACTACCAGAAGCAAAAATGGGGCTCCCTAGACCATCGTCACGCCGGGTTTCGAGCCGATCTTTAATTGCCTTGAGCCACATGCGACGTCCCATATCATCCTCGACGCTCAGCATGAAGCGTCGACGACTGGTTGTTGTCAAGGTAAAGCAGTGCTCCATGAACGGGCGCTGAACAGTCATGCTCACAGAGCGAGGCAGGGGGAAGTCCCCGCCACATTCGGATGGCAGCGAACGATACTGTCGAGCATTCCTTCCAGCACGGATGAGAACAATGTTGTGCACGCCGAGAACGCGGCTCGTCACTTTGAATTCCTGGATGGCGCCTTTATCGAACGTCAGGACAGGGGGATGGAAGACCATCCCATCGCCATAAAGGCGTAAAGCAAAGTGGGGATCCGGATGAGGAATGGCGACCCGGATCGACTCGCTAGCCGCTCCATACACGAGTCGAGTCGGGATCCCAGGTGCCAAGATTCGTACGTTGTACCGAGGCCCGTCTTCGACAGGTGCCATCGCTTGCTGAACAGCATCAGTACTAATGCTGCCGTAGATGCGAAGCAAGGTTCGGTCGGAAAGCACCACGTTCCGATCCAGAGCTCGGAATACTTTGACAAATTCCGTACTGCTCAGCGTGGGGTTGGAAGCGCTGAAAAAGCCAGGCGTGGCGGTGTGATGGGAATGCAAAGCGTCATTTAACGATAGAATGGTGTAGATCAAGTCCATGGCCAACTGCGAAGAAAAGGTGTCCTTGATCAAACCCCGGTTCATCTCAGTCCATCTTTGAGCAAATACAAACAACAAATTTTGCAGCGGTTCACGCCGTCGTGGAAATCGGAGCTCAAGCAGTAGCGATCGAAGAGCCGATTCAATTGAAACTCCAGCCAGCTTCTCCAGATGTATGTAGGCACGCAGAATTTGACCATCATGCTGGTCATTAAATAAATAGTCACTGAGTTGTTGTCTATCCAGCTCCGGCGTCTGCTGCAAGAATTGTGCAATGGTCGTAGGAGTCTGAGGAAGCCCTGACTTTGTGATGACGTTGTTGATGGCTGTCCGAGGGTTGTATGCAAATTCCTTAATAAACATCGCCATCAGAGGCGTCTGTGTTGGAGTGTGGCGTCGCTCCACTTTAGGCATTGTCAGCTTGAGATTGTCAACTTCGATAACACTCTTCACAGCGAATGTCCAATCCAAGGTGGGCAAAGTCGCCTGATTGTCGCCTTCGGATGGCTGGAGGGGCTTTGCCAAGACAAGAAGATCAGAGAAGAGGAAGAGGAAGCGATCCTTAATTGTCGTCGAATTCACCACCTGCAGGACCGGTGATGCTCGCAAAAATCGACGTGGAGGCTCCTCGATCTGGTCAGCGCTCAAACCAGGGACGCTGCCCGTGAGTTGTTCAGGGGCCGGTTGATGGGATGTCAAAACTCTACTATATCTATTGAGAACGGCAGCTGTAGCCGGGGCAAGACCAATAGAAGTGTTCAATTTCGATGCTTCATTCGCTTGGCCTGTATCAAGGACCGTGCTTGCTTCATCTACAGCACGAGCAGTGTTTGTGGAACTGACAGACGTGTTGCGGGAATGAGATGGGTCAGAGGCCTGTGGAGGAGTAGCCTCTTGACGGATGGCTCTGACAGGCCACTCGGGCACCATTCCTACTTGATTGATAGCGGCAGCGTCTGATCTGCCCACCTGAAAGACATCAGGTGTAGGCAGAGGACGTGGCTTGGTAATATCCTCGCGTCTAATCTGTTTCTCTTTCGCTGATGGCCGTTTGGTAAGGAAAGACGAAAACTTTACGGTAGGGCTGATTGGACGACTATCCGATGCAGTATTAGGTTGTGTGCTCTTGTTGGCTGCATTGGAAGCCTTGCGGCGCAAGGAAGAGAAAAAAGTCTCTTTATTACCTTTCGCGCCGTGTGTATCAGAGGAGGACCCGTCCAAAGTGGGTGTGTCTGTACCACTCGATGTCAAGTTGCGTAGCGGAGATGGTCGTCGCGAGTCCAGATGAGATGGTGTTGGGCTTGCTGAAGGAAAAAGACCTGGGAAAGGAGCCAACTTCTCGTTAGAGTACAAGGAAGTGACAGAGTCGTTGGCCGTGTGAGATGACGAAAGAGGGAAGGCCGGGCTAGGAGATTGCGTACGCACTGCCGAAGAGGCCGAGGCGGCCATCGAGGGAGCATTCTGTCGTTCCACACTCTCCCCCCTTTTATCTTTTGTGGGGTGAATACTGAGTGCCTGTTGGTCATCGAAATGCGGTAATAGATTGTCCATAGTATATTCATGTGTACCATTCCTGTTGGTGACCGACGAGATGTCGGACGGTCTTCGCCCATGTCTTGGAAGCTCAAATTGCTGTTGAGTCCCTTGGTGTACACGATTCATTCTTGTGAAACGGCCCAGTTGGTCCGCCATGCGGTCCACCTCCTCGAGGTAGTCTTCCTCACCCTCTTCATCCTTATCTTTCCGCAGTTGAAAGGCATCCAGTGTGATCTCATTCGACTTGGTGAAGCGCTCTGTATTCTCTTCATCAGTCGCACTGGCCAATGCAGGGGAGCGTGTGGGGGAATGAGAGAAATCGAGTGGATTGCCGATCTCAGTCAGGAAGCCAGGCGTCAACAGATCTTGAATTTTCCCTAAGGAGCTTGTGTGCTTGGGAATAGAGAGCAGAGGCATGTGCTGTGCAGAAGAAGGTGAATGCCGCTCCGGGTCATCGGCAGGCTTGGGGACGAAGGGAGGGTCACTTGTAGCGCCACTTTCACGTTGGGCCGTCGTAGACAAGTTCGAGCTAGATTCTCCCATGACGCTCTCGGGAAAAAGCGTACGGCCTTGATCGTTCGATACAGTGGAGCGAGCATCTTCTGCCGAAGCGGAGGTACGAGCAGCCATGGTTGAATCGAGTTCCAATGGGATGCTGGCTTCTGAAGGGTGCTTCACCCATTCATCCTGTCCAACTTGCACTGTGTTTGGTAATGACACAGCAGCTGGCACCATATTACCAGGAGAGTCAACGACGATTCCATGCTGCATTCTTAACGCTTGAACGGGCGACAAAATTGGTGTGACAGGACCGTAGGCTAGTCGAGGCGTTGTCGGCAAATGCGTAGAAGATTGTGGTACATCACGGAGATCCTCGTGCATCGAACGAGGAGACATCCCTGCACTCTCAACGAAACTCTCACTCCGTGCACTGGCCACACGCTCGAATGCATCATCGGTCGAGTAGCCCAGCTCCAACAGTCGCTCGTACTCGAAAGCCTCTTCACCACATAGACGCGTCATTTCGCTTGCACGATTACGGTCAGCCTCATGCTGGAAGCCTGCAGACGAACGGGACGAAGGTGACCGGGATACAACACTCCTGGGGACAGTGAGAAGCGCTGCTGGTGATACCGGTGAATGACCCAGCGTAATCGGTGGCCTGTCCGGAGTATGAGGTGAGCTGACAATCTGTGGCGCGTCCGCCAACTTGGGTTGTTCTAAATACACAGGATGTGCTGGGGTTTCTTGGTTAGCAACATCATCAGTCTGTTTGGTGCTGGCCTGCTTTGACAAATTACTAGGAGGACCAGGGGGGCTAAAAGGGTGTTCATCCGTTTCAGGAGGATTGACAGTATGATCTTCCGCGTGTCTGTGAGCAACACCGTTCGCATCACTGCCAGCAACAGGCAACCGATCTGCCAAAGGGGTGGCCGGCGACCGAGCACCACGTCTTGTCGAGAGCTTGCGCAGCATCTCTGTCCTAGCCACATGCCTCTGGGATGTGTTCCTTTGGAGCGAGGGATCGTCCACATCCTCCGACGCAGCATCGTGTTCCGTAGCCAGAGGATTATCTGTGGACTTTAAGCTTTCACTTCCACGAGGAGCATGGGCGAAGCGACGAGAGCTGCGTCGAGCGGTGGCAGCATGCTCGGGGATGCCTTGGTCCAGGGCTTGAACAAAGGCTGCCTTGCGTTGTGCCTCGGCCATCGCACTCAAACCGCCTATGGTTCTGCTTCTGCGCAATTGCGGTCGCTCTATCTTCGCCACAGAGTGACGCTTTTCCTCTTCTTGTTGCTCCTCCGCCGTATCACTGACAGGACTGACTGCACCTTCGCGGAAGCTCTTTCCCAGGAGCTTCTCCATGGCGTATTGCCGCGCTGCCGCACTTGCCGCACTGGTGCTTGCGCTCCTGGCAAGACCCGCAGTGGCTCTCTCGTGCAGTATCCGCGCCCGAAGCTGCTCCAGAGAAGGGAGTGGGGACTTTGCGTTGCGCGACTGCCCCCGCGACAGGTTGGTACCGAACATGATGTGACTTGCCGAAGAGGCCTCTGAGCCTTGGCGGTCGTTGTACGGCGTACCTTCACGCGAATCTACATTTGGCGTCGAAGCTCCGTGGGACATGGCTGAGGGTTGGTCAGCAACTAGAATAGGAGTAGGTGCATTGCTTCTCTCAAAGGTCGCAGGTGGATTTCGCTCTGCAGGTGAATCTTCAAGATGGTTCGGCCCCGGAGACTTGCCTCGCAGTTCTCGCTGGGATGCCGCTCTTCTGAGCTTGGCAACTGCATTGGTGCGCGCTATGGAACCGTTTCGCTGGATGCCAGGTTGTTTGTCGTCTGTGTGTGGCACGTCCCGAGAAGATGTGCCTTGCTCCACTGTTGGCCACGGCGACCGGACAAACGACTGATCGACCAAGGGTTCGTCGCTTTCCACTGGATCACTCTCGGGGGCATGCCAGTACTGGTGCTGTACAGATTGCTGAACCGCATCTGCTCCCTCTCGCAGAGCAGATTGGATGTGAGCATTGTCTTGGTGCGAGGCGAGGAACATGATAAGAATGTTTGGGTGTGATGACCTCTGCAATGACGTTCTCAACCATGTGTACGGCCATCCATGATGTGATGGATATGTCGGGTGGAAGTGAGGGGTGAGGGGTATACACACTGTCCCAGCGAGATCTTCGGTGTTTGTGTTGATGGGTGCGCTTTCTTCACATTGCTATGAATACTACAAATCTCGCGGAAATATTACAGAAAGTCACACAAATAGTATTATGCCGTGCTTGCATCAAAACCGTGTTTGTTTTGCGTACCTTACGTGGCGGCCTCGCAGGAGCGAGGCCACCGATTTGTACGCGTCGAAAGGCTCCGTGCTGGCTCCGCACTTTCACACGTGCACCGTCTCGTCGCTTCATCGAAACGTCACGATCCACTTCGTACCTCCGTAGCATTCCTTCTAGCATTCCGTGACGAAGTTACACGAGACAATCGAACACTCGTTGTTAGTTCATATCCTGTCGTGGATTGATGTCTTTGTGGTGCATCGCTTTGAATCGCACCCAGACCAACACTTTGTACCCGCCACACATTGCAGCGCACCCCATCAAGCGCAGCCACTTTCCCATTTCCCCATTCACCATTCATCGTCTATTCTGTCTTAGGTCGAGTTCAGGGTGGTCGATCGCAGTTCCGGACATTCCGGACTGCTTACCGCCACCTTAGCTGCTCATCGTCCAATATGTCGGCTCCTTTTCCCCCTTCCAAACCGGGTCTAGGACCACCACCAAGCCTCGATGGGCTTTCTTCACTTTTGTCAGAGGTAAATGGGAAGCAAGAAGACGGTGTGCCCTCTGCAAACCCGAGGGGCATGCATCGCTCAGGGATCAATGGCACAAATGACAAGCCGAATGGATTGTCATCCGAACGCAAAGAATCCTCGCACTCTTCCACATCGCTTCTGTCCCCAAATCATCCCAACAATCTTCGGAAACAAGCCAAAACGCACCTGGATCCTTCTTTCAGTGTGAAGAGCTACATTGGTGCGGCTAACGCTCTGCTGGAAAAGGCGCGCTCCAGTGACGCACAGGGTCAGGCCGAGCAAGCGTTTGTCAACTACCTCAAATCGGCTGATGTGGCTGCCAACATTCCAAAGCATGCTGACTGGCCCAAGACTGTGGAACAAAGAGGACCCACCTATTTCCGCTACCAAGACTTCATGAAGAATGTTCCCGACATCATACAGCGCGGTCATCGTCTGGAAGAACTCCTCAAGGCTCGGGAAGAGGCGCGTGCTGAAGATGCTCGCAATGCAATTCAACAAGAGAAGAAACCATTCGTCGAAAAGGATCTGGAAGGCGCTGTAGGTGGTACTGATGCCGTGACGGAAGAGTATGGGCAACTAGATTCGCTCGCAGATCGCTTGTCAGCCCTGAGGGCAACGAGCACAGACAGAAAACGCATGAGCCTTGCTCACCTGCCACGACCTGCAGTCATCCAACCAGAACACTCACATGATCCCCCTGGTTTTCCTTCCGAGACCGTCAACTCATCTCTAGCCAGTCCACAATTGGAGAAGTCAGGCTTTAGTGCTATCACAGATGGTGTTCCCGTTGGCCCCGATATGCAGCCTACACACCTTGCCACCGCATCAGAGTTTAACAAGTCCTATCCGACACTGGATGACTTCGAGTCGCGCCAGTCTCGACCGGAAAGCCCATCGCGTCCGCTGCCTGTCCCTCCCACGCAGTCATCCAAGCCGAGCAGGCCACCCATGCCTCCACCTGCGAAGCGTGATATCACCGTGGAGGAGCTCTTTCCGGTTTTATATCCTGGCTTTGATACTGTTCAGGATGCTCGTCTCGGCACCAAGATGGTCCGCCGCAAGTCGCCCAAAGTTCTTCTATTGGATGTGCGTGGGCGTCAAGACTTCGACGCAGCACATATCAAGTCGTCGGATATTGTCTGTATCCCACCAGCATTGCTGCAACAAGGAATGTCGCCAGAGGATATCGAATACACTCTTCACTCCAACAGCACCACGGAAGAAGCATACCTGTATCAGTCTCGCAGTGTGTATGATTTGATCGTCATCTGCGACAAGGATGGACGCGGAGTGTTCGGTGCGGTGGAAATTGTGTATCGTGCGATCTGCCAAGATGGATCACGTCGAGCCCCCAGCCAGAGTCCTATGTTCTTGGTTGGCGGCGTCGACAGATGGTCGCGCAAAGTTGGAGAACAAGGTTTGCAAGGGCACTCGACTAAGCGGACCTTGCAGTCACAGCCATCTTCCTCGCCGCCTGTCCAATACCGAGAGACAGGATCTTTAGGAGAGTCAACGGACAGTCGAACAAAGCGACAGGCCATGTATGTGAGCAACCCGCCGCCTGCTGCACTTGTCCCAGGTAGTAGCACAAGTGCGAGTCGCAGTCGTGCAAGTAGCTACACACCAAGCTTGAATGTCTTTGATTCTCCCTCTGTGCCCGCACGAACATATCAGTCTCCCGCCGGGATATCGAGTGCCTCACATTCTCTCCACACCAGACAGCCACATCTTCCGCCGTACTCTTACAATGGAATGAGCGCTGCATCCGGGAGACAGAGTACGAGTGCGTTTGATTATCCACAATTAGGAGGCGCCACACCCACACCGCCCGCTGCCGCCGCTGTGTCTGCGAACGGTCGCTTGCAGCCCGCTGAGACGAGCCACGGCACGTCGTTGGACATAGCCAGAAGGCCTACAGTGCCTCCGCCCGGGGGTGCGCCTATCCACACACAGTCCAGGCAACTTTCGCACAGCATTCCTCGAGTGGATACGAATGTCCGTGTCGGAATGACCGGATTGAAGAACGTGGGCAACTCGTGCTATATCAACTCGACGCTGCAGTGCCTCAGTGCGACTATACCCCTGGCGCGGTTTCTTCTCGATGGCTCGTACAAGAAGGCCATCAATCGTAGCAACCCACTCGGCACACAAGGCGCTCTCGCGGAAGCGTTTGCCCAGTTGATCCGTGTGTTGTGGTCTGAGCAGTACACATTTGTGTCGCCAGTCACTTTTCGAGAAGCTATCACTCGGTTTGCGCCAACGTTCCGGGGATGTGATCAACACGATGCGCAAGAGTTTCTCGCTTTCCTTCTGGACGGTCTCCACGAAGATCTCAACTATGTCAAGACAAAGCCACCTCCAGTAGAAATGTCGGAGGAACGGGAAAGGGAGCTGGAGACGCTTCCTCAGCAGATTGCAAGTGTGAAAGAATGGGCAATATATCGAGAAAGGAATGATTCTCTGATCGTTGACTGGTTCCAAGGCCAGTTCCGCAACAAACTTACGTGTCTGACGTGTGGCAAGACCTCAACAACGTACAATGCATTTTTGTACTTGTCCTTGCCGATTCCACCTGCGCCACGAGGGAGCGGTGCGAAAGTCACTTTGGCACAGTGTCTCGATGCATTCACCAGGGATGAGATTCTTGATAAGGCTGATGCGTGGCACTGTCCACAGTGCAAGAAGCCAAGACGAGCAACCAAGAAGCTGACCATCTCCCGCTTACCACAAGTGCTGCTCATCCATTTGAAGCGCTTCTCATTCAAGGGACCATTCACAGATAAGGTGGAGACGAACGTGACGTTCCCCACATCAAACTTAGATCTGACCAACTACATGCCTCCACCATTGCCACCGGGGGCCGTTCCCAAGGGGATGCCCGTCAGCGCCAGTCAACAACCCCCCTATGTGTACGATCTGTATGGCGCCACGCATCACTTTGGAAGTCTCAGTGGAGGGCACTACACAGCCACCATTCGCACCCAAGGTGAGAATGGAGAGCCACTATGGAAGTACTGTGATGATAGTCGCATCACCAATGCGGATGATCGGCAGATTCACAGCTCGTCAAGCTATATTCTGTGGTGGCATCGCAAAGGCCGCTAAAGTATGACGAGCAAGCACCCTATGCCTTTCATGACAACTTTTTACGATCTACATCTTGAACTACATCATCTCCTTCGCTTTCATACATCTGATATCAATGACTGACTGTACAATTATATCCCTTGCCTGACATAATAAAGAGACGCGTTGCCTCCTTCCCACCTTCCACTCGCCATTCACCATGACAGTAGCACATTTTGTCTCCTTCAAGTTCCCCACGGGAACATCGCAGGATGTCATCGAAAATCTCACAAAGGAATTCAAACAGCTGAAAACAACATGCGTCAAACCCACAGACGTAGGACACCCAGCCAAGTACATCGTTGACATCGTGGGCGGGCCAAACATCTCCATCGAGTCGATGGGGCATGGATTCCATGTAAGGCAGCGAACGAGTCCCAGACAATGACTGACTCTCTTCAGATTGGCGTCGTCGTAACATTTGCCTCGGTGCAAGATCGCGACTACTACGTCCAGGAAGATCCCATCCACGCACAATTTGCTGTAAGTGGCCGTATCTGCGCGTTAAGACAAATGCTGACCGAGACAATGGCAACAGAAAAAGGCCAAAGGCCTGGTCGAAGATGCATTTATCTTTGACATAGAACAATAGGGTGAAACATGCAACACATTCACGTAGCACACACACGATGTCCATCTGTGAGATACTCTTTCCATATCCCCCTGTGACACCATATCCACCTGTACCTGTGACAAACTCTATTTCCATTGTATTCATCAGTGAACGGAGTGTACATTGCGCTGGTGAAGAAAGGCGATGGAACGTGGCGGTACATCATTGCCTTATTATTCAGCACTTAGTTGCCTTGTTGTTCTTGCTGAAGCTTGGCATAGAAGGCGTCGCCTAGAATGAAGATTCAGTCAGTCTTGGAACATGTCTTGAGAGGACACTCACGTCGTTGAATGCTGGGAAGGTGTATGCCGTACCTGCGAATGGATTTAGGTAAAAAACTATAAGCCATTCAGTGAGTCACATACCAGTATCCGTAGCCAGCAACTGTGCCACCGCCGAGAGCGACGCTGAGATCGAGAATGAGGCGTTTGCGGAGCTTGCCAGTGATGGCAGGGACTTGTGAAGCGAGAGCCATAGCTGATGGAACAGGTTGGTATGTCAGCGCGGGTGGTGTGCCTGCTCTCTGGCGAGACTCACTGTGTGAAGGCGATCGGTGCGTGTGAAGGAGGAAGGAGCACCCGCCAATCCGCTTGTTGCGCGCGGTGGTATACGGAACTTGTTGTGTGCACGTGATCAGGAAGGTACGGCGATCCATGTTGTGAAGCGCTCACCCACTACCACGACGGCTCGAGATCCACCATCCGTCAAGAGGAACACAATGTCAGACAATGGCATGGACGTGGACGGGCTCTTGGAAGAGGACATTGAGGTCCGCAATGAGCCTCTTGCGGCTTCGTCATCCAGAGCGGACCATTCCGAAGCACTCGAGATGCTCGAAGATCGTGCTCGCGGTCGAAACATGGCCGTGCCTACCGATGACGCCAGAGTGCGACGACGCTTGCGAGGTTTGAACGAACCCATCACATTATTTGGCGAGCGACCACCGGACAGAAGGGAGCGTCTCCGCGAGATCATGGTGCGCTTATCGCGTGAATCGGGCGAAATAGTGGAGAGCGAGGAGGAGGAAGGCGAGCCAGAGGTGAGATGAGCGCTTGACAATGCACCGAGGTATGGACTAACGACCAAAAAGCAGGAGGAAGAGTTTTACACAGAGGGCACCATGGACCTTGTCCAAGCTCGTCGGGATATAGCTCGTTTCTCTCTGCAAAGAGCCGCCCAGCGTGTTGCTGCACAAAAAGAGCAAGCCAAGATCCCGCTGTCACGGATTATTGCCACACGGAAAGACGTCTTTTCGCCGCTCAAACAATTCACAAACCTAGGCTCGCAGATCGGTGACACAAGACCTATCAGTATTGTTCGCTTCAGCCCCGATGGGAAGCTTCTGGGCACGGGAAGCTGGAGTGGTGGAGTGAAGCTATGGCACGTGCCGGACCTTAAGGAGAAGGCCGTCCTTCGTGGACACAGCGACAAGGTGAGCGGGCTGTCATGGCACCCACAAGCGACCATCACACAACCAAGCTCCGCACTGAATGTGGCGACCGGATCAGCAGATGGGGATGTGATGCTTTGGAATCTGGACTCGGACAAGCCTATGTCCACGTTACGTGGCCATCAAGCCCGTGTCGCTCGAGTGGAGTTCCATCCGAGCGGCTCGTACGTTGCCTCGGCGTCCTTTGACGGCACTTGGCGGCTCTGGGACGCCGCAAAAGGCTCAGAACTGCTCATGCAGGAAGGACACGCCAAAGAGGTGTACACGGTCGCCTTCCAACGCGATGGCGCACTTCTGGCCTCAGGCGGCTTGGACGCTATTGGAAGGATCTGGGATCTACGTACCGGCCGAACGGCGATGATTCTCGACGGGCACGCTCGAGAGATCCTTTCGATCGATTTCGCTTCCAATGGATACACACTCGCTACGGCATCGGCAGACGATACCGTCAAAATTTGGGATTTGAGGCAGCTAAAACAAACGTATTCGATTCCGGCTCATAAGAGCAATTGCTCTGACGTGCGCTTCTTTCAGAGCGCTAGCGAGCGCCCTGGTATTCCAAGTGGAAGCGGAGTTGTCGACGGTGCACCAGCCGCCACCAACGGCGATGGCGAGATTCACCTGCCACGCTCCTCTATGTTCCTTGCGACAAGCGGCTATGATGGCTATGTCAAAATCTGGTCTGCGGATGACTGGCAGATCTTGCGTGCCATGCATGCCGACTCGAAAGCGATGAGTGTGGATATCAGCTCTGACGGCAAGCACCTCGCGAGTGGAGAGTGGAGTAGAACATTCAAGCTGTGGGGAGCGCTCTAGGTATTCACATATACATTGTACACTATCCATCACAATTATTGTACACTTGGCTCGGATGATGATGCATGACGAGGAAGAGTTGACGCTGCTTAGAGGCCACACGATGAGGATGAGTAGCAGCGTCTGAAACCACGGCGGCAACGTCTGATTTGGTCCCACACTTCACTGAACCGACTGAGGCTTGTCATAGCCATACAAGCTTCGCAGAGCTGGACTGAGATTTTTGCCATTCGACACTTGATTCTTTGCTTGCCGCGCTAGTTCGCCTGCGTTGATGACAGCTTGGGACGAATCCACTTTGGACTTTTTGCTTTCCAGCAGAGCGTCCTCCTGTTTGCGTTTGCGTTTCTCCTCGTGCTTATGATGCTTGGGATCGTCACTATTTGCACTTCTGTTCTTTTTCTTGCGTGCCTTTTCCGCTTCACGATGCTTTTCCATGCATCTCCGCATCTCTTGCACCTCATCTGAGGTACCATTGATGATGATTACATCGCCTCCTGGCTGAATATCGTGCCTGCCTAGCGTCTTCGTAGAGAACTTGGTTCCACACACGGGGCAGTCAGCCGTATCCACGTCGTCACTCAGCGTACCGCGAAGGCCCGACTCGCTCATGACACAACCGCAAGGAGCCAAGTACACAAATCGGTGACGTCCATTCATTTGCCTTTGGGAGAGCGGACAGATAAATGGAGTGTTGTCGTCCTCTGTGTCCACCTCGGTGCTCGAAAACGACGGATTCGGGGTGAGTCTCAACTCTTTGATGTCCTTCAAGCCGCGCAGATGTCCCGCAACGGCGTTTGTTCGAGACGATTGTGCAGCATCCGTCGACTCAGCCCGCGCCAGCAGATACTTGACCACACTGTCTTTGTTGTATAGCCTTCCCAATGCATCCGACACAATGGGCGCCGAGAGCAGCTGCTTAGACAAGGCACAAGTGGTCGCCACAATGCGAGCCAGAAGCGCTGGATCTACATTGGCCTTGGCCTCACCCTCCTTCGCCCGGATGACATCCTTTCTGCGCAGAATCGTGCCGCCATCGTTACCCTGTGCAGAAAGCAAAGTGTCAGTAAGAAATCTATGGAACGCTTCGCACCACGTACCATCTTGGTTGCACAAGGTAAAGTGAACGACAAGGCCAATTACTTGAGGCCTCCCTCGTCGTTCACGTGCGTACAAGTGTTATTCGACGGACCCGGCCTCGCGAAAGAAACACACGCGCTTGGGTGTCTGCGCGCATGCCATTCGCGCAAGGATCTGGCGGATCCCTCTTTACACGTCGCTCGACAAGCACCTTCTTGTCCACAGCCAGCAAATAAGTGCGTAGAGCGAAAGGCACAATGAATGACGACTTAATCAAGGTTGTCAACCGGCTTCAAGAAACATTCAGTGCGGTTGGCATCGGTGGCAGCGGCGAAGTAGACCTGCCACAATGTGTTGTTGTGGGCTCCCAGTCCAGTGGGAAGAGTAGTGTGTTGGAGACGTGAGTGACAATATCAATACGGCAGATACCCTTCTCATCCCATCACAGTATCGTTGGCAAAGATTTTCTGCCTCGTGGCTCTGGCATCGTCACCCGCCGGCCATTGGTGCTGCAGCTCGTACACACGCCAAGCGCAAAGAATCAAAGCAGCGAAGGGCCGTCTACGGCTTCCGAGTATGCGGAATTCCTTCACCTTGACAAGACATTCACAGACTTTAATGAGGTCAAGAAAGAGATCGAAAATGAGACATATCGAGTGGCCGGCCAAAATAAGGGTGTCAGCAAGCTCCCTATCCATCTCAAGATTTATTCACCTCATGTTGTAAACCTGACACTCGTCGACTTGCCTGGACTTACCAAAATTCCAGTCGGGGACCAGCCAACAGATATCGAGAGACAGATCCATGGACTCGTTACCAGCTATATCTCGAAACCAAACTGCATCATCATCGCCGTCAGCCCCGCAAATGTAGACTTAGCCAATTCGGACTCACTGAAGTTAGCACGATCTATCGACCCTCAAGGACGAAGGACGATTGGTGTGCTAACGAAGCTTGACCTGATGGACAACGGTACACATGCTCTGGACATCTTGACTGGTCGAGTGTATCCATTGAAGCTGGGATTCATCGGCGTTGTCAACCGCAGCCAGCAGGATATCAATGGCAACGTCTCCATGATGGCTGCAAGAAAATCCGAGCAGGAGTTCTTCTCGTCACACCCAGCCTACAAAAATATCGCCCACAGGTGTGGTACGAAGTTCTTGGCCAAGACACTCAATCAGGTTCTCTTGTCTCACATCAAAGACAGACTGCCGGATATGAAAGCGCGGCTGCAGACGCTCATGACTCAGACTCAGCAAGAGCTAGCAAGTTTTGGCGATACGGCGTTTATGGGCGAGGGGCATCGTGGCTCGCTCATTCTGAAGCTCATGACCCAATTTGCGCGTGACTTTGTCAACTCCATCGACGGCAAGACACTCGAGGCGTCCACGAAGGAGCTATGTGGTGGCGCGCGGATCTATTTTATCTTCAACGACGTGTTTGGACATGCTCTAGATGGAATCAATCCCACACAAAACCTGACCACGCAAGATATCCGAACCGCCATTCGAAACAGTACAGGCCCTCGGCCCAGTCTTTTTGTTCCCGAGCAAGCGTTCGAACTTCTCATCAAACCGCAAATCAAGCTTCTCGAGCCGCCAAGTATTCGCTGCGTGGAGCTTGTGTACGAAGAGCTGATGAAAATATGCCACAGCTGCACAAGTACAGAACTGCAACGCTTCCCTCGGCTCCATGCGCAGATCATCGAGGTGGTGTCAGACCTACTACGTGAGCGCCTGGGACCCACTTCAGATTATGTGCAAAGCTTGATTTCCATCCAAGCTGCCTATATCAACACGAACCACCCCGCTTTCGTGCAGGACTCCGCCAATATTGCCCGTCAAACACGCGAAGGGCATCAGCGGCACGCCACCCCTATGATCAAGGGACCCAGCTCCTCTGGACGCCGCGGGTCCGTAGATTCTGATGGATATAGCGAGGCGAAGGTGGTGGAAGAGGATGATGACAGCCGGGGGTTCAAAGAGACAAAGTCTCTGACGGTCAATGGGCATATCGCCAAGCCTAATGGCCGAGACGCACGCGAAAGCCGCAGCGAACATGTCGCTGGTGTCTCTCGTGCATCTCCCGATAATACCAAGGACTCCTTCTTGACGTATTTCTTTGGCGGTGCCAATGGCTTACAAGGCCCAGCACCTGCTTCAACCACATCCACAGGGCTGGGACAACGTGGTTCCCTATTTGTGGAGCCCAAGGAGAGCGACACAATCAGTAGTCAAGGGAGCACAGCGGCATATGGAATGCGCAGCTTAGAAAAGCATCTCGAAGCGACACCGCTCAGCTCGGATGAACTCACCTTGACAGATCGCGAGGTGCTGGAAACATCTTTGATCCGCAGTCTGATAGGCTCGTACTTTGGGATTGTCCGCCAATCCATCCAAGACCTCATTCCCAAAGCCGTCATGCACCTTCTCGTTGACCATAGCCGAGAAGCCATTCAGAACCGACTGGTATCGTCCTTGTTCAAGGAATCCCTCTTCGAAGACCTTTTGGAGGAGGACCCAGCTCTGACGGGAGAGCGAAACCGTGTGCTTGCGCTCTTGCAAGCATATCGCAAAGCATTCGAAGGTATGTGAATAGGCGATCATAAGCTCCCAATTGACCCTCTTATGTCTTAGTCCTGTCCGAGGTCACATTCAAGCCGTAAACCACTTGTATCTTTTCTGCATGTTCCTGTCGAGTGCGACAACTTTCCTTAACTCTTTGTAAGGTTTATTACTACTTGAGGTTTCGTAGAATCCCATTGTAAAGCGATCCTTCGCGTCTGCGTTTTTTGCCTGCGCTTAGACCAAGTGTTGTCCACGTCCTGTTTTCTGTGTCCTGCGACACTTTTCTCCACCCACATACCATGGCCGATGATCAGGAGGCTCTGCTGGCACGTATCAGTGCTTTGAGCGGAGCCATTCAGAAGCATAGAGCGGCAGAAGCAGAAGCATCGTCTCCCTCTTACACACGCGCCACCCCCGGATACAGAGGCCCGCGACCTTCCAGTCGTGGTCGGGGGGCACTCTCACACGGACCCCAGAGTAGTCGACATCGTTCCATTGTCTTTACTGGACCATCGTCAGAGCATCCTCCTTTGGCAACAGGAAATGATGAAGGTACCGCAACACAACTCTCTGAAGCATCCACTTCGGAGAATGGGCAAGGGTGGATCAAGCGCAAATCTACACATAACATGAGTCTTGTCAGCTCGAAAACGTTTGAGAAAACGTAGGTACATGAACGAGAGGCAGACATCGACTGACCTAAACGCCAGTGAGCCCGCACGACTGGCAGCACTTGCAGCTGCTCAAACTTCGAAGCATACCGGCAAAGCACATCTTCCACCCACATCGCGGCCAACAACGAAAGCAAGAAAGAATACGAATAGCGTGCGACGAGGCGATAATATGGGCGAGGTCATTGTCGATGGTGTAACCTTCGAGTTCGACGAAACAGGCACACGACTTGTCAAGAAGGCACCTCGCGCTGCCGGAGAGGATGACGAACATGACACTCCTCCATCTGCCGAAAACACATCTACGCCACTCAGAACATCGATTGATGGGAAGAAATTTGTTAGAACCAAGACAGGGAACTTGATTAGCAAGGAACTGCTGGATCGTCGTCGACAAGCAAAGCGTGACCTGGCTCGACTCCAACGACTGGACGCCATGGGCAAGCAGATTGCGGCGCAGGAGAAAGTCCGGAGCCGTGGCAAACAGAGCTCAAGCTCGATCGCAACCAGGAAGAAGCAGCTCTGCACTTTCTTCACCAAAACAGGCCAATGCAAAAACGGACTTTCTTGTCCGTTTCAACACGACCCTTCGCGTGTCGCCATCTGTCCGAAGATCTTGCGTCCAGCAGGATGCCCTCTACCCAGCGGAACCTGTCCTTTATCCCATGAACCACGGGTGGAACGAGTGCCGCATTGCGTCCATTTTCTCGGCAATGCAGGTGCCTGTCGGAATGGCGATGCGTGTCTCTACACGCACCCGCCGTCCGACATACATCTAACCAACGAAAGTCCGATTTGTGCGCAATTCAGCCAGTATGGATGGTGTCAGCGAGGTGACAGATGTATACACCGTCACACATTTGACTGTCCTGACTTTCTGCGCAAGGGCCAGTGCGACCGTCGAGGCTGTAGACTGATGCATGTTGTCCGTAGTAGCAAGGAGTCCGAGTCACAAAGCGCTTTGGAGGATGCCGAGTTGTTTGTACGCGATGACGACGCACACCTGCACGAAGACAGCGTCGAGGAGGGGGAGGAGCAAGCTGCAAATCAGGGACCGTCCCATAAACGTCCACGATATGATGAGGATGACCCCCACAGCACAGTCTCGTTCCAACAGCGTCGGTCCCAGTCCAAGGCATTTACTGGGCAGAACGACTTCATCTCCTTAGACGACGACGCAGAAGACGAGCAGGGAGACGAGCAGGAAGACGAGCAAGAGTCGTCGGAGGAGGACGAGGATGCGTCCGTGCACACAGATGCTTCGGACGAGTAAACAGGTACACACAGGAAGCTGAGCGAAAGGGAATGTGTGTGATTGCACGAATCATATTTGTACACTACGTCTGTATTTCAATCCATCCATCTACTTCTCGGGCATCGCGCAGATAGACAGTTCACGCATCTCCTGCAAGACCCCCTCGACTTGGGCATCCAACTGACCATCAGCATACTCTTCGCGGACGCCTTCTGCGAAGTACCGCTGCACACCACCGAGTTTTTCATACCCTTCTTCGGCGAAGCGTGCCTGCATCCGAACCATGGCCTCGAAGCTTGGGTTCAAATAGGGAATCCGTAGATCGAGGAGTTGCGGTAGTTCATCCATCAGCTGTGCGTTCATGGCTTCGTAGATGTTCTTGGCATCCTCCAACTCCTTCTCGGCGCGAGGAAGCTTCGAAGGGTCCTCACTCGGCTTGTCAATGAGCTTGCGATGTCTGGATCTAGCTGCATCATAGTCCAAAAGCTGGGGAAGAGTGTCAGAGGCACGACTACATCATATCGCTGTTCCTACCTTTTTATTGCGCTTGTCGATCGTTTTATTGATTTCGGGGAAATAGCTACACAGCTTTCCAACGGGTTCAAGCACAGTCGCCCGGAAGGGTGCGTCCAGCTCCCTAGCTGTTCGTGTGTCTAGCTCGTCCACGGCCCTTTTGTATGCATTGGCAGCCATGGCAGCATCGGAAGAGTCGTTATAAAAGCCATCGACCGTCTCGGCAACACGAGCTTGTGAGGAAGCCAGGGCTGTGATTCATGTCAGAAAAGTGTCTCCCCTATCTCTTTGTTCAGTACGTACACCTCATCGCATCAAGATAAGCCTTGGCTTCCTTTTGGAGTGCCAGCGACTCCTTTTCCAGTAGCTTGTACCGTGCCACTTCTTCTTGGAAGTCCGAATCGATGGTACGTTCGACCTGTCCGGTCCGCTGCATAAGCGTGGTACCAGCTCGGTTGAACGATTTCTTAAAGCCGCCCCACGACATCTTGCTAGGGAATGGGCGTCTCTAGGCGGCAGTGTCCGACGAGATCTACGATATGATGTGCGCGCTGGGGCACTGGGAGGCGGGAACACGTGGACCGCGCCTTTCCCATCGGCACGACCGTGCGCGGCTGTGCCTTATTCCAGACAGCTGGCGCGGCAAGTGTTGGAAGAGTACAAAGCGTGTTTGAAAAGCGGCAACAGTACACATTCTTGCGGCAGGCATCGATGGTTGCTCCCTTCAAACCATGAATTTAGAGGTAAATCAGACGACCGCCAGACCTCGAAGGGGCCAGTCGGTGGCCGTAGGTATTCCGGACACAAAAAACGAAGGTCTGCATACACAAGAAGCAGAAAAGGTGAGTCTTATCGTCCTGGACTGCCCGAATAGCTCACCATGAGTTCGGCAGAAATCCGTTCAGCACCCTGTTCCTCCCAAGGGACTCTCCATAAAGCGAGATGCGCTTCTTCTAGCGGTCCTTACGCTTCTTGCCGGCCTGCTTCGCTCCTACAAAATATGGCACCCGGACCAAGTCGTATTTGATGAGGTCCACTTTGGCAAGTTTGCCGCTTATTACATTCGGAGAGAGTATTTCTTCGATGTCCACCCGCCATTTGCAAAGCTCATGCTCGCTTTTGCGGGGCTTCTAGCTGGCTTCAAAGGCGACTTTGAATTTGAGAATATCGGAGACAATTACATCAAAGCTGGTGTGCCTTTCGTACGCATGAGGGCTGTCCCGGCCCTGTTAGGCACGTTGCAAGTTCCTCTCGTATACATCATCATGCGTGAGACAGGGCATGCCTCCACCATAGCGGCTTTCAGTGCATGTCTTCTTTTGTTTGGTAAGCGGGCACCCTTCCAAAAACGGACGTAGCTCACCGTCTTGTATAGACAATGGCCATATCACGCAAGATCGCCTGATTCTCTTGGATGCGACACTTGTCCTGTTCGCCACGCTCAGCCTGTACTGCTACATCAAATTCTACAAGCAACGCTACAATGAGTTCTCGTTCAAGTGGTGGGCATGGATGATCGCTACGGGCGTGTCCCTCGCCACGACAATGAGCTGCAAGATGGTCGGCCTCTTGACGATCATGTCGGTGGGCACTGCAGTCCTCTTTGATTTGTGGAACCTACTGGACGTACGCAGAGGCATTGCCATGGACCACCTCGTAAGACATTTCACGGCACGCGTTGTCGGCTTAATTGTCGTACCTGCGTTTGTGTATCTGTTCTGGTTTTGGGTGCATTTTGCTATCCTCATCAAGAGTGGTCCTGGTGATAGCTTCATGAGCTCGCAATTCCAAGAAACTTTGCAAGGAAACCCCATGTTGGCCCAAGCGCGTCCTGTACATTGGTATGATCGCATTACCATTCAACATCGGGGCACCAACGCATATTTGCATTCACACGAAGAGTTGTACCCTCTCAAGTACGACGATGGGCGCATTTCGAGCCAAGGACAGCAAGTAACAGGTTATCCCTATAACGACACCAACAATATCTGGCAGCTCATTCCCCCAAACGACGTCAATATTTCCGATCCCTCCGAACGGCCAATCAGACACAAAGATCAGATTCGTCTGCTTCACATCAATACTGACTCGTTCCTCTTGTCGCACGATGTAGCCTCCCCGCTCATGCCCACGAATGAAGAGTTCACCACATGGCCTGCCAACGACTCTTCGCGGTTTCAGGACACGCTCTTCGAGTTTCAGATAGATGGACAAAAGGACGATGGCCGTGCCGTGTGGAAATCGAAGAGCAGCTGGTTCCGCTTGATTCACGTCCCTACACGTGTGTCTCTCTGGACACATACTGATACTCCACTTCCTGAATGGGGCTTCAATCAGCAGGAGGTGAACGGAAATAAGAATGCACTCGATCGGTCAGCGCTTTGGTTCGTCGACGAGCTATATCCGGAACCAGAATTAGACGACTACGAAGAGCGCATCAAGCCTCCACCCCCTCGCAAGCTTCAGAAGATGAATTTCATCCTCAAATTCACCGAGCTGCAACTCCAGATGCTCCAACAAAACGCTCACCTGACGCAGTCGCATCCGTACGCTTCGTCGCCGATCAATTGGCCTTTTGTCCTCTCGGGCATATCGTTTTGGACAGAGAACGATACCTTGCGCCAAATCTACCTGGTCGGAAATGTCGCGTCCTGGTGGCTCACCGTGTTGAGTGTGTCTGTCGTGACTGGTGTGATGTTGGCGGACACTCTGGCCAGGCGACGCGGCCTATACCCAATCGAGCATGTTGTCCGTCAGCGGCTCTACAACTCGACAGGCTTTTTCCTTGTGGCCTGGGCGTGGCATTATCTCCCATTTTTCCTCATGAATCGCCAATTATTCCTGCACCATTACCTACCCGCACATGTATGTGCGTGCCTGGTAGCTGGCAGTGCCCTGAATTTCATTGGAAACGAGACTGTCGATGCACCCGTCAGCAACGTGGGTCCCTTGCTGTCTCGTCGAGGATACATCACTTCACGAACCAACATTGTCTCTCGGCCGACCAAGCTCGTCGCCGGTGCTCTTGTGGGTGCTGTTGTCGTTGTCTTCTTCCACTTAGCTCCACTGACCTACGGTGATCGTGGACTGTCCCCTGAGGAAGTGGAAGCCCGCAAATGGCTGCACTGGACATTGCACTTCGCCAAATAAGTCCATCCAAAGTGTACTCCGGAGTGTTTCGAGCAATGCAATGTACTGTCCGCACGCAAGTCGAACAAATCTATTATCATACGCACTTCAGTAATGTATATTCCATTCATGACAGAGGACATAAGAGGGGAAGAGATGCGTTCAATGCGTTGGACAT
Organism: Meruliopsis variegata; assembly: GCA_037044235.1. Classification (NCBI taxonomy): domain Eukaryota; kingdom Fungi; phylum Basidiomycota; class Agaricomycetes; order Polyporales; family Irpicaceae; genus Meruliopsis; species Meruliopsis variegata. The sequence goes on from JAWLTJ010000011.1 coordinate 215,505, forward strand.
ATGCCTGATTGAACGAGAAATCTAGATGTATCGTCTGGAATAGAGAGTCCATTTTGATAATGTCATAGTGTGGGTCGATAGCCCATAAAAGAACACAAGGTCCACATGCTTGCAATGTCATGGCGGCCAGGTTGGATGCGTGGATGGTCAAGAAAACAGAGAGCCGTGCATGGAGCACACCAGTACGCTTGTCTCTGGTGGAGGAACTCAAGGAAAGAGGCCCAGGTATCGTGGGTGGTCCCGCAAGACGCGCCCTAGGTTGCTAATTCTGGGGAGACGAGAGAAGTCAACGACGGAAACGGAAAGGCGTATCGTACTTACAATGACTTTGATGGGATGCAGTAGCACCGGTGCGCGGCAGACGCCTTCTCGTTCCTTCCAGCCCACGTACATTTCCTTGGCGTGTGCACCATCATAACTGAAGAAAAAATGGTTAGGAAATAAGCGGCAAGTAAGAGATAGAGTACGTACTAGAAGGCGCTGTCTCGCATAATCTTCTCGTTGAGTTTCTTGTAAAAGTCCGGGCGGTTGATGCGCGAGTGCAAGACTTCTGGATCCCAGTAATGCCGGAAGTATACAGGGTGTGGTGCGTATACACCCTTGAACGGCAACGGCAGGTTGTGGGTGAAGCCGGCCTCGGGGTAGAAGCTGTGATCGTGCGAGGTGGGCAATTGCGAGTGTAGAACAAGTGTCGTGGGCCATGCCTCACAATGCAACGACTTCTTTGCCTCTGCATTGACGACATTCATCGCATCGAGAAGCGACCGCGACATTCGCATGTTGGTGCCAATCGAGGCGCGGCGATGCGTTGCTTGCCCTTGCGGGTAATTCTGCACATCGTACTCCCAATACCAGCCTGAACCTCGGGGATCAAAGATTGGACCCAAGGTAATTAAATCGGCCTCTTCGCCTCGGCCATCCACCATGGTTTTATTGTCTGCCCAGTTGGTTTCGGATGCTGACACGTTTCGAACGAACCATGTGTCATACTTGTCCATGCCAACAACCAATGGCTCTCGACGGGCGTAGTCTTCGATGCCCTCGAAGAATTCGCGGTAATTCCCAATATACCTCACATCCATCTCCCAGTTGTAGATGAAATCGTACTCTTGATGGTCAAGATAGAACTTCTGCAAAGGCATGAGACACGAGCGGTAGGAGCTTTGCGCAATCATATGGTTGAGGAACTTGCCGGGCAGCCCTGGATACAGTGCACACATCTCATCTTCCGTCCACAGCTCCACCAGGCCCCAGAATTCACGGGGGACGCTGGAGCGTAATACGTTCAAACGATCCCACTCGGATGTGAATACGGAAAGGTGACGTCCATGAACTTCGACGAGAATGCGAATGTCGTACGGGGTGTGAGGATTGTTGAGTGAAAGCTCGGAGATGAGTGCCCTCATATTCAGGATATCGTCTTCGCGCCAAACGTAGCCCTCGTAGCAGCGCATGACGAGTGCAGTCCGCTTCGTTTCGGGATTTGTCTTGTATCGGGGGATATTATCATCCTTTGGCTGCTGGTCCAGAATGTCGGCAATGGGTTGCATGGTTGGGTCGAATGGGTCCACGCCACCGGCTCTGCCACGTTCGTGTTCGCGCTGCTCGTAGCAGGCATCCATGAGGCCGCGCCAATCCGGATAGCTACCCAGGCCCAGATCTTCGGAGCGCACATTGGCTCGCCACATCCGATCACGCAAGTACCGTTCCCATGCGCCTTCATTCATCTGTGGCGGTTTCTGCGGTCCGTACAGTGAGTCGGTCACATTGAAGGTGGGTGCTTTGTTCTTGGGCGTTTCCGACTTGATTCCTCGAGCCGCATCCGCCGCTGCTTTATCGGCATACACTGGTTTGAGGTTCTCTGGATCGTCATCGTACAATGCAGCCTTATCCTTTCGGAGTTGTTCCATTTCCGTGTCGACCTCGGTACGGTAGGTGATGCCGAGCGCCTCATCTGTATACATACTGTATCGGCTACGATATGTCAAGCACTTGGAGTTGTCCATGCCGACCATTTGATAGTCACCCACGAGGGGAATAGGATGGGATTCCGGCGTGTCAAACACCTGCAGAGGAGCATTGGGCACCAGCTTGCCTCTAGGGCCTGGGCAGCGTTGGAAGCTAGAAGTAGGCTCCGAGGGGCCACTGAGTGGCATATCTGCCTGGCCCGTCGACGTTCTCTGGTGGGACAATACTGGGTAGGGATCCACACTGAGAAAATGTGAGATATATGCAGTGAGTGGGCTTTGTTTACCTACCGATAGTACGTCATTTCGCGCCACTCTGTCCACATGGCGCCAAACATGCCAAAGGCAGCCAATGTGCCGAAAGTCACAATGAAAAGTACCGTCTTCCAGCGGCGTATTAGAATACCCACTATACGCTGCATGGTGATGGGAGCTTTAGAAAAAGAGAAGCGTTCGCTTGGATGTAGATGAATGGAACCGCCGTGCAGAGGAGGCGTGTTGGACCGAGAAGGAGGTTTGGAAGAAGAAGGCGTATGAGGAAGATGATGAAAACGATAAGGAGGGGGTGCTTGTTGGTGTTGAGTACTGCTCGAACCAGAAGACACAGGGGACATCGAAGAAGGTGACAGATAGCTACCACTACCCTTCTCTGACGTCATGGCACGGACAATGTGGAACGTAAAGTAGAGAGCGCTACCGACACCGATTGCCTGTACAGCTACCTTGTCTACCGAGACAATTCCCTCTCCTGGATGATGACTCCCACGTCGTCGTGATTGGTGATGGTATGAAAGATGTCTATTTTTTAGCCTTGGGGTGTTCCCGGTTTCGATGCACGCGCGCTAGAGGGGGTTCGTTTGTCTTGCGCGCGCAAACCATCGATGCTTGCCTTGGAGTGCCTCTTAGTCTCTTCGCTATGGCGCGTGTTCTGCATCACAGTACAAAACAGATGTAGCGATGATCGCAGTGGAGTTTCAGACGTACAGAAACTAGTTTTCGTCATGACAGGCGTCGATGTATGTACAATCAATCAGCTTGATCAATAAAAATGGAAACATGTCTCGTGCCGTCCTGGAGACGTGGAATCTCCAAGGCAGATCGCGCAGAGTTCATGCCTGATTGCACAGTGCTCATGGTACGAATACAGGAGAGTGGGATGATGATATGTAGAGTGAGGTCACTCATCCTCCTACCAAACAGCATGAGACAAGATAAAAACAACACAGTACACTTACCTCCGAAAGTTTCGGTGCCAAGTAGAAGCGAACATGACCGTTGTCGAATGCAAATTCGCACTGTTCATCATGAGTATCCTTCTGCATGCGAGCATGTTACTCACCAATAGCGGAACCTCATTGCTCATGTGCAGAGCCACTTCACGGCACAAGGGCGCTGCTTTAGCAAAGTTGGACAGGTATTTGAGACTGAACGTGAGGCTGACACTTTGTTGCAACTGGATGCGCACAGGCACCATGTCGTCTCCGACACTTCCACCAGCCGCTTTCCTTTTCTTGCTGCGAGGCTCTTCGTCGTCTTCGTCCTCGTCATCGACCGTAGCTGCAGACCCACTGCCTTGCTTCAGTGTCAGCTTCGCGTTTCCGATATCGCCATCCGCAGCGAAGCTCACGCCGTCCTTGCTGACGTCAATCTTGACCGAGTCTCCGACGTTGGCCAAGTCACGCGTGATGCGAGCAAACTCGCTCGATGCCATACGGACCACGGCATCGTACTGTGTGTCGGGAATCCCAAGATGTTCGCTGTCAATATCCATGAGTTTCATGTCATACTCCGCGACGCGATCCGTTTCTAGGCGCCTTTTTCAATCCTTGTTCCAAGAGAACCATGCTTTAAGTACTCACTGCTGCCTTCAAACACCAACCCTAGGCTATCGCCATCGTCGTCCTTCTTGATGGTAAGGATATCCTCGTTGGCTGCTGTGCGAATGATCTTCGTCAAAGCAGTGAGGCTGATACCGATGCTCATCGGACGATCACAACGGTAGGGCTCGAAGCCTTCGCTTCGTAGCTCGACAGAAGAAAGGGCAACATGGGAGTTGTCCATGGCTTGCATTCGCTGCGCGCGGATAAGTATAGGGTAACACCGCTGCACGATAGACTTACTATGCCCTCTTCACTACAATCGAAGTTTGCATCTGTGACGAGTTCTCGAACAGCTGGAACGAATGAGTACATAGGCAATGCGACTTCAACTTGTGGACATACCATCGAGAACTTTCTTGAGCTAAAAGAGCATTGTGATCGTCAGACACATGAAGTACATACACGAATCTACTTACAACGGCAGCTTGGTTGAGACGGGCTTCCAGCATGGTGGGTAGAGTAGTGGGGGGTGAACGAGAAAAGCAACGAACGGCAACCAACACCAGACGCGTTTTGCGCAACGCGTGTTCGCGTGGACATCGATCGTGTTAATGAATTGCATGCAGTAAAGTACAATTAAGAATGTATAGTAAAAGGCCGTCGTCGTTGGTCGTCAGACACTCGCACTATAATGGAAAAAAGCGTCAACTGCGGTGGGCCATCGGAGCAGAAGACTGACTTCCGTGTCTGTGTGTGTCCTGATACCCCCCATAGGTATAGGAAGATGCTGCTTGCGGATTTTCTCTGCTTCCTCCCAACGCACGGCCCAGTATCTCTCCGGACCGAGGTTCTGATAAGCCCCCAATGGAAACACCAGGCACGGTGTTCCCGAAGGATGGTTGAATGTGCCTCCGAGATGGCCTTGGAGCGTGGCTGCGAGACAGAATGCTGACACAGCTGCACGACAAGACCATGGCTTGTCCAGGGCAGGTGTCGGGGACAGCAGGACACGGAAAAGAGTCACATCATTCTTGTGTACGTTGAGCGAGAAGCGCATCAGCAGAGCTTTGAGCTGGTGCGGCGCACACGGGGCCAGAATGGCACATTGGTCTGGCGTGTACGACGGCGATTCCATATGTGCAATGACAGTATTCTCTGCTTTGTTCTCGTCCCCCCATCGTCGTGTGTAATTCTGGGAGACCAGACGATTTTGATGCGTGCGATCATCCAGAATATCCTGAATATTGCGCGTGTGCAGTGTCCACCGTTTGCACGGCCAAGAGCGAGCCAAGTTCTGCCGACTCTGGGTGCCTTGCGCAAATTGGACAACAACAAGCGGCAACTCGACGCGCAGAAAATGAAGTTGCGGAAGTAGATGCTGCGCAAAGAAGCCTGACTCCAAAAACAGCTGGGCCAGTTGAGCGTGCGATAGAAGATCTAGAACCAAATGTCTAACGTTGCCAAGCATATTTTCCTGGCTGTGCACATCTTCATGTTCAAACAAGCATCGTAGTGTATCGGCGACGGCGTCATCGTCCGTCTCGCCGGAGCTTGTCTCCTCATCGTCTTGTACCTCCTGGTCCCCCGCACGCCTGTGCCTCCTTCGTCTTCTTGGGTCGAAATCCACATCGTCTCGCCAGACAATGTGTAAGCGCTCTACACTGGATCGTGTGTTCGCTTGATGCTCCGGATCCCCATAGAAGAGGTATGGCAAGAGTGTGCTTTCATTTGCGCCCACTTTCATAGAAATACAGTGATCCCGCACCGCGAGAAAGAGCCGGAGGATAACATCTTCATTAATGTCGGAGGTCCAAATCCGGCTTTCCAAAGTGAAGTCTCTTACATGACAGGCTAGCTCGGGCCTTTTCTCGAGAGTTTGCAGAAGGTGCCTCGCTTTGCGGTGCGGCAATTGGATCGTCCGGTACATAAGTGGCCGCACAATCTGCTCGAATTTCTGGCACACCAGGCACAGGTTGGCGGCATTGCGAGTAGCTATGGCATGTCGCATGGAATCATTTGTTCCGGCGACCTGCGACTCAACAAAGGAGGGAGGATCCACGGCATGCGATAAGATCTTCTCGACCAACTCGACCGGCAGTGCATCAAGAAGAGGGGCCACGCGCGAGTCATTTGGGACGTCCCGCCCACCATCTTCGCGGCTCATCTCCATCATCATCTGCATCTTCCTCTCTACATCGCTTAGCTTCGTGGAATAATGCCTTGATGGATCCGCCACTTCGGGACTGGCCATGGTGTGCAAGGTGATGTTTGTCCCCAACCATAGCCATGCCTCCACACACACACTTCACGCGACACGCTTCAACAAACTACCTCTAATTCCAAACGCAAATTTATGCGAATGATACAACGCCTGCACAGATGTCATATGTAACCCTGCTCTGCATGCTCCTCCCTTCCATTTGCTTTTTCTTTGATTGACTATACGCTATTGGCAGAAAAAATGAACAAGTTGTTCGTAGCCGCTATAGCGACCGTATTTTCACGAGGATGATAACTAGCGTGCAGGATCTTCTTGTTGAAATCGATATTGTCCGTGTTGATCGTGGGAGCCACGCCAGCATTCTGTGAGAACCCGCCTTTTCCTTTCTTGTGTCCAGCAAGCTTCTTTGCCTTAAAAGCACTCTTGTCGGCTTGCAGTACGACATCGGCATCGTCGTCCTTATCGAAAATGTGGAACATGTTATTGTAACTGCCGGTCAATATCTTCTTGTTATCATGTCCCCAAAGACTCTCGAACTTGTCAAAAATACAGTCGTTCTCATACAGGTCGCACAGCTTCGATCGGAGATGTTCGTGGATTGGTATCGTCTTGACTGGCTTGTTCTCCATATTCACATCCCAGATCTTAAGCGTCAGATAGTCCCGGCTCAAGATATACCGACCATCTCGACTGAATTTGACATCCGAAATCGAAGAGATGATCTCGCTGAAGAACGATTTGTTGGACGGATCCTCCTCTTCCTCGAAGTCTGCGTTTTGTCAGTAAATTGGCCATTATACAGCACACCCACTCACGCTTTGCGTGCTGATCACACAGTGCCGACTCCCGCATATCGGCTAGCTTGATTGTCCCCTTCGAACTCGAATATACAAATTGACTGCAGTTAATGGGATGGAACTCGGCGGCCGTGATGACCTCTGTGAGCTCCTCCATGTTGACTGGCTTGATGTCGACGATGTTGAAGCTCTGATCGCTGATATTTAGATTCCAAAGGTTGATCCGCAGATCATCCGCACTAATATACGTCTCGCCGTCGGAGTTGACACTGATGCTGTTGATATGATACGCGTGAGCATTTGCATAGATCTTGCGAGGTACAGCGGCAACAATGGTGTCGTGATGTGTAAGTTGAGGCAGTCGGAGATTCCTCCCGCTACCAATGAGAGGTTGCGGGGGTGCCAACAGGCTAGGATGAAGATTCTCGGGGTTGTGTCCGTACGGCGCATTTCGGAAGGCCTCACTTGACATATTATTCTCAGATACGACTTTCAGTGACTTCTCAAAAACCTTCCACAACTTGACCGTTTTGTCTGAAAGTGTATGTTTAGTTTGGCCCACAACAAGATGGACAACTTACCATTCGTGCTCAGCAGAAAGTGTGCTGCATTCTGCCGACGACACCATCTAATCTTGTTAATCTTCTCTTCAATTTCTAATGATTTCAAATAATCAAATTCCGGCTCGTGGCTCTGGAACTCTGTGTGGAACTTGTACTCGCATCCCTTCTTCTGTAGCGGAAAAGTGGAAAGCATCAGTACGGAAAGGAGTAAGCAGAGCTACCTACCGTTTCATTCCGTTCAAAGAGTACCACACGACCCCCTTTGTCCCCTGTTGCCAGATAGTCACCCGTGTGATCGAACTCGACCGTCGAGATGATATCAGCTACGTGGACGGTGTCAATCTGCGGAAGGCGTTCAACGGGCTTCGTACTCACCTTCTGTAATCTCTTCTACCTCTCCCTTGTCGCCAAAACATTGCGCAAAACGCCATCCTCCTGATGGATCCCCTTCCTTCTCCATGTTGAGTGGGAATGGACTTGAAGATCAAGTCACGCACAAGAGATACGACGTAACCCTGCTCTTCAAAGTGTGCAAGGTGGCGCTTCCAATGGCAAGGCGGACTGTAAAGCGGATACAAATAGCACCACTGTGGCTCAGCGTCTCGTACAACCGACTCGTGTTGAGGGGCAGGGGAATTGCTAGGAAAGAGGTGCGTATCTGTTGTTAATTTACTGGGACAACGAGAACACCGCTACACGAACGGTAGTCACGAAGTTGTTGGCTAATGATGGGCGTACACACGCCTTCTGAGTAATAGCACTTGCTCTGGTTGCTGTCAAGTCAGTGCGAAAGGGCCTCGAATAGATCGAGAGCAGACGTTGAGGAATGGATGGAGGCCAATGTGGTCAGATCACCAAGGCAAAGCAATGCGCTTCTTTGTTTAATAAAAAGGGTCACAGGCACGTACCATTTTTGTATTCCACATTCAAATCTCCCTTTCGCCAGCCGAGATACGCGCACGCGTAGTCAGAACGATTTCCGCCGCACAGGGCGCCTTTGTGACGTATGACGTGCGGAGGCCGTCGGGCACTTCAAACATCACTCCGCAATAGCACTCCGCAATAGCACTCACATATCACCGATGTCATTGCTGACCAGCATCAGCATATCAGATCAGCACTTGCACTCTAACCCTTCAAGGGCTTGTCTGCTTTGTGCACATTAGCTAAGTAGCACGGCAGGGTGCACGGACCCCATATTTTTGCACGTGGATCACAGCGACACGTCGGCAGAAGAAGCTACCTAGTCGATTCGCTTTCCTCCCGTCGAAAAGGTCGACTATGGGTCTCGCTTACAAGCCCTTCGACGGGTCTCCAAAGACCCTGTCGGCCGTAGGATACTCTCTCAGGGGGGTCATCTTCGCCGTCATCTTCGCTGCTGCCGTGACATCGCGTCTATTCGCCGTTATAAGGCATGAATCAATCATCCACGAATTCGATCCGGCGGTATGTAGAAGCACTCGTGCGTCTTTTTTTGGCTTACATTTCTCCAGTTCAACTACCGTGCGTCAAGAGTGCTGACTACCGACGGGTACTACCGTTTCTGGAACTGGTTCGACCCTACAGCCTGGTATCCGCTTGGTCGTGCTGCCGGAGGAACGCTGTACCCAGGATTGATGGCAACCAGTGGTGCAATTCACAATCTGCTTCACTTTTTCAATATCAATGTGCACATTCGTGATGTCTGTGTGTTCTTGGCCCCCGGGTTTGCAGGTCTCACCGCGTGGTCAACATATATGTTTGCCAAGACCATGAAGGACGAGTCGGCCGGCTTGTTGGCCGGTGCGTTTATTGCCATCGCTCCAGGCTACATTTCTCGGTCCGTCGCGGGATCGTACGACAACGAAGCTATAGCCATTTTCTTGCTAATGATCACCTTTTATCTGTGGGTCAAGGCACTCAAAGAAGGCTCCGCTGCTTGGGGCGTAGCCACGGCCATCTTCTATTTCTACATGGTTGCATCATGGGGCGGCTATGTGTTTATCACCAACATGATACCCCTGCACGCGTTTGTGCTTCTCCTCATCGGCCGTTTTAGCTCCCGGCTATACATTGCCTATAGCACATTCTACGCGGTAGGGACGTTGGCGAGTATGCAAGTTCCGTTTGTCGGGTTCCTACCTGTCCGGACAAGCGAACATATGGCGGCGCTAGGTGTATTTGGTCTTCTCCAGCTGGTTGCTTTCGTGGACTTGGTGCGATCACATGTTCCTTCAAAGCAATTCACCATGCTCCTCTGGACATTTGTTGCCTTTGTCTCCATCACAAGCTTTGCCGCTTTGGTCGCTTTGACGTACGGTGGCTACATCGCACCGTGGGGTGGAAGATTCTACTCACTATGGGATACAGGATACGCACGCAAGCACATTCCCATCATCTCTTCTGTTTCCGAGCATCAGCCACCTGCATGGCCTGCCTTCTTTTTCGACCTTCAGATGCTCGTGTGGCTCTTTCCCGCGGGGATCTTCCTCATGTTCCGTGAGCTTCGAGACGAACATATCTTTGTGATCATCTATGCAGTCTTGTCCAGCTACTTTGCCTCGGTCATGGTTCGTCTCATGCTGACGTTGACTCCGATTGTCTGCGTCGCTGCAGCAATCGCTGTCAGCTCTCTCTTGGATGCGTATCTCGACCCCCAAGAGCCAGACTCCAGGGAGTCGAGTGCAGAACAGCTTGTCGAGGCAGAAACAAAAGGCAGAGGCAAGTCCAAGAAGGTTCGAACATCCCAAGCACACGAGTCCTCAGCGAAAGGCTCGTCGCTACAGGACCAAGGTGATGCGGCACCAGAGTCGACAGAGGCAAAACCTTGGTCGTTCAGGCAGACGCCAAAAATGCTTGGTGTGTATGGTTTGGATAGCCGCGCAGTCGTCGCCATCTACACGACGGTGTTGTTGCTTGTCTATGTCCTTCACTGTACCTTTGTCACCTCCACAGCATACTCTTCGCCCTCCATCGTTCTGGCTTCACGCAACCCAGATGGAAGTCAACATATCATAGACGATTTCCGTGAAGCATATGACTGGCTGAGACGAAATACCGCTCAAGACGCCAAGGTCATGTCTTGGTGGGACTACGGTTACCAAATTGCCTTGTACAGCGATCGCACAACTCTTGTCGACAACAACACTTGGAACAATACGCACATTGCTACGGTGGGCAAAGCTATGTCCTCTCCAGAGGACAAGGCATACGCAATTATGCAGCAACATGACGGTATGTATCTATGACTTTCCTATAAGGGTACGCTGACACTTTGCTGAAGTGGACTACGTTCTGATCATGTTTGGCGGCTTGTTGGGTTACAGTGGTGACGACATCAACAAGTACCTATGGATGATACGTATTGCTCAAGGCATCGTGAGTAGGCATTTGTGCTACTCGTCGCGCACTGACATGATTTTGCTCAGTGGCCTGATGAGATCCGTGAGGCCGATTTCTTCACATCAAGGGGTGAATATCGCATTGACGACGGCGCAACGAAAACTATGCGCGAGAGCTTGATGTACAAGATGAGCTACTATCGCTTCAACGACTTGTACGGAGGTCGTCCTGGTATGGACAGAGTGCGAGGCTCAGCCACTGCGACCGTTGGACCTCACCTCGACTATCTGGATGAGGCTTTCACGAGTGAAAACTGGATTGTGCGTACGATGCCGTGTCGCCCGTGCCGCTCACCCTCTTATTTTACAGGTCCGTATCTACGAGGTCAAGAAGAATGATCCTCTAGGGCGGAAATTACCTCAGGCAAACGCCTTTGAGAAGGGTAAGCGTCGCAAGACATCCGTTTTGTCCTCCAAGCCTTCCTCCGGCGCAGCTGCAAATACGAAAGGACGCAAGAGATCCTCGTCTATGTAGGCTAGCGCCTCCTCAACAGATTGCAACAGCATGTACCATGGTAATGAATCACTCATGAATCAACAGCATCTCGAAACATGACAGAGTATTCCCACCGCATTGCTTACCGCTTGGTGACCTCTTCTCACGTCACGGAGCAAAATTTCCGCGGTGGAAAAGAAATTTGCTCTTATCTGAGACAAGATCAGAACCTTCGTGTTCACGTTGGTCTTGGTTTTCGTTCCGGAGCAAACATCTAGTCACAAATACGATTCATGTATACATTTTACAATCTGCCTTCACAAATCTATCATTTTTCCGCACCTCCCTGCATGTCTCCACCTTCATGTTGCGTACCTGTTCGATAAGTGTTTCGATCGCTGCTGTTACCAGCGACTGGCGTGCTTCGGAGGAATGAGATTGCGTAGCTGTCGCCTGCAGCACACTATTCTTGCAACTGTTACCGTTGAGTAATGTGACCTTTTGACACTCCCTGCTTCGAGATGCGTATGGCTCACTTGTGTGATCGAATTGGCCCATTATGTACTGGGATGTGGAATGAATATTGTCGGGAAATGCCATCCGCTCTACACCAGACGAGGAAAATAAATCCGGACAGGAAATAGTTGGAAATATGACGTCTGAATAATTTTGATTGACATTGCCATTGCTGGTCTGCATGTTCCAGGTAGTGTTGCTCTGCTCATGTGGTAGTGACTTGGGCGGACCGGGGAATCGTGTATCGTTATTTTCCGCTGCTTTCCATTCATCTTTGACCCAGTAATATTCTTGACTAAATCGAGTCTCACCAAAGGTGGTCCGATTTGGCGCATTGTCGTCAAGTGAAACTATGTCTGAGCCTGCCTGGTGGTACTTAGGTCTAGAAGTCTTTCTGCTCGACACAACCGTGCGCGATTGCGACGGTGTGTTAGAGCAAGAGGCTGAATTATCAAGATAATTCTCCATTTCGTTTCGTATAGGTAGATCTTGATGAGAAGAATACCCCATGGATGGCGCATGGGAAGGAGACACTAGGTGATAAAAATCAGGCATGGGTGCGGAGATTGATCTATTGCGCAAGGGAGAGTGTATGCGTATAGACGGTGTACGATCTTTTTTTCGAAGAAAGGAAAATCGATTCCAATCCTTGAGATTGGCACAGGCTTGCCTTAGAAATTTCCTCATCATACAATAAGATCATCTGTGTCATGAAGGAAAAAGGGAATATAATATCCCACGCAATATGCTCGATTGCTTACTCGGAAAGGCAGCTACACACATCCGCCCCATCCAGAGGTGTACGGTGATATTTTCTTTTCAGTACGCCTCACTTGTTTTGGTGACGACGCGTCGAGAACGCGTTAGAGTGTTGTTCTCCTCATCCAACACCAACATGTCCTCAACTAAAGAGGCTCATGACCCTCCAACGCCGCTGGACACGTTTTCGCAGATAAACAGCACCCTTCTTTCGAACGGCCTCGTGGAGAGATCCATAGATTTATCGCAGCTACCGGAACAAAGCGTCCGTGCCTTGTCGGATGCCATCCATGGTCTTCTTTCGCAAAAGCACCGAGATGCCGAGCTCAAACAAAGCCTGAGTGGACGGAATAGAACGCTGGAAAGCTCTCTGGAGAGGACAAAGAGATTCTGGAAGGAGGATGAAGACAAGAGGGTCGAACTGGAGCATAAGGTGGAGAGCTTCAAAGCCCAATTGAGGTACGTACTTTAAGTAAGATTTTCTCACTTGACTAATACGTCACTGCGCACAGCACGACAAAGGACGAACTTACAAACGTGCAAGCGTCGTTTCGCCGGACGAGAGACGAGTTACAGAGGTCTAAGCGCGATCTTGCGCTTGTCAAGCAGCAAGCAACTCAGCAGCGACTAGCGGGCGACAGACAGCTTGAACGATTGCGATCTCGCTATACGGAGGAAGGAATCAAAACTCTACGTACCAGAGTACCCAAGGTATATGTTGCGGAAGCAAAATCCTCGAAGACCAGCACTATCTCCCATGGAGACTCTCAACAACATGTTGTAGATTCTTTAATACAGGATCTAGAGACGAAGAAACGTCAGCTAACGCAAGCAAATCTGGCGCTGAAAAAATTCTCCTTGTGCGCTCTGAATACGGCCACTGATGCAGCACGATGCATGTGCTCCACCAATACTGCACGGATGCAAGACGTTCGCTCATCGTCTTCTTCTCGAAGTGAAGAGGAACGGAAGGAGGACATTCCCTCAAACTTCACAGAGCACGACCTTTTTCCTGTCACAACACAGTTCAGTATGGATTTTGATGACAACAGCGAGCATCCGGCTGCGGTAGCACTGCAAAAAGTCCGAAGTGCCATCCAAACATACAGCGAACGGCTTCAGCAGAGCACGATGCGAGCCACTCTACAACAAAAGCAAGAAGAACGAAGACGTTGCCGGGAGCAGACGGACGATCGTGTGACGAACGCGTCTGCTTCGCCCAATGCGATAGAGATCCAAGACCACGTACAAGAACTTCTCTCACGCACACGTTCTCGTGTGGAAGAGCTCGAAACTCTCGTAGAGAAGCAAAGCTCGCAGCTGTCCTCCTACGAGCGGCGTCTCAATTCACAATACCCAATTCATGATACACATGCCATGGGAGAGAGTATCATGGAGCCATACCGACAGCGGTATCTGTCCTTGCTTACACGCATAGAGAAGCAAGAGGCCCGTGTTGCCGAAGAGCGCGAAAAGGCGATGCTGTTCCACATCGAAGCACAGCCCGAGGAGACGATTCTTCCCAAGAGTACCGATACGAAGGAAAATCAGTGTGTACTTACAGGAAATGGAACGAAGCAAGGCACGCCACTAGACGAACACAAAGCCAGACAGCTTTTGAACACTATTGCAGGAGAAGATAAAGAGAACAGTCGTCTGAGCGCTCCTGGAGTGACTGTCGGCGAGAGGAAACGATCTTCACACGGTATAGACGACGACGAGCATCCCCGCTCAACAAAAGCACCCCGGACAGCTGGTGACAGCGAGACGATGCGCTTTGTCACTGTTCGGAAGCGCAAGGCGCGGTGAAGGCGATAGGATTGTATTGTGAGGTGGTAATGTAATCTACTTGTACATGGTGAACTGGTTAGTCCAGCTCAATCGCATCGTCTTCGCGTGAGCCGATCTTCCGAGGCCGTTTCCCCTCAGAACGTATGTCTTGTTGTGCTTTGCGCTTGCCATCACCTTCATGGTCATCATCAGGGCGTTTGCGCTTTGTTGCCAAGGTTTTATTGACGTCCTCATCTGGAACAAGGGTGATGTCGTCCTCGTCTTCTGACTCGTTCGGCTTGGCAACGACAGGTTTCTTGCGCAGGATTGGCAGGTTCTCCGGGCTGCCAAAGTCGACGTTCGGCCGGTGAGGCACATGTGCTATATATACGTTGACGGTGGCCTGTATACCGTCTTCATCCACACATGTGACGAGATTCCCATGGCTGATGCCGAGATCATGTAAGGTTCGCGGGAGGTTGTCGTCGAAGTCTTCATCAGCCAGTAGCCTAGAGCTTTCATACAGCTCCAACCCTTCCACAGAGTATCCCAGGCCGCCGTTGTCCCTGTCACAAAGCAGAGACTCCTTGAGCTGGCCAAGCGTAGTTTCGTGAACGTCGACTGTAGCACGTACGTAGTCATCTTGACAAACACCGCATGCTGGGTTTGGAGGAAACAGAGTGCTTCGCGAAACCAGACCAGACGCCGCATGTGATCGATTGAGCGAGACATAGCGAGACTGTTTCCAATTGCGTCGGATGGCTTGGAGTACCTGCACGACTTGCGCTGCTGCTACGATGGCATTTGTCGATGCGATGGCAGGAATGATGTTGCCAGCCATCTCTTTAGCCTGGAAGCGCGTCTGTGGTGGAATGTGATACACGCGACTCCGCAAATTGCTTGCCGAGGCAATGAAGTCCATGGCATCCTGGTCATCCTTGTCGAACGCCAAGCCTGCATCTTGCTTATTTTCCAAGGCAGAAGCTCGTCGAGACAGATTCAACAGACTATGTCGGAACATATCGGTGCTTTCTTGTAATGAGAGGATGCGCTGATCCCGTAATGTATGGGTGTTGCCGTTCGCTTGCCTTGACGATGGGGACGAAACATCGCGCAAAGCGGACTGATAATCTTGTGGTTCTGGTCTCGTCCGATTCCGCCACATGTCCTCCATACTGAGCAATCGGTGAACGTCGTCACGGAACAGCTTGTTAAATACACTACCACACAGCGAGTCTATGATGTCTTGGTCCTCTCCAGAGAAGGAGAAGAGTGCACTGCGCAGAGAGCGCATCTCTGTGGCCTCTTTGCGCAGATTGGCGATTTCTTCTGCATTCTCACCCTCCTGGAGCGCCTTATCCAGCTCTGCGTCTTCATTCTCGTCCTCTGCTCCGAACAATTGTGGGAAGAGCCATGTTTTGGCCCACACAATACAGTGAATGGGTGTCGAGGGAGTGCTTCGAATTGTGCAGACCGGATACGTTTTTGGTGTTGTTTTGACGGTGCAATCATAGCACTGGCTCACCGCTCGCATGATAGGCTGTACCTGGCCCAAAAAGCCCGTTGTTCCTGTTTCGACCAGTGGGACGCCCGTCATGATGCACATCCTGTTCACCCAGCGGCGGGCATCAAGATTGTCTAATGCGTTGCAGACGACATCAAATTGTTCAAAATACTCCCACCCAAACTTGTCAGTCTCCTTGATGTTTGCATGATGAGGCTCTATGTGTATGAGAGGATTGAATTGTGAGGCGGTGGCAGCCGCCACCAAAGATTTGGCCTTTCCGATGTGCGCCTTGGAGAAAAGGAATTGCCTATTCAAATTGGAGAGATCGATGGTGTCCAGGTCTATGATATCTATTTGGCCAAACCCAACCAAGACAAGATTCTTGAGCAGCTCAGATCCTATACCGCCAGCACCGACAACCAAGACTCTGGCCATGGCCACTCGATCGAAAACGTCGGTGCCCAAGATCGCCTTTGCATACTGATGCCGCGGGGCCTCCAAGATGGGGGTGCTATCAAAATGGTGAGAACCCCCGTTATGATTCGCAAGAAGCGACCCATTTGTCGCAGGTGGTTGTGTGTGCCGTTCTTCAGACATGCTGAAACCTTACCCGGTTGGTGGTGTCAATCAAACACGAGAAGAATGAGGTCGCGTCCAAAAAAGTCTGACTAAGCATGGAGATTCTCAACATGAGGAGTACAAGGCGAGTAGTACAAAAGGACATGCGAATAAGAGTACATGAATGAAGACGACAAAAGATTAGACGCGGGTGAACTCAGCAATGCTGGCGGCGCTTCGGAATTGTTCAATGCGTTCTTCCATGCTTCTGTCGGATGATGTGCCTGGTGTGCCTACTCGTCCTGTCTCTATTTCACTGTTGGCGAACTTGGCCAAGCGGACGGTCTCTGTTCGATAGAAATCAACAACCCTCTGCAAGGCAACAGCATACTCCAGATCGCTTCCTGCCTCGTTGGGAGACTGAGTGGAGCCAAGAGGCGCTTCTGCCTGCGCTTTTTGCTGCGCTGCGGCTATGGCATAGGCGCCACGACCGCTGGGTGTAATGCCGAGATCCCGTGCCAACTCAGGCTCGCCCTCTGCATTAGTTTGATCGTCGCTCTTGCCCTGCGATTTTGCTGCTGCCTTTTCTTCCTCGCTCATTCGATCAATACCTTTCAACTTCCTTTTCACTCCACCCACGCCCTTACCCCAGCCGGCGGCGCCCCACAAGTTGCGCCAAAGAGCCGTAGCTAGTACAGCATCGGCATCTCCATATCTCTCTCTATCTGTATCTCTGGTCACAGAGTACGAGAGCGCCTCGTCCAGCCCCAAGACGGCTCCTCGTTGCTGTGTGTGCATTTCACGCATGTACCCCTTGACCAACCGAGCGGTCTGAACACCAAATCGGACGCGCATGCGAGACTCAGCATCGATGAAGAAGTGGTTGATGAGCTCTTGCGAGTAAGCAGATGCCTTCTTGTCCGTGTCCAGAGCACGAAATCGTACGAGCAGCAGATGGACGTAGAGATTGGTGATTTGGAACCAAGATTGGTACGTACGAGGGAGTTGGCAGGCTACACATTGCGGCAATCAGCATACATGTGGTCAATAAGATCAAATGGACTCACTTCCGTACCAGAAGTCGGCTTCCTCATCTGCTCGAGCTGCACATCTGTCATACAACTCGGAAGTGACACGAATAGCCATGGAGCTTGTTCTGTTATATCCCAGAAGGGTCGCTATCCCTTTGACGATCTTTACTGTGAGAGGACTGTACGATCGAGGAGGGGGTGCCGACGGGGATAATGGAGATGCTGACATACTCGAGGAGGGCGCCTTGTCTTGCTTGGGCACGTCTTGCTGCTGTGCTCGAGGAAGTGAACTGGTCACAAAACCTCGTTCTTGCACGCGGACCACATGATACAAAGAGAGAGTGCGAGATGGTAATCGAACGGCATGCCTTAGTACGGCCGTCATTCTGCTGATGGTAACGTCGACCTCCAGGAAGGACCCACTGCTGACAAAGTACCAAAGTTGACGGCCAGAAAAAAGGGCGCTCACGTGACCATGAGAAGAGCTCGGTGCGGACTTGACGAAAAGACGAATGCCACTAAGGTCTATCCCGGGCACCATGAGCAATTATCCAGAGCCGACAGATAACGGCATGCCATACATGGAAGACACCAGGGCCAGAGAATACAGCCAGAGTAGGTTGGAAGTGGATGACTGTTTCTTGCGTACTAATGTTTTGTTCGCAGGCGATCGCAACTACGACCGCGACGCCAGGAGGCGGTACGAGGGAGACGATCGGTCGAAAAGGAGACGAGGCGAGGATGGAGATGAGGACAGACACAGGAGATCCTACCCACCCAGACGCGATTACGATTATGATCGAAGACCTCGTCGTCACGATGACTACGGCGGCGGACGAGAGCGAGATGCATATCGCAGGGGTGGAAGAGATCGATACGATTACGACAGAAGAGGTCAAGACTCATTCGACCATAGAAGACGTGATTCGGGGCGAGAGCGCGGCAGCTGGAGAGATGGCGGTGCGCGAGAGCCCAGCCCACCCGTGCGTCGAAGTGCGACACCACCGGACACGAAGCCGATCAGTGAACGGAAACCACGAAACTCTAAGTGGGGGGTGACGCCTCAAGGTTTCGAGTCCTTCTCGGCTTTGCAAGCCAAATCAACAGGGCTCTTCGGCCTTCCTGGTCAAGCCAGGCCGATGGGTCTCACAGCTCCTGGCTTGGCACGCGATGAACAAGGCAACATTATCTCCTCGACGTCACTGCCCCCTATTCATATTGGGGACGTCATGTCCATTCAGGGCGTGACGCAAAGCAATCGCCAGGCTCGAAGACTGTATGTGGGGAACATCGGATTCTCAACAAACGATGACAGTCTCGTCAAATTCTTCAACCAGCAAATGAAGAACAACAATTTCACTGTCGAAGATGGCGAGCCGGCCATTGCCGCACAGATCAACAAAGAGAAAGGATATGCCTTTGTTGAGTTCCGAAGCACAACCGAGGCGACCAATGCTATGTCATTTGATGGTATTATCTACCAAGGTCAAAGTATCAAAGTTCGTCGTCCAAAAGATTATATGGGCCCAGACCCAGTTCCGCAGACAAGCGTACATGTTCCTGGCGTTGTGTCAACCAATGTACCGGACGGACCAAACAAGATCTATGTGGGAGGACTTCCGCTCTACTTGAATGAAGACCAGATCGTCGAACTCCTCCGCTCCTTTGGTGAGCTTCGGGCTTTCAATCTGGTCCGGGAGTCAGGTCTGAACGGAGTCAGCAAAGGCTTCGCTTTCTGCGAGTATTCGGATGCAAGTGTGACGGACCTCGCCATTCAGGGCCTCAACGAGATGGAGCTGGGTGACAAAAAACTTCTTGTTCAGCGCGCCAGCGTAGGTTCCGTCAAGCCCATGCAAGACGAGGATGGCACACCGGAAGAGGACACTCCCGCCCCTGCTCCTGCTACGGGATTCAGTGGCCCTGGTGAGCCAACAAGAGCGATGATGCTCTTAAATTGTGTTACTGCCGAAGAACTCGTCGATCAGCAAGAGTATCAGGAAATCGTTGAGGACATGAGAGACGAATGTGGACGGTACGGCACAGTCGTTGACATGCGCATTCCTCGCCCACAAGCGGCTAGTAAGGGAACTGCCGTGAACTCATGGCGACAATCCAAACAGGATGAATCGAAGGAACGCGAAGGTGTGGGCAGAGTGTACGTAATGTTCGAGGACACAGAAGCGTGCAAAAAAGCACTAGGAGCCATTGCGGGCCGTCAATTTGCAGGACGCACCGTCATTGCAGCCTTCATTCCCATTGACGCATTCCCTGCAGATGAGGATGGCGGCCGTGACGCTGAAGAGACGACAAAACAAGCCTCAGGCATGTGATATCTGTTGTACTGTTAGATACTGAGATGATGCAATCGCTCGATAGGACGTCGCTGCACAGTAAGATGACAGATGATTCGCTACGCCCGTGAGACTAGCCTTCGTATTGTTGTGAATTTGCGTTCCACTACAGGGCAATACCCTTCTGACTCAGATGTCCCATAATCACACGCGTCGTATTGACGCGCTTTCGGATCGGGGCTGGGCAGTGAGTCACACACACTACTACTCTGCGCCTATCGCCGAAAAGGTGCATGCATGCATACCCCGAAGATTTTCCTGTATTCTACATGCGTAAAGTCCGACTTTTAGAACGAATTCTCTGTCTGGAGATTAGTAAACAAACGCAGCTGCTTCGCAGAGAGATCAACCGAAATTTTGCTCCGTGGAGCAGCACATGTTAGAACTTTTGGTCTTGGTCTTCACGTACCTTAGATAGGGTGCTGGGTACTATAAGTACGGCAGGGTCTTGCTTGCGAAACGTTTTCACCTCAACGAAGGAATATCACTTGTTGTGATTCCGTCGTGTTTAAGGTAGACATCTTGAAAGCTTGACTCAAGCGCAGAGTTGCTGCTTAGTTTCCACGAGAATGTCATTGCCTGAGGCTCAACAGACAGATAGTGAGGCACTTCATTCAGGTTTACAGGGCGGAGAAGGCCTGCGTCAAGTTTCGAGCACCGGTACTTGGGGTGAAACGCAGAGTGAACACGTTGATGTCCGCCGAGCTCATGAGGAGTTTGCTCTGGCGCGTCAAGTCAGTAGGCAAAGTTCTACGTCAAGAGGGCGAAGTGCTAGCTTCAAAGGAGGACCACCGGTAGGACGTATTTTGTCGAAGAAGGACGACCAGGTGCAACCATCCAGGATCGAGGAGGGATCCGCCGACCAGAGCGAAAGAGGAGATGACTTCGATCTATCAGAATTCATCAAGGCTCGGTACTATCAACTGGAGCAAGAAGGAATAGAAAGCGCCAAGCCTGTTGGGCTTTCATGGAGGGATGTCGAAGTTCGTGCACCTGGTGCGGGAGGTGGTGGAATGATCGTCAAGACGCTTCCAAAAGCTATTCTGAACACAGTGACATCCGACCCTCTTGGCGTATTGTCGTTCATCTTTCCTCCATTTGGTCGATTTCTTTCGCGCCGCCAAAGCTCCTCTTCTACACCTCTAGTCACAGGATTGGACGGTGTTTTGCGCGCGGGAGAAATGCTTCTGGTCCTTGGAAGCCCCGGCTCGGGCTGCTCGACCACTCTACGTGCTTTGACTGCAAGCTCCCATTCGAATGTGACCCAAACGGGCTCGATCTCCTACGGTGGGTTGGGCGTAGAAGACATCAAGAAGCACCTACGTGGCGAAGTAATTTTCTGCGATGAAGATGACATTCATTTCGCCTCACTGACTGTAGCACAGACTCTACAGTTCGCCTTGAAGAACAAAGCCCCGACCCGATCCAAACGCCCTTCTGGAGAGACAAGAGAGCAGTTTATCAACCTGGTGACAGATGTGGTCTTGAAGATGTTCGGCATATCGCACGTTCGCGACACCATCGTAGGTGATGCTTTCACAAGAGGTGTCTCCGGTGGAGAGCGGAAGCGAGTGACGATTGGGGAAGCATTGATTGGTAGTTCAAGTGTCGTTGCTTGGGACAATAGCACGAGGGGTCTGGATGCTTCCACTGCTCTCGACTATGTCCGCAGTCTACGAATTATGACAGATCTATCGCAACGAACGACTCTCGCTACCTTGTACCAGGTATCTGAGTCGATCTTTAACTACTTTGATCGTATCGCAGTCATGGATCAAGGTCATTGCATCTACTACGGACCTCGCGAACATGTACGTCAATATTTCCACGATCTTGGGTTTTTCTCTCCTCATCGCCAAACTACATCGGATTTCGTCACAGCTATCACTGACCCTAACCAGATGCAAGTTCGTGCTGGGTTTGAAAGCAGCGCTCCAAAAACAGTGGAAGCACGCATGGCGGCATGGAAGCAAAGTCCTCTGTACACTTCACTAATCAAGGAAATCGATGCTTACGACAACCAAGTTGCCCAGAACGAGAGAAAGGAAGCACAACAGCTGCAGAGGGTATCCGCTTCTGTCAAAAACACAGGTGTGAAGCATACTTCACCGTATACTGTTAGCTTCTGGGAACAAATCAAAGCCTGCATATGGCGTCAATTACTAATTCGATGGGGAAGCCGTATTGACATGCAGATCAAACTTTTCACAATCGTATCAATCAGTCTCATCATTAGCGCCATGTTCTACGGGGAAGCTTATGATTCCATTGGCGTTTTCACTAGAGGCGGTGTCATTCTTTTCTTATGCCTCTTCAATGGATGGCTGCAACTGTCAGAGGGCTTTGAGGCGGTTACTGGTCGACCAATGTTAGACCGCCACCGTCAATTCGCATTTCACCGACCATCGGCGGTGATCATCGCTCGTGCCATCGTTGATATTCCTTTCTTGCTCATACAATGCTTTCTGACAACCATTATCGTCTGGGGTATAGCAGGGTTGCGAAGAGATGCCGGTGCTTTCTTCATCTATTTCGTATACGTATTTCTGTGCGCTTACAACCTTACTGCACTCTATCGTGCTATCGCAGCATTCTCGGCCACTTTCTTGGAAGCAATTCGATTTAGTGTTTTGGCTCTCAACGTTGTCATCATTTTCGTTGGTTACGTCATCCGCCGTCCTCAAATGAATTGGCTGGTATGGCTTTCTTATGTGAATGGAGTCAGCTATGCATTTGAAGGTATGCTTGCCAACGAGATTGCTTACGATATTCCTTGCAATGAACAACAAATCATTCCATTCGGTCAAGTACGTGATGTGGCCTATCAAACTTGTGCACTCACAGGCTCTCGTCCTGGTTCTCTTGTGGTTCGAGCTGCAGATTACTTGGGTACGACTTTCGCGTACCAACGTCATCGTGTCTCTTATGATTGGGCCGTCATCATTGCTTTCACCATCATCTACTTCGTGCCTACCGTGATTGCTGCAGAGAAGATCAATTGGACCGGCGCAGGCGGAGGTATCACGGTCTATGCACCTACGAAAGATGCCAAGCGTCGCGTTCACGGTGAGGCAGTCGACAAGAGACACGCGCCCGAAGGCGACATAGAATCTTCTGCTGCTGGATTCGAACAGAAGCGTGCCGCTTCACAAGAAGATTTCAGTGTCGCGGGAGACTCTACCCGAGCTCCCAGCCAAGAGAAAGATGTTGACAAATTGAATGGGAGTGGAATACCTCTGAAGACAGGACCTACACCATCGGACTTTGATCAGCGCTCCATTTTCACTTGGAAAGACATCAATCTTACTCTGAGCTCAGGACGAAAATTGCTGCAAGACGTTGATGGGTGGGTTAAGCCTGGTGAATTGACTGCACTGATGGGTGCATCTGGTGCGGGTAAAACCACGCTGATGAGCGCACTCTCTGAGCGTGGCGTTGCTGGTGCTGTGACTGGTGAGAAACTGATCGACGGCAAACCTCTAGACAATGGATTCCAGAAAGGAACCGGTCTCGTTTTGCAAGGGGACATCCATCTAGCAACACAGACAGTCCGAGAAGCTCTAGAATTTTCCGCAAAGCTTCGTCAGCCTCGTGAGGTCCCATTGTCAGAGAAGATGCAAACTGTGGAGCATATTTTGGACACACTAGAATTGCGACCTCTTCAAGATGCATTAATCGGTGTGCCCGGTGCCGGCCTCGGTGTTGAACGCCGCAAGCGAGTCACGATCGGTGTGGAACTCGTGGCACGCCCTGATTTGCTTCTCTTCTTAGACGAGCCAACCTCAGGTCTTGACTCGGCTGGTGCCGCTTCTATTATTCGACTTTTACGACGTCTTGCCCAAGAAGGTCAAGCGATTCTTTGCACGATTCACCAACCTTCATCGCTTTTGTTTGAAGCTTTCGACAACGTTTTACTGCTAAAACCTGGTGGAGAAACGGCATACTTTGGACAGATAGGAGAATCTCGAGGTCACGGGAGCAAGTTGATCCGTGATTACTTCGAGCGAAATGGTGCACCAGCATGCTCGCCGGAGGAGAATGCTGCCGAGTACATTCTAGAGGTAGTAAACGGTGGGTTAGGCAAAGCCACCGATTGGTCCAAGGTCTGGCGTGGTTCGCCGGAAGCGGGCAAGGTTCGAGAGCATATTGATTTAATCAATACTACACGCCGATCTCGACCAGCGAACCAAGATCCACGCGCTAATCGTGAATTCTCTGCAAGCGCTATGACACAGCTGGTGGAAGTGACAAAGAGACAAATCATCGACACATGGAGAGACTCGAGCTTTTCGTACGGAGTCCTCTTCTCCAATTTTGTGGTGGGAATTGTTGCCGGTGGTAGCTTTGCGCATTTGGGCACTTCCCCGACTGATTTGCAGAACCGAGTGTTCATAGTCTTTTTGATTCTCCTCAATACGCCAGCAATGGTCAACTCCGTGCTCAGCAAGTACTTCACTCTGCGTATGCTCTTCGAGGTCCGTGAAACACAGTCCAAGATCTACGCATGGTGGGCGCTCGTTTCGGCATTCATCTTCATTTCCATTCCTATCAGTCTGGTCTGTTCGTTCCTATTCTTCCTGCCGTCCTACTTCATCCCATTCTATTCGACACCTTCATGGTCTGCTGGTTTCTTCTATCTCAATGTGCTTACAATGCAGTTCTGGATGTTCTTTTTTGCATTTATGGTAAGTGCATCATATGGAGGTGACGATGTATCTGAAATCTGCCTATTTAGTTGTCTGCCTCCTGTCCATCGCCCGTCACGGCGGCAAATTTGCTTCCATTCGCATTACCGATTCTAGCCATTGGCTCTGGTATCATTGTGCCAAACAGGCAAATGCCCGAACCATTCAAGTCATTCGTCTACTACGTCAATCCCATTGCTTACTACGTACGCGGTCAAGCAGCCACCGTTCTTCACGACCAGCCTGTCTCATGTCGACCAGAGGACCTGTACACATTCAATGCCCCCCCAGGCCAATCTTGCATGGAGTATGCCGGTGCATGGATCCAGCAAGCAGGAGGGCAACTATACAATGGCTCTGGAAACACCGACTGCGGCTTCTGCCAGTACAGTATAGGCGATCAATTTGCTGTCACAGTTAGTTCAGAATATAACTTCCGCTGGCAAAACTACGGTATTTTCCTCGGTTTCACGGTTTTCGAGATTTTTGCTACGTATGCTTGCTATTGGTATTTCTCCGTGAAGGGTTACGGTCTTGGATTACATTATGTAACCGATCCCCTAACGAGAATTGCTTCCAAGGTAACGTCAGCCATCTTTCGGAAGCGTTCTTCATAATTTTTTTTGTTGATCTACATTGTGTCATGTAAAATAGTCGACACCGATAGAATTTCATTGCGTCAAACTATAGGGGAAGTGTAGCCATGGCAGACTGCACAAATGTCCGAAGCTGATTCCATGGCAATGTTTTGTTTTGCCTCACACAGTCCGAAACAGTGACTGGTTGCGAGTGATCTACACCTCTCAATCCAGAGATACTATAAAACGTCAGCGAGGTTGCATGAGGTGGTCTTTCGAGACGCTTTGTCTCATGCCATTGTCACACGCATTACTCTACGGACTGCACGAGCAAAGCAAGAGCAAGAGCACCAAGGTTCTCTTCCGTGCCAACATTCTCGCAACTGAAGTTTGAAACAAATGCATTACATGTCAAGAACAGTGATGGTTGTATGAACCGTCCTATTCTGTCGAGACGTCTGCATCTGACTTTTGCGGCTAGAAAGGTATAATTCAACAAAGTATCCTGAGGTTCCGGAACAACTTACTTTAAAGAATGTCTCCCTCCGTCTCTCACGTTGCTGGCGCCATCCCAGCGACCCATGGCCCGCAGCTTCGCCGCCGTCTTGTGCTCCCTCCAGGGCGACACCGTGTGACGCAGCAGCATCGCTGGAGAAAGAGCTGGAGATGGTCTTGCCAGCAGCATCGAAAGTGCCAACTAAAGCGGCAAGAGAGGCACAAGAACCGAACATCAGAGGGACAGAGCGGGCTTTGGTGGATACAAAATGAGTTACGGGATGGTAAGGCATGGGGTGTTTAACTTACCACCTGCTCCTGCCAAGAGTCCAGCGGCACAAGCACCAGCCGCGCTGTTCAAAGCATCATCCTTCTGTCGTGTATTTGATACGAGAGCATCTGTTGCGCTGTATACACCTCCCATGGCAGTGAAGAGCGCAATGGTGGAACCTGTGCGGGTAAAGACACCTAGAGCGCCTTGCTTATGCTCGGCAAACCCATTTTGCACTGCAGAGAAGAGAAGACCCGCAAAGCCGCATGTGCCAGCACCAACCATGGCCGACTGCATTGTCGGGCGTTCGTGGTATGCCTCTGGGGGAGCAACGTCAGGCTCAGCAACGGATTTGAGTGGGCCCGACATGATCGACGATGGTATCGTCGAGGATGAAGGCGCGTGAGCCAATAAGGCGAAGCGGTGTCCACGTGATATGCAAACATTCTATTGCAGGGTCATATATATATTATACAAGATGCAGGTACTCATGAGGCCGTGTTGAGCATTGTAGTGGGGTCTTTGTGGAAGCAAACATCTGGGAGTCAAGCAGCTTGCGAGACTGGTCGCTCTAATGAAGAATATAAGAGACAACTCTGTATCATTTCGCGCGTACTTACTTCTTCATGGCTCCAATCCAAGTCGATCCATTGTTCGCTTTCAGCTTCCCGGTCTGCCTGCATCAGTGCTTCTCGTCCGTCTAAAGGCCCATTTCTGGACCCTGAAGGGCCCGAAGATGCAGCTGTGCTAGACTCGCCTCGAACGCTCACATTGAGGCTCTGAGCTTTTCTCTTGCCTGCATCGCGCTTTGCGTTGGACTCCGCTGCTTGGTCTTCCTCAGCGTCCGTAACGCCTCCGCCTCCATGAGAGGCACGATGATCGAGTGCATCGAGTGCGTCTAAGTAATGCATCGAGGGGCGCAATTGGTGTACACTGTCGACGTGGGTGAGATGTAGAGCGCCTGAAAGAGGTGTGAGTGGATCTGTCTATTTGTACGCTTTTCATACCTACCATCTCGAATCACACCGATCATGTATCGTGTCTGGTGCGGAACTTGACTGCTTTCCAGGCGAGTCTTCTCCAGGCGGCGCTTCCCATTGGAATGGGCATCATAAGTGCCGTATTCTCGCTTGACCTCTTTCTTCACCTTCTGCGTAGCGCTCTTGGGCCCGGAACCAATAGTACCGCCTGCTGCCGCACCCCGTGCATACTCTTCTCCCTTATCCAAGTCATATACTGTGGGGCGAAGGTCGAGGGGAAGCTCCATCTCCACTCGCTTCGCCTTTGGTCGATACCGCAATGCAGGATGCAGGCCTCGCGAACGAGCACTATCGGGGAGTGGAAGAGGTTTCGACCGAGGGTACGTGGGGTACTGAAAGATCTGGAGAGAAGATGTAGAGGGGAGTGAGGTGTTGTAGTATACGGGAAGCGAAGCAAGAAGTTGGTCGCCCCCATTTGAATGTGCTTTCTTTTCTGGCGCTGGATGGCTGTTTGGTATATCAAGAGCTTGCGGTGTGAGGATTCCCCGACCCTCTTGCCCATCATTATTGCTATGGGAAATTTGAATGTCTTGCGACTTGATCGGTGGCGCAGGGGCCTCGATGTCCAGAGCTTGCTCTACGTCCATACCATCTTCATCATTCAGTGTTGTAAGGGTCTTGTCTGCGCTGGCGTTAACACCAAGATCGGCCTCGAACTGCATTGCTGTCTGAGCATCTCCGGCAGAAGACTCAGGCGAGTTCCCACGAAAAAGGGAGTTGTCTGCGGATGCTTTGGGCGACATCCTTGATGAGCGTTAAGAAGTTCGCTGACAGCCCGGACACTAAAAATTTCTTTTGACAAACAAACGTGCACGGTCGCTGTGGCACACACACACACACGCTTCTCAGGCGTGTGCGGGGTATGTCGAGAAGCAATCATGTACCGCCGAAGGAACAGGATACTGTGTCTTCATGGCCCTACACAGTCGTCTGCATCACTCAGAGCTGCCCTGAAACCCATCAGTGATCGCCTGGATAGCCATTGGGAATTCCATTTTCTCGACGCTCCCTTCATCATACCCGACCAAGACGGCGGAGAGTCCCAGAGGGACACAAACACATGGACGCAAGCAGCCATACTTGCCAGCAGACTATCTGCATTAGACTCTGAATTGGAGACACTTTCGCACAGCCAACATTCCCCATCTGTCTCCGAGGATGACGTAGTAGCCCTCAAGAAGGAGAGAAGCGACCTATTATCGTATCTCACTCGCACGCAACAGGGGACACAAGTATGGCAAGAGCAGCAACAAAATGGCGCAGACGGTGTCGAGGCTTTTCTCAGTACCAAGGTTGCTCAAAGTATGAGCAGAGACTGGACGGCACCACTGGGCAATGGGCGACAAGGAGGTATCGATGCGGCTTTAGGGATGATCGGAGATTATATGAGAGAACAGGGCAATGTACGTGGTGGACTGGCAACATTGGTACCTGCTGACTAGATTACACAGATTCATGGCGTCATCGGTTTCGACACAGGCGCCTCCGTTGGTGAGTGACTCAAGAAGAAGACGCGAAAGTGTGACGTTACTACCATGTTCTATAGCCTTTCTTCTCCAGTCATTACTATCACACCCAAACTCATCCACACAAGCCTTTCCGACATTCTTTGCGCAGCTGCCCACCGGCATACAGAGATTGCCACGCATGGGTGGATGGGAAGAGGAACCTCCCCCCGCCAACGACCCCAGGCTTGGGGACGAGAACCTTCCGAAGCACTTTGTACCGATGCAAAAGCCGTTCGAGGTAGTGCTCACAGTGCAACGGAACGGCGAAGGCACATCATCGCTGACAAGCTCCATTGGGCAAAGGGCAGCGTCGTGGCTGCTCGTCAAGGCGCCACTTCTTTCCACGAGAAATGATACCAACTCTTTCCATGTTCATAGTCTTTCCGTGCATGCAAACCAAGGAGAACCACAATCTTCCACCCAGCCAAGAAGTGAGCAATCGTTGGTCTGCCACTCAGACGAGGCACTCTTTTCTGCCGAGTGGTCCGACTTCCAGGCCACATGGCTCTCGTCTGCTATTGACAGTTGCAGTGGGGACCAGGCGGCCCGTGAGCGATTGTCCGCTTTGCCTAAAGCGAACTTATAGACGAACTCAAGGCCAAGCACACTGGCGATTTTGCAGCAATCCACACACGCCAGTATCCATGTCTTGGATGCAATGACCTGTGCTTAAGTTGGTGTGTACATGTCATTGCCTCCTAAACAAAATCTCGTACTCTATGTATAGACATTTAATGTTTAGAGGGCTTGAGGGCTAGAATACTATATCAGACTAAGTTGTATGAGGAATTTGCTTGGACATACCGTATGGGTTCTTAGGGTCTTTCTTGGCTTCCTCTGTAGATGTACCGGCATCTTGCAGCTTGTTGACTCCGTAGAAGACAATACCGGCCGCGACAAAGAACGGACCTAGGGGTCGGAGAATCGGTGTGGGATAACTGAAGGGGGAGTCAGCAACAAGATCTGTGCTTGCCCTTTTCCCTATCATTCAGAAAGGAGACCTAGCTGGCAAAAATACACAGGCTACCCTCCAAACGACCTCTCTTCCTTTGTACTCACGCGCGGAATCCAAACATTTTCTGTAGAATGTGATGGCGAGGACAGAGAGGGATCTTCTGAACGTGACGGATGAGTGCGCGCGTGTCCTGGCCGGCCATTGCCGAGTTTGTCTCGTGCTTCTCGTATTTAAATCATGGAGGGCGGCGAGTCTTCGCGCTCGGTCCAAGTACGAGAAGGAGTGCGTGGAGTATTTCTGACTCCTCTCTCCATTCGTATTATCAAGCGCACACGCAGCATGTCCACATCCTATCGACGCATCGATACGACTGACCCTAGGCGACACGACCGTGTTCAGCCATTGTCTTTTCCTTCCTCATGGAATGATGACAGTGTGGACTTTTACGGGTTCTTCCTCACTTCGGCTACTCTGATTAGCGGAGCGGCCATGGTCACCCGCACTCCCATCCTTGCCTTCGTCGGTCTGATATTTGGATTGGCAAACTTTGTGCACGACAAGCCACACCAAGCCAAGAAGGATGCGGCTCGCTCGCCAACCTCTGGCCCGCTCACAGGCATCTTGTATGTTTTCCTCCCGGCAATGTGTCGTAGTCTCATTCCTTGTCCCTTAGCTTCGCACTGATGTCTGTCGTTCTCATCACAACACAAAAAGTGAGTTCACAAAATGTTAGAGGACGGGAGTGGTGCCTCGTGTCCTCTAGTCCGATGCTCTCTTCACTCTGTGCTATGCTCTGTTCATGCGTTTCCCACGGTTCTACTGACACACACTCTCTACAGCTTGTTGGCTCCGAAACCCTTGCCAAACAGCTAGCACAACAAGCACAGCAAAAGAGCTCCTAGTAAGGCGGTTTCTATTCGGCCTCATGGCTGTCCATGTACTTTTATATTGAAAAGATGGCGAAACGTCGTTCGTTATTGTGGAGTATGCTTCTTATGTCACAACACGATCTAATCGTACCCAATAGCAATCTTGTCATGCCAGGCAGTAATCTTATCATACCATTGAACGAACTTGTCTAGTGTAAACATCTTATTGCCAGGCCATACTGTAAATGTGCCACGAATGCCCTGCTTCAAACGCTTTCTCCAGCACAAAGTGCACTTGCCAGACGGTATACATCGAAGGTGCGTCAGTCACGTTTGCACGCGTACCGCGAGAAGAAAGTACGCCATGTAGATTCGAGTCACCTTCGCACATCTCACACCTTCTCGCCATCAGCATGTCCACACGCAATTTGAACGTTGCCAAGCGAGAGCAAGTTATCAATCTGGGCGCCGGCCCTTCCTCATTGCCTACAGAAGTGCTTATCGAAGCAGCACAAGGCATCTTGGATTATGAGGGAACAGGGATGGGACTCACTGAGCTCTCTCATCGTTCGGGGACCTTCAAGAAAGTCGTCGAGAGTGCTGAGGCGGACTTGAGGGCCTTACTCAACATCCCTCAAGACTATGCCATACTATTCCAGCAGGGCGGAGGAACAGAGCAATTTGCGGCCACAGCGCTCAATTTGCTTGCCCACCATGCTACGGAGAATCCAGAGTACATTGAACAACACAACGGCACAGGCCCTCCGTGTGACTACCTCGTGACGGGAAGCTGGACATCAAAGGCATTCAAAGAAGCCAAGCGACTCGGTGTCAATGCCAATATGGCAGTTGATGCACGCAAGCACAATGATGGCAGGTTCGGTGTAGTTCCTCCAGTAGATCAATGGCAATTGAGCGATGTACAAGAGAAGCCGGCCATGCTGTACTACTGCGACAATGAAACTGTCGATGGTGTGGAGTTCCCCATGCCAGGATTCCCCGTGGAGGGCTTACCAGAAGCGTACCGCAAAACGGTTCCGCTCGTCGCCGACTGCAGTTCGAACATCCTCAGTCGACCGATCGATGTCGCCGCACACACCATCGTCTTCTTTGGCGCACAGAAGAATGTCGGACCGTCAGGTGTGACCATTGTAATTGCGAAACGCAGTCTGTTCGACAAGGACCCCGACCTCGGCGTACCTCACGGTGGTCCTCGGATCCCATCGACATTGGCGTACAAGAACGCAATTGACAACGCCAGTCTGTACAACACGCCGCCCATGTTTAGCATCTATACGTCGGCGCTGGTCTTCCATGATCTACTGCACAACAAAGGCGGTGTTCAAGGTGCGTCACAAAGGGCGGAGCGCAAGAGCTCGTCAATCTACAAAATCATCGACGACAGTCAAGGGGTTTATCAGGCCACAGTCGCACAGCCATCGGCTCGCAGTCGTATGAATATTACATTTCGCATAGGCCGTCCGGGAACTAACAAGCCGGATGGCGCTCTGGAGGACGCCTTTGTCCAAGCCTGTGCCGCTCGAGGTATCACGCAAGTCAAAGGCCATCGCAGCGTCGGTGGGATCCGAACCAGTCTGTATAATGCGGTGACGGAGGAACAAACAGCTGTTCTTGAGGATGTCATGAAACAATTTGCCCAACAGATACGGTCGGGTTCTCTGTAAAACGCTCATTTCTGTACAGATAGCCACGAGAATGAGTACGTAATAGACTTGTCAGACCATCACTTTGCCCTCTTCTCGCCTGCTCCCTTGGCATTCTTGCGCTTCGGCACCGAGGCTTTTGGCTTCTTTTGAAGCTTTCGATCCACATTCTCGGCTTGATGCTGTACTTCGCTTTCTTTACTCTTCCTGGCTTCCAACTTTTCTCGCGCCTTGCGTTCCTTCCGAGCAGTTCGCCTAGCTCGTGCTTGCTCGTTACGTGTCTTACGGGCCTGCTCTTGTTGCTCTTTATACTTGGCTTCCACTTGGCCTTGGTGCAGATCAGCATCATGTGCCACACTGATTGCATCTCGTCCGCCGTCTCGTGGGTGCTTCTTTTGTTCCGGATCGAGACTATCGCAGAACTGTTGGAAGCGTCTCATCCGTCTCATGTGTGAGCCACCAGCAATGTGAGTATCTGTAGCCTTTTCACTCTTCAGAACTGCTTGTGAACATACATAGCAGCTTCGGAACTGGAACTCGTGTTTGAGCGGCGCACCCAGTTTGACGTAGATCGGATTGGCAATTGCCTCTTCGACGGAAGGCAGCATCTCATACTCCGCTGTGCTTGCATTTTCTCCGCTTTCAGATTGCTCAGGTTCTTCGCCTGACGCACTCGGTTCTTCGGAATGCCTGCCTTGTCCGACCTCGCTGCTTTCCCCTTCCCCTTCGCTGTCGCTGTCGCTTCCGCTTTCACTTGTGCTGCTGCTACTGTCGTCATCCAATGCCATTTCAGGGGGACCGAGGTCCTCTTCTAGTACCCCTTTTTTTCGTCCCTTTTCTATCTTGGCATCGAGCTTCTTTATCCGCTTGAACATGATGAAGATCTCAGTCCACACGACAAAAACCAACGGGTACATGGAGAAATTCTTCTCACTTTAAAATTTCACGAATGGCTCGTGCACGCGTGCACTTGGGAATCATATGAATGATAGTATAGTTAGTGTACATGTGGTGCAGTTGTCTAGAGTCTAAGGATGTTCGAAACGAGAGCAGCTGTAGTGTAGCACTTGTCCATGACTTGTCACAGAGATGACGCTATTTCCCAGTCTCTTCAGGCAACGGGGGCACCTGAAACGGACATCAGTATGAGAAAGTCGTGCAATCGTTCACTCACGTTCTTGATTCCGTCACTTTCACTCTCCGTCGATGGAGAGTCATCTGCTGCTCTTCAACCTGCAAGGCCCGTTCGCGCGAGACCTTGGACAGAACAAGTGCCTCTGCATGCTTGGCGTACATCTGCCGAAGCGTCTTGGTTGTGAAGCCCTGCAGAGAGGCCACGGGTACCGCGGAAGGGAGTAGTTTCAAGGCAGACTCTGCATCCAACTTGGATCCATGACGCGAAATGATACCCAGGGCCGGTTCCAGACGGACGCTCTCGCCCTCCTTCTTAGCTTGCTTGTTGCCTTTTTTGGGCTGCAGGTAAATTTGTAAGAGAGTAAGAAAAACTTGTGCATCGGGCTGGGTTGCTGCAATCTTTTTACAATACTCCTCTGCCTTTGCATCGTTGTGAAGACGATCAACGTAGATACGAAGAGCGGCTTCGTGCTGCCCGAGGTGCCCAAGAAGAAGTGCACGCACATCGCAGAAATCCGTGTTCTTCTCTGTGATAGTGGGGATGCGATGCAAGATTCTTTCGGCCCGGTATTGAGTCGAAGTTTGCAGATGCTCCAGCAACGTTGCAATTGTTTGGGCGCGAGTATCTGCATCATGTGCTCGCTCTACTCGGCGCAAAAGTAAGAAAGCCAACTTTTCATGAAAATTGGGGTCACCGTCACCTCGGTGCTTGATGAGGTGATCTAGATATTCTATGCATAGGTCCTCGTTGAATCGTTCTAGATCTTCCACAATAGGGTATCTTGGGAATGTCGACACCTTTCCCGTGTCAGCACAAAATATCTAAGAAGGAATCAGCATGAACCTAGTCGTGATGATGTCCAAATTTCTTACCTCCATACCGATCGCAGCATCGATGGATAAGACCCAGTGAGCTGCCTCAAGAATGACATCAATGTGATCGGCATCAAGCTCCTGAAGGTAGTGTACTGTCGGCTCTACCTTATCGTGTATGTCTTCTTTCTCTTGACTGAGCTTTCGTAGGAGTTGCAGTGCCTTGTCGTGCATTTCTTTGCCTCCGTAGAGGAAGATGAGCTCGGTGTATCTTTTCCGTCTCAGGAGAAGCTCTTCCACCTGATCCACCTCACACCAGTTTTCAACACGACATAGTGGTCCGAGCAAGCCTGGCTTTGTGGCGAGGAAGGTCTTGAAGAGAGCGGTGTCGACGGTCTGTGCAACAGCAGTCAGCTGTTCTGTATCCAGCTCATGTAAAGGCTTGGACGGAATCGCTAGAAGCCAGGTAGGATCACGCCTTGTCTGCGATAACGTAATACTGTGTGACGAAGGTTGCATTTCCAAAATCGGTTTAAAAATACGACGACGGTCCGCTAAGAAGCGTCCCAGAGCATCCACGGCTCGCCTTTCGTCATCCGTTGTCGGCCCTGTCGGCCCACTTGCGGTTTGAGTCTCCTCGGAAGGTTCTCCTTCCGCCTGGTTGTCCATTTGTCTCCCACTATCACTCCTTGCCTGTGTGTTTTCCACAGAGTCGTCAATTGCCTTGACAGAACTACTCTTTGCTGGGCTTGATGCAAGGGATCCTCCCTGTTCCGTGACGACACTTTGAGGCCTTCTACCCCACAAACCAGCCAGTCTGGAGCGATCACGGGGAATAGCTTGACTCGCTGCTGATTTAATCGAATCAGAGTCCGCTATATCCTTGTGTGCTGCTTGATCTGATACACCGCCTTCCTGATCCTTGACCAGAGGGGGAATCTGCTTGTCTGTCTTGCCAAAGAGTGAGTACCACTCGTCACGGCTGTGAGCGAGTGGACCAGAGATATACGATGGATACATGGCGATCACACGGGCGGGGTTCGTTTCTAGTCCAATGAAGTGTTCAATAGCCTCGTCGTAGCGACCATGACTGAAAAGAGATACAGCGTACAGTCCTTCCACGTAAGTTCGGCGCGCAACTTTGTCTTCAAGGAGCACATCATCGATCGAATTGAGTAAAGCTAGCGCTTCCTGGTATTCTTCTGCATTGACAAGTTCATCGATCTGCTCGCCCCAGCTCTTCATCTCTAGACACCAGATTGATAACCCGTCTTTTTCTAAGGATCCACGTTCCGTCGGGGAGACTTTGACATATATTGGTGGTTTGGCTCCGGCAGAAGGGGTGAGAAGCTTAACAGAGGGCGCGTTGCCTACTTTGACATCGACTTGATCCGCAACGGGCAGCATAGGGGGAAAAGCAAGTGTCTGAACGGCTACTAGGGTATTGGCTGACCGAATTTGCAGAGTGGGGTACTGCGGAGCTTGCTTGGAAGTGGGGGGTAACAGAGCAAAGAGGAATGGCTTGATGAACACGACTTCATCGGGCACTGCCGGCCATTCGATTCCTTCCCGTCGAGTAGGCTTGCCTTCGTCATTGAGAAAAATCCCCATGCTATCTCGACAAACCAGCACTTCTCCCCCTTCAATGTGGAGGACAAGTGGACGATTCTTATATGACATTCCTATGTAACCACCAATGCCACTGAAAGCACCTGCCATCGTCATGTTACTGGACGATGCTGGAAGTGCTGGGCCCTGTCTACTGCCGCCACTTCCTGCTTCATCTGTCGCATCATTTATTGTACCCGACTGCGGAATGCTGATTGGATCCAACTTCCAGTCATACAAGTCCACACGCGAGCCTGCGACACTGGAAGAGGGGATTGTGGCGGAGGAAAGGTCTGCCTTCAAGACATCAGTCACTGAGGAGGAGGATGCCAGCGGTACACTAAGAATGGCATATTCGGAGGAAGAATAGCCCATGAACACACTTGTTGGCGTGGGAAACGCCAGCGTTCTGGGTGTGTGCGGCAAGACGATTTCTTTCGTGTCCCAGAATGCACCGTCGACCCATCGGAAAGCGACAATTTTTCTTCGTGAGCCTACGATGAGCGTCGTCACTACACTCATGACGCCATCCTCTTCTCCTCCCAAAGGAGACGCCGAGTTTTCGAGGCCTTCACGATCAAAAAACATGCGGGCGTTTGTGGTCATGTATCTTCGTTCGTTCTCTCTGTTCCGTTTCACTTCTTCCATGCCCCAGAGGCTCTGAGGACGGGACGAGCCACTCCAATTTGGACCGACTCGACCTAAAGTAGTATCAGAAGGGCGATAGGCGCGGCCTAGCGAAGATTTTCCGGCGCGGTGCCGATAGCCTGCTCCCCATGGACCGGCACCACGATCATGTTCCTGATCCGGTGTGCGTTGAATGGAAGTGTCCAAAGCGAGAGAAATAGCACCCTTCGTCTGCACAAGAACAGTCGTAGCATCAGATGGTACGGGAGAAGCAGAGGCGACGTTGGAGGTATACGAGGAACTCTTACCTGTATCTTGCACCATCGCAAGGTCGTGCAGAGATACAACACCATCCGATAAAGCAACGAGGAGGTTTGCTTCACGAATGACGTGCAGTTGGTCTACAGTCTTTGTAGATTTGCTCAAGCGTACTGTCCACAGAGGTCTGTTGGATGGCTTTAAATGCTGCTTTGGGCTGCCCACTGTTTCCTTGTGGTTCGAATTGGTCTTTTCTGGCAATGAGTATGCGGCAATGGAGGAGTGGGGCCCGCCTAAGAAGAGTTGGCCTGCGTGTACGAGAAGTGCATCAACAGGCTCCTTTCTCCCCGTGAGCAAAGGCGTGGCCGAGATAGCCTTGTGCATATTAGATTTCTTGAGCGAAGACATGGGTTACCTGCTGGCCATGATGGCTGCAGGGAGATGAGGAGGGCGATTTTGTCCACTGTCCGTGCACGCGCTCGAAAGCGTGCGGGATGAAATCACAGGCAAAGAAAACCGTGTCACGCAGGATTAGCGGGCTTGTAAGCAAGTAGAAGTCATTAGCTAGCTTCGCAGCTTGTATATGGAGCTTGAATGGAATCTTTCTGACTTACCGGCGGAAATGGCTTTTTGACTATGCAGGACATGACGGGTGTTCGGTTCGGTACAGTGTATCGCGCTGCCCGTTCGGACATGTTTCCGACGCTGATACGCGAAAAAGCCGCTAGAGGAGGACGATGGTGTGACTGACTCGACAGCTCTAGGGAAGGAGAGAGTGGGGGGAGTTGTTGGGAAGAATGTATAAAATGGGGTGTTGTACACATTTCCAGACCCGCAACACCGTCCGATCAAAATGTCAGAACCTTTCAAGCCTACTTGGAATGCAGAGCTCTATGCGAAGGCACGTCCCACATATCCTGCAGAGGCCATCGAGGAAATCCTATCTGCCCCTCGCTCCTCGTCGTCGAAGGAACCTTTGAATGTGGTGGACCTTGGTGCTGGAACTGGGATTTGCACACGGATGCTGATTGAAGCATGTGCTGATGATCACAGTTCTCACAAGCTGGCAAGCATATCAGCGTTCGATGCATCAGTTACCATGTTGGACCAATTGAACAAAGAGCTCATGCAGGAGCAAGCCGACCCAAATAGGCAAGCACTCATTCCGCGCCTTAAGCAACAGAAAAAGCTTGATGCGTCTCTTAAATCCCATGTAGCACAGGCGACTTTTGAGAACTTCAACGTTTCGTCTATTGGACTGCAGGGCCAAGTGGATCTGGTGGTAATTGCGCAAGTGAGTAGTAAAAAAAATGCAGTAGTGTGCTAAGACATTGTACAGGCTTTCCATTGGTGCAAGGATTACAACAAGGCATTTGAGAATTTGGCAGCAGCGCTGCGACCAGGTGGCATCGTAGCACTCATTTGGAACATGGAAGACCGTGATTCTGGTAGGTGTCTGACATTCTTTTCAACATTATGCTCATCTTCCCCAAAGCACACTGGGTCGCACAAGTACGCGACCTCTACGAGGTATATGAAAGCGGCTCGCCACAATGTAAGTCTTCTTACACGCACTCTTAGCATTTCTGAGCCATCTGTAGATCGTCTGGGCCTTTGGCGCAAGCTATATGACACGGCTGGTTTGCACGACAATTTTGACATCGTGCCTGAAAAGCACTATGTGCGAGCCATCCCCACCACTGTGGAGGGAGTTTGCAACCGCATCGAAAGTAAAAGTTACATACATGTGCGACCGGAAAGCGAGCGTGCTCAGCTGCGAAAAAATATCAGTGATATTTTGAAGCATTCCAACGATGAAGAATTGCAAAAGAAGTGGATTGATAAGGAGACAGGAACGTTCGAATATCCTTACAAGACAGGTGTGTGACGTAAATGACGAGAATGAAGCTGCTGACCATGTGGACAGATCTTTATCTCTTTCGACGCAAATGAGCCGAGTAAGCCATTGAAGAACATCTTTGATAGAATTATCGTGTATAGCTAAATTGCACGACAATCGTGAGGATGTCGAATATGCGCATTGCTCTTTATCTCTTTCGACGCCGAGCATGTGCATTGATGTTTATCCTCTAGACGCAAGGAGCGTCAGGTACACAAATACGCTCCCACTGCGATTCTTTTCGGAATACACTGTATTTAGCACCCCTTTCCTATACTTGATTTCCTTCCCACGATTGTACTGAGAACAGAGCATCGAAAGTACCCTTCTCGCGGAAATTGTTTGGGCAGGATACGGCGTCAATGATTATATTGAATACGCTGTAAGTCGTCTATTTCTATAGTACAAATACAGCCAACCTGCTGGGTGCGGAATCACAGCAAGGCGACGGCGGCTACATGGATTGTGGAGCGAAATGAAGGGAAACTGCACGGAGATGGGCGTGGATGAGAAGAAGGCGTCACAAGAGAGGGTTTCTGTAATGCACGAAGGGAAGATCGCTTCTACAATCCGAGACTGCCTTTGATTCGCTCTGTGCATGTCTCAGTAGTGGTTCCCGAGGAGCCGGTTCAGGACCTTAATAGTTGGTCCAGACTCGTGTATCCTATTCTGTCGAAGACGCATGCTTCGTTGGCTGGACATTTTGCTGTTCAAGTGACGCTTTCCTGCATGGCCACGTTTGAACATGGTGCCAATTTGTCGAACGGGTAGAGAAGCCAATGTGGCCGCCATGAGAGCCTTTCGGTCGATGGGACTGAGGTGGAGCGAAGGTGCAGGAACGCCGACATCTTGTGGCAAGGAATCGAGCTCGCTCTGCGCTTCCAAAATGGTCGGTATTCTTCTGCTGGGATGGGCCTTCGAGTCGACAACATACCGTTTGCCAGTCGGTTTAAAGCGCTTAGCCGTACCTTGGTGTGTCTTTAATTTTCCACTGCCCCATGACGAAGCGGCACGAGAGGAGTGTAGAAGCCTGCTGGGGGCAGCCAGCGAGGCGCGAGTCTCGCACAGGACCGAAAGACTGCTGCGCAACGAAGTCAGGCTCCGGCTCATCGAGGACACCACGAACATCATGCAGTAGGATGTTCAATTGGAAGAAGTCAAAAAGGTGGCGGCGAATCTTCGCCAGTGTCACGTGCTTCCCATACACGCGTGGTCGCTCTCAGGGGACCGCCCTCACATATATACATACGATGAGTAATGCCTGCGAAGGAACAACAACTATCCTGCGCCCTGCATGACCATCGATGACCACCCGGTCCAGTAAAAGCCGCACTGTAATGTGATTTCTTGCTGAAGTTCATCAAAGGCTTCGTCATCCAATCAGTGAATTGATCTCTGACCTACCCCGTACCCCGCTTTCACCCAAAGTGCTTTTCACGCCAATGAGTTTTACCCGATCTAGCCGGATGCACACGTGATTGATGCGCCGTCTTTCACATCCGCATCTGAAAGCATACATACCCACTTGGATGAATAAGATAGATTCCGGAGAAACCGGTCGTTCTATTTCTTTCTGCTCTACACCCACATCCTCATCTAGTTATCATCATGAGTTCTGGGTGGATCAACACAGAAACCATGGCGACTCTCGCCAAGGAGAGGGAAAATCCTCCCTTTGACGTGCGAGCCATGGCCATTGCCAATCATGGTTCGGAGAAGGACTTAATTCTCAAGGAAAGATTCATGCTGGAGATGTCTCGTGACCCCGCTTACTATGCAGTGGACATTCATGATCTCACAAAAGACCAAATTCGTGAACGCACGATGGCCAAGATCCAGTCTCTCGTGCACTGTGTCACCAACGAAAGCATCGAAGTATTCCAAAAGAGGATGGAGGTCATTGGTCTGTTTGACCCGGGCTTCTGGACAAGATTCGGTGTACATTACGGTCTCTTTGTGGGTGCCATTCGTAGTGCTGCTACATCCAACCAGTTTTCCTACTGGCTTGAAAAAGGTCTTATCGGATGTAAGGGAATGTTCGGTTGTTTCTGCATGACGGAACTCGCCCATGGCTCCAACGTCGCCGGTCTTCTCACTACGGCTACTCTCGATTTGACCACCGATGAATGGGTTGTCCACACACCAGACTTGTCAGCCACCAAATGGTGGATTGGTGGTGCGGCCGAGTCAGCCACACATGGTGCCGTATTTGCGCAAATGATCATCAATGGTAAGCGCTATGGCGTCAAGACCTTCATTGTACCTCTTCGTGACCCCAAGACGTTCCGCCTTTTGCCAGGTATCAACATTGGAGACATTGGTATGAAGATGGGACGCAACGGTATTGACAATGGCTACGTCCAATTCACGAACGTGCGTGTGCCCCGCGCGTACATGCTTATGAAGCATACCCAAGTCACTCGCGAAGGACATGTCCACGAACCGCCTCTGGCCCAATTGACATACGGAGCCCTTCTTCAAGGGCGTGCCGCCATGGTGTCTGATGCAGCGAACAGTGCCAAGAAGGCACTCACGATTGGTGTGCGTTACGCTGCTGTTCGTCGTCAATTCAAGAGCTCGCCTGATGCAGAGAAGGAGACACAATTGCTTGACTACCCCATCCACCAGCGACGGCTTATGCCTCTGCTGTGCCAATCTGTCGCTTTCGGATACACTGCATTGGAAATGAATGCACTCTTCGAAGAGACAAGCCGTGCATTGGAGTCTTTGGAGCCTGGGGACCCGAACTTGAACGCAACCATCGAATTGCTCAAGGAGACTCACAGTACCTCTGCTGGTCTCAAGGCTTTCTGCACATGGGCTACACTCGAAGCCATTGAAAAGACTCGACAAGCATGTGGTGGCCACGGGTACAGCTCGTATGTCGGCTTGGCACCTATGGGCCAAGACTTTGCTGTCCACTGTACGTGGGAGGGTGACAATACCATTCTGGCCCTCCAAAGTGGACGTGCGCTTGTGCAAGCATTCCTTGAAGCAAAGAAAGGCAAGGAATTGGGTGGCGGTATGAAGTATCTCAACGATTACCAAAAGACATTGACAGGCAAGGGAACAGAGGCCGATCTGGACAGCCTGGAAGGCATTGATCGCGGATGGGCTACCGTAGCCGCCAATGCAGTCAAGAAGGCGGCTGATGACTTTGAAGCGCTTCTCGCTGCAGGCAAGAATCGCGACCAAGCATTCGAAGAGAGCAGTCAAGCTCGCTTTGTGGCCGCCAGTGTGCACACCAGTGGCTACATTTTCCGCCAATTCCGCAATGCCGTAGAAAAGATGGAGCGCAAGTCAGACGGTGTCAGAGACCATCTCGAACTGCTTGCGAAGTTCTATGGTCTGTGGCAGATGGAGGAGAAGGCAGCCTTCTTCCTCCGTTCCGGCTGGCTTACTTCTGACTTGCTTGACAAGGTCCAGGCTCGCGTCACCGAGTACTGTGCGAAAACGCGCTCATTTGCCATTCCCCTGGTCGACAGCTTCGTTTTGCATGACCACACCATCAACAGTCCTCTCGCTAAATACGACGGAAGCGTGTACACCAGTCTGTTCCGTGTCGTGAAGCGAAACAACCCTCAGGACAAGCCGCACAAATACCTTCCTACCGTGCACAGCCTCTTGTTCCGTGAGGATGGCGATTATGAAGATGTCGACGAAGCCATTGGCATCGATGATGAAATCCAAGAGATTCAAGAGGAGCGTGAGGAGGCTGAGCGAGAGCAGAGAGAGCAAAAGAAGGAGTAAGGGCTTTCGAAAATCTTGTCTTCTTAACAACAATGATCTCTATCATATGTCTATCTCGTACTTGGACGTGTTCATAATTATCTATATGTTGCTTGAAATAATGATTCCACATTTTTTGACGAAGCATATGGAGGGATGTAGCAAGCGTTTACGATGAATCGCCATCTCTCTTCCATGTTCTGCTTCCATACAAATAGGACGAGGCCCCCACGTAGGCGTCTTGCGTGCACATACATTGGAGTCTCTGTCGAAAAAAAAACGCAGCATGTGGGAATTCGAGCAAGTATGAGCACTTATGGATGGACCATTTCATAGCATCATCAAGTACCTCTTTGTTTCGAGCCCTCATCCATTTCCTTCTTCTTTCGCACGGAATATAGCAGTGCACCTCACCAATCACTATTTGTCCTGCCACAATTGCCGAGGCAAATCTGCCGGCTAGCCAATCATTCTTGGTCACGCGTAAAAGTAGTGTCCTAGTTCTGTAGCACAAACGCGCGCGAACGAGTCTATCTTGCCCACTTGACGCCTTGTTGGTTGTGTGACTTTGGTCTCAAAGTTGTGAGAATGGCGGAAAAAGAGGACGATCTGGCGAAAGCCGATCCGAATGTATCTCCGCCCTCTCACTTGCCTTCGTCACCAGGCGTAGGCGCCACAAGCGCCTCTTCAAGACTTTGGTCCTCGTGGACTTCTCCTTCCACCACAGCCTCGACGGCCGCTTCGTCTGCACTGGAAGAGCGCAGAAAGAAGAAAAGACCAACGTTTGAAGAGTTCCGTGCGCAAGAGCCACCTCAAGCCAGACTGATCCGTCTGCGTGGCTTGTTCGATGTCCTACTAGACAAAGACGCAGAACAGGCCTTAGCCGGTGGGCGAGCCAAGGAAGAATGGACTCAGAGCGCCATGCGAGCACGTTACGGAGCAGGAGGTATTTATGCGAGGGGCAGCATGGCTCCCAAAAGTACAGCGCAAACGTCCGCTGCCGAAGCGGCTTTCGAGCCCATAAGTGAATCATCTTCCGGCTCCACTCGGTCTACCCCCTCTCCACCCCGACAGTCATATGCTAAAGAGCTTTTGTCTCAATGCAGACATTACAGAGCACAACTAGAAAAAGAGCGCCTAGAGATGGAGAAGAAACACAAGAAGTTAAGCTCCGGACACGTATCGGAAAGCAGCTCGTGGACCAGCTGGATTCCTTTCCTTGGCGACGATGAAGAGGGTACCTCGACGGACACCTTGTCGTCTTCTTCCACACTATCGTCGATCAAAGACAAAATCAGCGAGCTGAGTAGCTCTAAAGATACGACGGCCGCCTCCAATTCTTCCACCGATACCAATGCGCCGTCGTCTTCGTCTTCGTCCTCGTCGCTGACATCGATCCCATCAAAGTTCACTTCACTTCTCTCGAACAAATCAGAC
Organism: Meruliopsis variegata; assembly: GCA_037044235.1. NCBI lineage: Eukaryota > Fungi > Basidiomycota > Agaricomycetes > Polyporales > Irpicaceae > Meruliopsis > Meruliopsis variegata. The sequence continues at coordinate 258,752 of JAWLTJ010000011.1, forward strand.
GACACCAATCCATCAGCATCGATTGCAGGTGTGGCAGCGGGCACTTCCGCTGCATCTACGAGCAATGATGTCGAAACAGCGAATTCCACGCAGCTTCATTCGGATCACGAGGGTGAAGCCGGCTGGATCGGCTCAGGTGTTTGGGGCCTTTCAGCCGTTGGACACAAGCAGAGGAAAGCATTTCGAGAGCTCGATGCTCGTTTGGCGGCAGGCCAACAGGATGAGGGCGGCAAAAGGCAGCGCCAGATTGAATGGGAAGGGTTCCTGCGCTACGCAGATCAAAAAGAAAGAGGTACGTGGTTCGGACACATATTGAAATGTTCTAATTCTTTCTTCAGAATTGTACAGGATATTTAGTGAGCTAGACAAGAATGGTGACATGCGTCTGGATGTGGCCGAAATCAACACGGCTCTCGACCGCGCAGGAATCGAGTTGTCTCGAGGTGCTTTGGAAGATTTCATTGCTAGTCTAGGCTCTTCTTCACGCTTTCAAGGATCTGGATGTCCTTCATCGATCTCTTTTCCCCAATTCCGCGACTATTTGCTGTTGTTGCCGCGCAGTCCTTCAGTCCACGAGATTTTCCGATTCTACCAGGTGCGCAAAGCGTTTGGTCTTTTTGGATCGCAAGGCATCTTTGCCGAATTCAGCGATCGCTGGGGTCGAAGCGAAAGACACGGTGCCACATCTGTCACGCAAGACGGCGATGTGAGTCTGGCTGGCGAGGAACGTAAAAAGCTAGGCGATGATGAGAAGGAAGCCAAGCGAGAGGCACGCAGGGTCATCAAAGAGGAGGCAGTCACTCGACAACAGACTGAGGAAAGTAGTTCGCTGTCGTCCGCAACAGAGAACAGAACAGATTCAGCTCGTTCAAATCGGAGTGTGCCATCTAACCAAATTGAGACGTCAAAGCAGACCGAAGAATCGCACGAAGAAGAAGATGACGACCCCGACATGATCCATGGTGATGTGGCCATCAAATTCCTCCTTGCCGGTGGCATTGCAGGCGCTGTCAGTCGAACAGCAACGGCTCCATTCGACCGACTGAAGATCTACTTGATCACCACAGCACGCACAACAGCGATCCGCGAAGTTGCATCGTCGACTGTCTCAAGTACCGATGCTGCGTCTCGGCTAGCGTCGAGTGGCTTTGGCGTTCTGGGCGAAGCGATTCGTGCGCTCTATCGAGAAGGTGGTGGACTCAAGGCATTTTGGGTGGGCAATGGACTGAATTGTCTCAAGATCTTCCCTGAGTCTGCCATTAAGTTTCTGAGCTACGAGACGTCCAAGCGGGCATTTGCCAAGTACGTTGACGGAGTTTCTGATTCACGCGACATTAGTGGCAGCAGTCGATTCTTGTCTGGTGGCATTGGAGGTATTACTAGTCAGTTGGCTATCTATCCTGTGGAAACGCTCAAGACACGACTAATGTCCTCGCAAGGCGGTGCAACCCATGGCAATGCATTGCTCAAGGCGACGGCTAGTGACATGTGGCGTAGCGGCGGGTTCAAGACGTATTATCGCGGTCTGACGGCCGGCCTGATTGGTGTCTTTCCCTACTCGGCAATTGACATGTCGACGTTCGAGGGGATCAAGCTATTTTACATCAAGTATACCGGCCGTGAAGAGCCAGGTGTTTTGGCTTTGCTCGCTTTCGGAAGCATCAGCGGCAGTGTAGGTGCCACTACCGTGTATCCTTTAAATCTCGTCCGCACTCGTCTCCAAGCTGCCGGAACCCCCGCTCATCCTCAAACCTATGATGGCTTCTTTGATGTGGCCCGCAAGACGTTCCGTAACGAGGGCGTTGTGGGCTTCTATCGGGGACTTGTCCCATCGTTGGCCAAGGTTGTCCCTGCCGTCTCCATCTCCTACGTCGTTTACGAGCATTCTAAGCGCCGACTTGGCGTCCAATAGACTCTGCTATTTGCACAATCTGTTCCCTCTCTCATGATGTTTGCATCTGTACCTCTACCTTGTGCATCTCACACGTCTCATCATATTTAAGGCAGTAGTAAGACCTTGCACCACGGACACTTGTGCTTGTTCTAAATCATATCTCCACGCAATTCATCAATTTGCAAAGCATGTCCTTGCAGTGGGAAGAACTAGCGCCTGTTGTGTGAACATTTACGCGCACCAGAGCAACACTTGTTTGCAGCACCTCTTGGACATCTTTCCTTTCTACGTTCCTGCTGTAGACATCTACATCTCTTTACTCCCCTAGCTCTCCTTTCTTTGCGAAAGATGCTCACAGAATGGTGCCGCCGCATGTAGAGCCGGGCCGCTCTTCAGCGGCGGCGGCCATTACAACCCCTACTCGAGTCTCGTCAGCTCGGCCCACGACGTATCTGTCAAACTCTGATACATCGACTTCCATTCACCGCTTGTCGTCTTCTACTTCTAGCATCGTCCCTCCGACACTTTCTTTTGACCATTCGGAGATCCCGCAGCAAGACAGCAACAGCCGCTCATCCTCTGTTGATCAACACAGTCAGGGACACACCCTTTCCGTACTGGCTCCTCACACCTCCAGCAGTTCCCGATCAGATTCAGGCACTGAGGAGAATGAGCATCAGGAGAACGTGGAGGATGCGAATGGCGGACAGGCAGCATTTCTGACTCGAAGACTCAAGAGTGCAATTGGACAGAAGATCGTGTCTGGCACCGATGACAGTCAACACGTTGATACATTTCTTTGTGAAGACAACAATGAGCGGTCTTCACCACATGAAACTTACCCTCGGAGTACAGAGATACAAGGGTCAGGACAAGAATCTGGAGATCATCATGTTCCTGTCGCTGAGGCGACTCCCAAGTCGGTATGGGACTGGAAAAACTGGACGACCAACCTACCGACGACATGGAAGATCGATCGCAACATTCCTGGCGTATCTCGTATCTTGTCTTCCAATCAGTCCAATCCACCAGAGCAAGAGAGCGATGCCTCTCAAGATAATTTGAAGCGACATGAAGACACATCGAATAATGAAGCGACCCATTCTGACGTCGCTCAGGACACTCCCATCAAAGAGTCCAGTCCATCTACATATTCGTCGTACATTCAATCGCTGGATGTGCGTAAGTGGGTGCCACCTCTTGGTGGCCAGAGCACGACATCGTCCAATAGCCAAAACAAAAAATCTTCTATGCCGCCTTTCCAAGCGCTCGGTGCAGGTTCGTTTCCCACGTCTAGTGTTGCGAGGCACAAGCAGAAGAGCACGCAACGCCAGGCGTCTGAGGCGAACACCACACCCGCCAATCGACCAGAAAAAATAGAAGAAATAGCTGTGCACGAAATTGACATGGCAAGACTGGGATACACGAATGGAGACGAGAATGCTACTCGGTATCCTGAACATGAATTCCTTGTTCTCAGCACAGCAGGGAAGCCAATCTTTGCAAGCAATATCACCAAGGCCCGCCTGCAGAGAGCTGCGCTGAATCGAGACCGCAAAAGAAAAAAGTACGCCCAAGAAGATCTGCCTGCCGAAGAAGCTGACGAGGAGGAGCATTACGCAAATGCAGAGCAGCAGATCCAGGATGAAGAGGACCAAACGGTTGCGACTCGTGTTGGTCTCATGCAAGCTGTGATTTCCAACTATGCAGAATCAGGCAAAGACAAGCTACAGAGTATGGCGCGAGATCTTCTTCAGCTACCGCCTGCGGGAAGAGTGTGCTTTTTGCTCAAGCCTCCCTTGTATTTAGCAGCCATCGCGCAGTGGGACGAGGCCGAAACGACGCTTTCAAGTCATCTGGAGTATCTTTACCTTGCCATAGTCAGCCTTCTCTCCGCTTCGAAACTCCACCGACTCTTCGACCGCGCTGCCAACTTTGACTTGAAACGGCTTCTGCAAGGCACCGATGCGATCATTGACGCCCTCCTCACTTCCTTGCAGCGTGACACAACCGCCATGCGAGGAACGCTCCAGCCACTATGCTTTGATGCAGCGATGCGGCACGACGCAGGGGCAACATTGATCCCCTCGCGGAACAAGGCCCATCGGCCTCAAGACGCTCTGTACGGTCTTCTGCTCACACGACACGGGCTCGTGACGGTAGCACGAGCGAGCAAACACAGTATCCATCCGACCGATTGCCAATTGCTCATCAACACTGTCTTTGCCACAAAAGCCCTGAAGGAAGGAGGTACCCAAAGCTGGGTACCGATCTGCCTGCCGAAATTTGCACCCCAAGGTTTCGTGTATGCCCACGTAAGTTTCTTGGACGAAGAGGCTGATGCGATGCAAGAAGCGGGCCACAGTGCGAGCACGCATGATACCAGCTCGGTGCATGACGGCAAAGGCAAACAGCGGGAGAATAGCCGAAACAAACCGGAGCTTGGGCTTGTTCTGGTGACTGGCAATCCGGACGGCTTCGAGGAGATGAGCCAGTGGCGCAGTCGAATTGTGCAGAAGCTGAGTAGTGGCGCCCTCTTAGCAAGAATCTGGGAGAATGTCAAACACAGCCATGTATTGCTAGGCAACCATCAATCTCTGGGTACACATTCCACCATGTACAGTGCTGATGAGCTGGGTATCGCTGGTTTGCGACATTTTTGCTTCAAATGGCGCTCCAACGTTCAATCTACCTCTCCTGTCTTTGAACGACCATATGAAGAAGGCTCGGAAGCTCATCGTAGACTGCTGCATCTTTACGGCTTGGCACACCAATTTGCCATGCGGTCGAGCGGCCGGGAGACAGAGCAAGCCAATGTCGTGATAGAGACAGAGACACCCACTCGACCATCGACACCGCCGATTGTTCCGCAAAGCGTCTTACCGAAACCAAAGTCCTCCAAACGACCCTCTTCCATTCATGTGGTTAAGACATCGGTCGAAGCAGTCTTGGCATGGAATACAGAACCATTTGAAATGGCCATTGCTGCCAGCCCGCATATTCCGCCTGTCATTCTCAAAAAGATGGCGAGAGATGTGGTCAAGTGGGTCAAGCAACAAGAGCATCGCTTGTTTATTGTCTCTGCGCCTGTTTTCTAATGGACACCTTGTGAAATGGATAGAAATGAAATACAATTCAACTAGTGCCTAGAACCATTGGATTTCTTTTCAGCGAAGCTCTTTTCTTCGAGCTGTCACTTTCCGTGGTGCTCCCTTTTGTTGCCACATTTATCGAATGCTCGTCACTTGTGAGTGTTATTGAGAACCCTTGGAAAGGGAACGCGCCTTGACCTGAAGCAATTCTTGCTATGAAAGAGTATATTCATTTCATCGCCTACTTGTGTTTACGTATATCAGTATGGATCTCTTGGAGCAGGTGGGCGATGTTGGTCGTGTACGCAAAATATTGTACTTTTAAGGCCATGCTGCACATCTCGTCTGTAGACTTGTCCTTCTCCACACATTTTTCTTTGTCCACAGAGTAAGTGGGTTTCTGGCTTGGTGGATGCGCAGTGTAACGATAACGAGCGCTTCGCAACGCACCGAGGTGACGATGGTGTAGGTCACACATAGTACTTGGGTCAATGTCAATCAACTGTAGTGGCCTTGACTTATAGCGTCGGACAGCAGATACGTTTGTTTCTCTGTCGATACGTGTGAGCTGGCTTTCTACTTCTGTCAGTGCGACTCGAATGTGATCTTCGTCGACTCCAGTACAGTGAGATGTGCTTTGTTTTGCACTTCGTACATCCTGCACTTTCGTGCCGTTCGTTGGAAAATCTGCATTGTTCGTCCCAGAAGGGCTTAAGCTGAGTTTGTTATTCTGTACGACACCACCCGCGGCTATTCGCGATGGTGTGTGCTCGCAGTGCAACGAGACATGCGTGCCAACGGTGGCAAGCTCTTTTGCTGTGGCGTGCGCTTCATCCGTGGCATGTGCTTCATCAGCTCCTACTTCATAGATGTTGTGGCAATCAACGTCAGTGCCGCTATTGGGCTCCATCATTATACTGTGGCTACCGTATTGTGAGCCGACAGTAAGACGTCGAGGATCCACAATAGACCGGTCTACCATTATACTATCGTGACTTGCTGTACATGTATCACACATGAGAAAATCCTCGATGGCACATTTCTCCGTGTCTGTAATACTCTGAAGGCAACCGAGCCATGTTGTATGTTCGTCGTCTACCTCGTTCTCCGAAGGATCAATCATTGTGTGTGAATCTAGATAATACCCTTGCATTTCTATTTGTTCACATTCCGCTCCATGCATGTACATCGAATCATAGAGACCCCAACTTTCCGAGACCATTTGCAGGCTTTCACCCACTACAAATGCGGATATGTGTTGTTCACAATCATACCTGGTGGGGTCTCTATATTGTTCTGGAAAAGAATACGATTTGGACCTTGCGTCCTGGGGTCTTCCCATCTCAGATGTTTTCTCACCGTGTTCTTCATTGCCATAGTACTTGTATTCCAGCGCCCATTTGGTACCATTGTGCAGAATACTTGCGTCATGGACGGTAAGAACTTTCATGTTGTCTTCCAGATCATCTGCATCATCATGACAAGACTGGACTTTCATGATGTCACCCAGCTCGTCTGCATGATTAGGTCGAGACTCACTTCGGGGACAGTCTTCTAGACCAACCCAGCACAGCCGTGAAAGTCTGTTGCGCTTTTGTACAGAGCCTGGCGGATGAATGTGCTCAAAAGCTGGTGCACCGTGTAGCCATGTTTCTATCAGACTGGAACAGGGCCGTATCTTCTCAAAGCGCTCGGGCGTGGATGGAGCAGCCAGACGAAGACAAATTGGCCTCGCTCTGCATTTCATCGTTGAGGTCCTGATGAAAGTGTATCGCACACTTGCCAGTCAGACATGCTCAATGAATGTGGTCTGCGGAATGTCCATTTGATTAATAATATTCACGGTGATTACTGTCGGGACGGATTTCCGTGCATGAGCCGGTGCCAAGTGTTGTCGAGAACAAGCCACGATTTTTCCTCGTCAACTAGTAAATGAAACAACAATACCAGGGACTCCCGTAGTCTAACGCTACCAAGCCAATCATTCTCATAGATGCCCATCCTACCGCAGTACCATTCACTCACCAATCATCAACCCCCACCCATGCCAAGCTCCGTCTGCTTTCTCCGTTCCGATTTGTCAGCGGCCCGCGTGCGCCGGGTTGTTGATGTCAAGCACGCAATACGTGCATACAGCTTTCTATATTTTTTGTAATAGAAACTAACTACACGGACTGCGTGTTGGGGCTCCCTCCGAGCGAAATTTCAGCGCCTCTGGCTTTTTTCATTCTCGGACATACATCTGACCAATAAAAAAATAATTCCACCACAGGCAAATCGCGCTTCCTTCCATCACTAGACACTCTTCCTACAAGCGTCGGCGCTCTCTATAAGTCGTCGATATGGTGTCAAGGTCGTCGGCGGGAGCCGTTGCTCGGGTCGCAAGTCTATCGTCGACCTCGATTGTGAACGTCATCCCCCGTGGCGCAAGCTCTGTATTTGAAGCAGGGCTAAATGATGCCCTCCAGTATTCAGCAGAAGGCGCATCAACAGAGAATGTAGATTTTCTTGCAGATCCAAGCAGTCGCCTTACTCGCCACTTGGAGCGCTCCAACGCCGGTCTTGTATCCCTTCTTGCCGAATCAGACCGGTATCTTCTGACGTCCCTCGTCCCGAATTTACCCACCTTGGTGTCAAAACCAGTCGTCCTACATATCGCCACTCATGGCGATCACACCGATATTCTTGCCTTGCGAACATCAGGTCTCGTTATTCTCTACTCGTCCACACCTACACAAGCACACGACCATGCTGTCCTCGCGGCTCGCATTGCCGCCAGTCGTTCGATTGGAGTATTGCATTTCTTTGATGAGATTGAAGGCAATGTTGATGACGAAATCACGCCTTTCGATGCTCGCTCCCTGGTGAACCCATCTCGAATTTCAGAGATCAATGGAGCCCAGAAGAACGGCAAAAATGGGCTTGTGGCAAATGGTCACGAGAATGGTCATTCCACAAACGGCCACCTCGCAGAGGCCTTTGGTTCTCACCCTACATCTCCAGAGGATCTTCGTCGTGGGATTGATGAGGCATACAAGTCAGTTTCCGGCCTTTTGGACCGTAAGTTGTCACCATTCAATTTCTACGGATCCGCGACTGCAAAAAATCTGGCCGTCATTCTGGGTCACGGCGCCAAGAAGATTGGAGAGGCACGAGCAGAGCTGGCATCGATCTCTGTCAACCTGGTACGTCCTTTGATTGACGAGTCATTCCGAGATCTGGTGCCCGAGTCAGTGGAAAAGGTGGCGACATTGGAACGAATCCAACAAAGATCACGTCTCAGCCCCTTGTTTGTCGACGTGGCTACTGCCTTCCAGCGTGGCAAGGGCATGGTGGCTTCAAATGCAAATGATGCTGACAAAGCATCCCTTCCTGGTGTTCTGATCAGTGGCACCCTTGGAATCGTGACAAAGCGAACAGCTAAAGCTGTTGCTGAATCTCTCGTCTCAGCTCTGAATGCCGGAAAGAATGGCTTCTCCGTTGGCGATGCGGCCGAGCCATCTCAGAAAAAAGATTTGGCTGTGGTGAAGTCGCCCAAGCAAGAAGAAGCATACCAAATTATCCTCAGTCAACTCTTTTCCGATCGTCTCTCTGTTGTCAATTCCGTATCGAACGAATCCGATCCGAATCCCGCTACACGCAGTCCTGAATATGCATATGGCCAAGTAGTTGCTCAACTTGAAGGCTTGGAAATTTTCTCTCGCAGTGCTCGTGAGCTATTGAAGAATCCGCATGCTGCTGGCATCTCTCAAGAACTCCAAGAGGCTCTCTCGCAATTTGTCTTGCAAGGCAAACGTGACGCTGCAACGGAGTCCAAGGTGCAATCGCTCTTGCAAGCGCAAGCATCCAAGACACACAGTCTGGAGAAGCTCCATTCACTGGCCAAATCAATCGACGTAAAGAGTCGCTGGATTATCGGCTCGGACGCTTGGGCGTACGACGTGGGTATGGGCGGCGTGCATCATGTAATCGCAAGTGGCAAGAACGTCAACATGTTAATCTTCGATACGCTCCCGTACACTGAGCGGGATGCAGTCGAAGCTCATAAGCGTAAGAAGGACATTGGGTTGTATGCCATGAACTATGGTAACACGTACGTCGCAAGTACAGCAGTCTATTCCAACTACACGCAAGTCCTGCAGGCACTCATGGAAGCTGACCGTTTCGACGGCCCTTCGATAGTCTTGGCATATGTGCCCTACTTGGTTCAGGATGCGCCAGCACTGGATGTTCTCCGTGAGACGAAGCTTGCCGTCGACTCCGGCTACTGGCCTCTGTATCGATGGGACCCAAGTAACGAAGCCAAAGGCGAAGATGTTTTCCGACTAGACTCCACTCGTATTCGAGAACAGTTGAAGGCTTTCTTGGAGCAGCAGAACCACCTGACGCTCCTTGCCAACTCTCAACCACAGCTTGCATATGACCTTGCCAGCAGCCAAGGATCTGGTCTCAGGGAGAGACAACGTCGCAAAGCCAAAGAAGCGTACGACGCGCTGCTAGGTGCGATGGATGGTCCGCCCCTCCTTGTGCTATTTGCGAGTGACGGCGGCAACGCAGAAAAGGTTGCCAAGAAGCTCACCAGTCGCGCCAAAGCGAGAGGTTTGGCGGCGCGTATCATGGCGATGGACGAGTTCCCGACATCTGAAGAGCTCAAGGGTGAAAAGAATGTCGTCTTTGTGACAAGTACTGCTGGCCAAGGAGAAGCACCACAGAATGGCCGTGAGGCGATCAAGACTTTGAACAAAATGAAAGAGGGTGCTTTGCAGAGCGAGTCTCCTGATTCTGAATCTGTCAAGTATTCGGTATTTGGTATGGGTGATAGCCACTACTGGCCTCGACCAGAGGATGCACATTATTACAACAAGCCAGGCAAGGACCTGGACGCACGTTTGGAAGTGCTTGGTGCTCAGCGATTGGCTCCTCTTGGACTGGGAGACGACCAGGACGCAGATGGTTACCAGACTGGTTACAAGGTTTGGGAGCCCCTGTTGTGGAAGGCTCTCGGCGTCGACTCCATCGAAGTCGTTGAGGCGGAGCCCGAACCAATCACGAATGAGCACATCAAGATTGCCAGCAACTACCTACGCGGTACCATCGTCGAAGGCCTTGCAGACAAGAGCACAGGAGCGATTGCGGAGAGTGACACGCAACTCACCAAGTTTCACGGAACATACATGCAGTACGACCGTGACACTGTGGATGAGCGCAAGGCAGCCGGTCTTGAGCCTGCGTACAGCTTCATGATTCGATGCCGCATTCCCGGTGGTGTTGTGACGCCTCAGCAATGGGTGCAGTTAGACGACGTTGCAGGTGCCTATGGAAACCAGACAATGAAGATCACCACACGTCAAACGATTCAATACCATTATGTTGTCAAGACGGAGCTAAAGAAGGCCATGCAAGGCATCAACAAGGCAATGTTGGACACTATTGCAGCATGTGGTGATGTAAACCGGAATGTGATGTGCTCCCCCAATCCACACTTGAGCACACTACACGCCGACACATACGAATTCAGCAAGGGTATTTCAGAATACCTGCTTCCTCGTATGGATGCGTATCATGAAATTTGGTTGGACCAGAAGACTGAAAGCAAGAAGCAGCTGCTCACAGCCGGTGCCCTTCGTGACTACGAGCCACTGTATGGCCCCTACTACCTGCCACGGAAGTTCAAGATCGCCATCGCCGTACCGCCCCGGAATGACGTAGACTGCTTCGCACATGACATTGGTTTGATTGCCATTGCTGACAAGCACGGCCGACTCACAGGTTTCAACGTAAGCGTGGGTGGAGGCATGGGTGTCACACATGGCATGAAAGTGACCTATCCGCGTCTGGGTGACGTGATTGGTTATGCTTCCACAGAGCAAGTGAAAGATGTCTGCAAGGAAATCATGCTGACACAACGTGACTTCGGCAATCGCGCCAACCGTAAGCAAGCACGTCTGAAGTACACAATCGACAATCATTTCAAAGGTCCAGACAACTTCCGCGCTGAAGTGGAGAGACGATTAGGCTTCACATTGGAACCAGCACGTCCGTACGAGTTCACCGCGAACACGGACGAGTACGGATGGAGAAAGCAGACGGATGGCAAATGGACGTGCATGCTCTGGCTCGAGAACGGTCGGATTAGGGATGCGCCTGGCGAGCCGTTCCGCACAGGTGTAAGGGAGTTGTGTTTGCGCGACTGGTTCGACGGGGAGCTTCGCATGACTCCCAACCAACACTTGGCTCTGTGCAACATTGCTCCATCAATTAAGAGCAAGGTGGAAGACCATTTGAAGGAGTTCAACATGGTGCTTTGGGAGCAAAGTGCACTCGCCACATCGGCGTCGTCCTGTGTTGCCTTCCCCACCTGTGGTCTTGCCATGGCAGAGAGCGAGCGAGTTCTGTTCCCTCAATTGGTGGAGAAGCTTGATGCAATTGTGCGTCGCCTTGGTCTGGCAGCCGAAGAAATCATCACTAGGATGACAGGTTGCCCCAATGGATGTGCGCGTCCCTGGGTGGCACACATTGCCTTTGTCGGCAAAGCCCCGGGCACGTACTTGATGCTGTTGGGTGGTAACAAGCGCGGCACACGAATCAACAAAGTGTACGCAGAGTCCATCACGCTGCCAGAAGCTATCCAGCTGCTCGAGCCCATCTTGGCACGATTTGCCAAAGAGAAGGGGCCTCTCGAAGACTTTGGCGACTGGATGATCCGCGCAGGCATAATTGCCGAAACCAAAAAGGGTTCCGAGTTCTGGGACAACATTCGTCCCCTTCCTCTTCCCGACCTACCTACATCTGGATAGATTTCATGAAAATTCATGTACACTGTCATACTGTTGTGAATATACGAGATGGAAAACAATGCGTGTGATTTGTGTGCGAACATGGAAAATACATTGTGCATGTGTGTGTGTCACTGGTCTTGTTCAACATCCTTTTCTTGCGTCTGTGACTGCTGAACTTGCTCGACAATCATGAGCGGGTTCAATTTGCGGTACCGCTCGAAATCGTGCAGTAGTCCGACACCTGCGACGAGCTTGTATACCTCGATGTTGACAATCCTTTGTGGCGTGTGGAGATCCGCACAATGGCGCCCTTCGCAATGGAGTATGGATGCTGTGGCCAGTGTCGAGGCAACCGAGTGCACAATCTCCATTTTGGGGAGTTGACCGTGGAGACGCACTCGAACATCAACCTTGTACTAGAAGCGCTTTCAGAAACTCATAGTGCGGTCATCGGGTGAACACATACTGTTGTGGGCTCGGAACTGGCCGCCAAATGTTCCATGAATACTTTTTCGGCTAGCTGACAAATACTTGACATCTCGGCACGAACTGTGTCGTAGACGGGTGACAGTCTTTGCACAAATCTTGGGACGATCAGACACACTTTTCGCATGCAGTGAGGAGCACCTACCGACTTCGAGCCTGACCTGTCGTTCTGACCTCCTCCAGAAACGCATAAGTAATCTTGACAGGATCCAGAGGTCGAGCCACAGCGATAAAAACGACTGCTTTTGTCAATCTTCCTCCATCTTGGCGCTAGATACTTACAACATTCAATGTCCGAAAATACCGCAAGGAAGCGCGTGGGCGTTTGCTTTTGGTGTGTGTGTGATCTCTGTGCAGGGCTCTTGGTGCCTTGTAGCTCCAGGAGCTCTTGTGCTACTTGGTCTTCAATGTCGCCGCTCTTACTGAGCACCTGTGGTTGCTTTTCCTGGCGAGCTGGTTGTGCAGGTCCATTCCGCAGGCTGTCCAAATCGTCCTCGTCTGCGAATGCTTCTTGTGCCTCCTCAGTAGGTTGTGTGAGAACGACGTCTGGGTACAATCGATCTGCAATCTACCAGGGTGACCAACAATGAGTATGATTTCACAAGAGATTCTCTGGACTTGCCTCTTCCAATGCCTCCACCAGTTCATGTGCTGCTTTCTTCTCTCGACCCCTTGCACAAGTCACAAAGATGCCTGGGCCTTTCATTTGTGCACTCGAAGAAGCCTTCGTGCCACTCTTGTACTTTCCCGGCTTGTTCTTTTTTCTTCTGGACTCACTCTCAGCTCCATGGCCGCCCTCATTTTTCCGTTTGGTGCCCTCCATATGAGGCCGGCGGAAGCCAGTACATGGCTTCCAATTTGGCAGCGTTTCCTTCGCGTACACGTGCACTTGTCCAAAATTTCTTCTACGAGCCGGGCCCATTCTTCCTCTTGAAACAGTGTATTCAACATGACTGAATCAGCTGGCGCTGTGATTGGTATTAATTTAGGCCAATGCTACGGCTCCATTGCCTGTATCAACCAACACGGACGAGCAGACGTCATTGCCAATGAAGATGGAGAGCGTCAAATCGCCACTCGAATGGCCTTCGACGGTGATCAGGTGTACATGGGAAACCAAGCCACACCACAACTAGTTCGGAATAACCAAAACGTCATCGATCAATTCGTTAACCTTCTTGGTAGAAGGTAAGTATCCCTCTTCTCTAAGCGCTACCATCTCATTTTCTACCCCTTCAGCTTCGATGAGTTGAGCGAAACTGAAAAGCAACGCAATTCATCTCCTGTCATCCAGGTCAATGGAACTCCCTCTTTCCGTGTTCAGATTGACGGCAAAGAAGAAGTTCTCTCCGTACACGACGTTGCTGTTCGATACATCCGCTCTCTTTTCCTGACCGCCAAGGACTTTCTGTCAGGTGTGCCGATTGCTGGTGCCGTCCTCAACGTTCCGCTTCACTTCACCACAAAGCAAATGACCGCACTGAAGAGTGCTGCAGAAGAGGCTGGGCTCATTGTACTGCAAATTGTTCCGGCACCAGCGGCCGCACTTACAGCTTACAAGTTGACAACCCCCGACGGCACGCAGCTTCCATCGCACCCTGATGGTGAAGAGGGACAGCCGTACCTTCCAGGAACAGAGCTAGACCGCACTGTTATGGTGGTTGATGTTGGTGGGACATCGACAAGCGTCTCTTTGGTCTATGCTCGCAGTGGTGTATTCAATCTCCTGTCGTCCGACGTGAACACCAACGTGGGCGGCAAGACGATTGACGATGCTCTTGTATCGTACCTGTCGAAGGAGTTCACTAAAAAGACGAAGATTCCTGTGGACGCAAACAATCACCGCGCATGGACCAAGCTCTACAATGAAGTCGAGTTGACAAAGAGAACACTGAGTGCAAGCAACAGTGCGCAATGCAGTGTTGAAAGCTTGGCCGAAGGGATCGATTTCAGTCACCCGGTGAACCGGCTAAGAATCGATATGTGTGCAAGAAAAGTGTGGGAGGAAGTTCGGAAATTGGCGGACAAAGTACTTAAAAGCGCCGGCTTGGAAGCTGCTTACGTAGATGAAGTCCTTCTTGTCGGTGGTACTTCACGTCTACCTGGGTTAAGAGACAGCCTAGAAGGCTACTTCCCCGAGCGGACACACATCACGGACTCCATTGATGCCGATCAAGCCCTTGCACGAGGATGTGCTGTTCACGCACAAGCCATTGCTGCCACACCCGTTGACGCTTTGGAGCGGAAACACCTCGGCGAACTGCCCCTCGCTCAGCCAAAAGACATCCAACAACTGAAGTCTGTCGCACTCTCTCAATCCATCGGAATCCTTGTCTCCGATCCACATGCAGAGAGCAGTGGCGCTCTGTCGAATGGAGTGGCCGAAGAGGTTCAGCGACGTGTGGTAGATGGTCAATTGTTTGTCACCCTTCTCCACAAAGGCACTCCGCTTCCTGCTCGCCGAGTCTTTGAGCTCGGCGTGGATGCATCGGGTGGTGTGCTGGACCTTCACGAAGGACAGGAGTCTGTTCGGGTGGACAAGGTCGAACGACCCAAGGACGATGAAGATGATGACTTGGATGACCTAGATGACGAAGAAGACGAAGACGACAAGTTCATCGAGGTGCGCACAGTCGTCACCAAGGCTTCTAAGTCACTCGGTAAAGCTCTCATCAAAGCGGAAGATGTCTCCAATGGCACTGTGCGCGTCGAGTTGCGTGTCAGTCCGGAGGGCAAACTCCAGGCTCTTGTTGGCTCTCACAAGCGCACAGTGCTCCATCTGTAGATCGGTCCAGTTGTATGCAATGCTCCAAATAGTATAGAGAAAACAATTCATTCACGTGTGCCTCGAGGCAAGCTGACCTCGTCGACGACAGAGTGAGACACTCATCATACATTTGTAAAGGGGATACAGCGAAATAGAAGAAAAGAGTATGGTCATCAAGCACCAAATCCGTACAGTGTGCGGCCTTGGCGCTTGAGTGCATAGACAACATCGAGAGAAGTGACCGTCTTGCGTTTGGCGTGCTCCGTGTAGGTGACCGAGTCACGAATCACCGACTCGAGGAAGAGCTTCAGAACACCACGGGTCTCGTCATAGATCAGTCCAGAGATACGCTTCACACCACCACGACGAGCGAGACGACGGATAGCTGGCTTCGTGATACCTTGGATGTTGTCACGTAGGATTTTGCGGTGACGCTTGGCACCACCTTTTCCTAGACCTTTACCACCTTTGCCACCTAAAAAAAATTGTAAGCCTGTGCTATGCGCAAGACTAATACGCCATCATTTTTATTTTTGTTTATTTACGTGTGTCTCTTCCCCTCCCAGTTTTCTTTCTCTCAAATGCCGCCACATCTGACGCGCCTAAGGAGTACTCGGGTCATAACACGCGCTCGTGCTTTAAGTCCCAAGAGCATGGGCGCTCCCATCACAACACCATCGTTGATACTCACGTCCTGACATATTTGGTACCTTTGTTTACGTTTGAATGGAAGAGAGTACAAGTGACTTGAGGGGTACGTTGCTCGATCTGTCAATCAACAACGAAATCGAGAAGTTGGTAGTAAGAAAGGAGAATAGGGATCGATGAGGTGACTCGTCCTTGCGGCAGTCGAAAGAGATTCGGACCACTATTTCCTTGTTCTCCTCATCAGATTCTCTTGAGACTCCTCATGTGCCTCGTACGCTTCCTCGCTGGTCTCAGTCGTTTGCTCTTCATTTTTATCATCAGAAAAACCGTTTGCTCTCCTCTGATCTGCCCAGACCCTCTCTTCAAACAAGGACGTGTGTTGCTTTCTATGAAGACTAGAAGCAACACATTTCACGTGACATACGCGTACCAAGCGCGTCTACGACGCCCACTGTTCCTGTAACACGTCCTCACAGCCTGTCTAGACGCCGGCAATGGCTCACCCATTCGATACCCCTGGCCGCCTGGAGAGGCGGATAGCCGAAGGAATGGCAGATGAGTCCGGAGATAGCTCTCTTGGCCTGGCATTGAGTCGGAACGCCTCCCTCGCATCAATGTCTCTTTCCACCAACAATTCAGAAGCCGATAGGTCTCTGCAGCCATACAGATCTATTTCAGATGGAGCCCGCTCCAAATTATCCCCAGCAACATCATCGGCAGCAACACCTACACTTGGCTCGAGAGACATCAATAGGCCTCACCAGTCTCGACTCCCTATCGACAAGATGTCGGTCATAGACAATGCCCCATCTCTCTCGTCCGCTGCTTCATCCACAGCTTCATCCAGCGACGTCCGGGTCAGCTCTCCTCCGTTGACTTCCACACCTCATCCAAATATGCGAGCACCATCCACCCGAAGCTCCGATTCTTCTCTGACAAGACGCAACACCTCTTCGCGTGGTTCTCAAAGACACTCTGGTCAGAGTACACCAGTGCCTCGCGATGCCGAGGATAAGGACGACAGCCGCGAGAACGACTCAACGGGCCCACTCAGGGAGTCGGATTTTGAGCTGTCCCCTACGAAACAAGTCACTACGCACTCATCCTCAGCAACATCCGAACAGAGAACAAGTGATGCGGTGGATATTGCCGCAGAACAAAGCGCATCTTGGGCGGCCCATTTTGCCGAAGATCGCAGGGATCCACCAATGAGCACTCCGGCTCACATAGATCGACAAAAAAATACAAAAAAACCTGGTGGTCCGCTTGATGTGAACAGCCCACGCCAAGCATCGAGCTCAGCGCACGCAGCTGCTGAAACTCCTCGTACGAAACTTGACGCAGAACATATCAAGAGCTACTTCCTGAGCAACGTGAAGGCAGTCAATCCTTTGCGTGAGGCGCAGCTGCGCCATATGACCCCGAAACCGACAAAGATTAGTTCTGGCACATTAACCCGCACACCCCGTTATTCACAAAGCAAGCCTGGCTCCTCGGAGGGAGCATCTGTTTCCTACGCAGAGTCTTCGGTGTCGGATGTATCGTCCACAAAGGATCTCACGGTTCCTGCCAAATTTGGTGTGAGGGCAAACTCTAGTCTTCCAGACACAAACGGCAATGACGCAGGTGGCTCTGTTGGCGCTCGAGTCGATGCTGCTCGATTGCAAGGATACCTGCATAAGATCAACATACAGCTGGAGCAGGAAAATGTGGCACTCAAAGAAGAACAGGACAGCCTGCGAAGGCAATTTGACCGTGCCCTGCTGGACAATGAAAAGTTACGCAAGCAGATCAACAGCCAAAGTACCAGCATGAGCCAACGTACCTCAACCACCCCTATTCACAGTCCCAATCTAGGAGATAGGAGCCATGTGCAGCGTCTTGAGCAAGAAGTCGAACAGCTGCGCGCCGGACAAGACGAACTCAATCAAATGTTGGATGAACGTGATGCCGAAATTGAAACTCTGCAGCGTGAACATCCTAGCAATGATCAACGCTTAGATCTACAAGAGCGGATTGGCGAGCTTGAGACGGAGCTCAATGAAGAACGCTCGATCGCAAAGCAAGAACGACTTCGCTTTGAACGTCTGCTGGAAGAGGCACGCACTGAGGCTGACGACGTACTTAACTCAAACGAGAGTCGTTTCCAGAAGGAGTTAGCTCGGTTGCGCTCAGAGGATGATCGACTACGCAACATTGCGAAAGGGAGCGGCAGCGGCGACGAAGAGGATGAAGCGAAGAAGCTTCGCGATGCATTGCTTTGGACAGAGTCACAGTTACAAGATACAAATCTTCAGCTTGATGAGGCACTCCAGCAAATTGATGAATTACAACAGGTGATCCAGGAGGCCAAAGATATCCAAGCTGAACTAGAGCAGCAGGCACAAGACGACAAAGCTGCCGTTGAAGAAGTTGAAGAAGAGCTCGCTCAAGCCAAAGACGACCTTCACCAAAAGCAATTGGAAGCAGAAGAAGCACAGGACAAAGTCGTGGATGCGAACATCCTCATTGAAGAAAGGAATAGCGACATTATTCGATTGGAGATGTCATTAAGGCAAGCGCAGTCATCTGCAGAGACTACACGGTTGAAAGAGAAAGTTACCTTGCTGGAATCTCAGCTGGAAGCTGCCAAACAAGCTAAGGCTACTCCGCAGCCGACTCCTGGTACAGCCACTCCGGTACACCCTAGTATTGCAGCTTTGCGCAAGCCAATAGAAACTCCAAAGTCACCAGCGGAGCTGAGCAGTGCATCCTGGCTGTACCACGAATCCACATTAGGAGAAAAAGCTGTCCTTCAAGATATCAAGGCCCTCCGAGGACAAGTAGATGCGGCACAAGCAGCAACAGATGGTGTTATTTCACAGCTCAGTGGAGCTCAGCTGGCAGAAAAAATTGTTGAGCAACAGTCACACATCGATGAGATGCAGCAAGAATTAGCTAAAAAAAAGGAGCACGAAACTCGCCTATACAAGCGTTTGGCTCGCTTGCGATGTGGCAATTGTAAAATGCGCATGTCTACGACCGACTTGGACATGTCTAAAGACTTGTCTGTCTCTGTGAAGACAGATGAATCGATGCTGACAAAAAGCACACGGTCTGCTAGCCAGAAAGAAAAGGTGCTCGCAGACGTAGCTAATCAGCTCAATGAACTGAAGACCAATTGGGCCATTGACCGTGCCAAACTGGAAGCAGATCGTCAGGTATTAGACGAAGAGCGGCAAGAGTTCAACAAGAAGCGTGTGCAACTCCAAGACGAAAACCTGAGACTGCGACAGCAAAAGCAAGCACAGAATCAAGGTGTTCGAGACCAAGCCAAACGGATGCAGGAGAATACACTACAAGACCTGAGCCGCGCTCGACGCATCATTGGAGAGTTCGAAAGGGAGCTACGCGAAGATTGTGACCGATTTCAGCAAGCACTGCGGTCGAGTCAAGGTGCCGACCAAGAGTCAGGAGAGATCGAAGCGGAGCTACAGAAGACCAAAGTAAAGCTCGCCAAGGTGGATGCTGGACTCAAAGACAAGGTGGCTATCTTTGAGAAGTTGGAATTAGAGCTGTACGAAACTTCACAGCTGGATACACAGCTTCCCCTGCAGATTCAACATTTAGAAATGGAGGTCCGGCGATTCTCAGCAGATGTGGAACGACTTCGTGAAGAACGCAACGAACTTCTGGAACAACGTCAGAGATTGTTCGTTCGGCGCCAGAAAAGCCAGCAAGAATTTGTCAACGTATTTGAAGAGCTTCGAAGTGCACGCGAGGCAATTTCTGCGCATCAAAGACAGCTGGATGAGCAAGTGGAAACAATTGAGACGCTTCATGGGAACTTGCAAGCGCAGAGCAAGACTTTGGAAGCAGTCCATGACGACCGTGACCGTCTGCAAGGCCAGCGACAAGAGATTTTGGACGATGTTGCTCAACTAGAGATGGATCTGCGTCGTGTTCGTGATGAGAGTAGACGCTTTGGTATGGACTTGGAAAACATGCGAAGAGAGCAAATAAAGTGCAAGACAGATGCTCCTCCTGCCGGAAACGAGGATGTACACAGACAATACCATACGAAGATTTCACGCCTTGCAGCAGATTATGCCTTGCAGCACTCTTCTCTCGCCGCACAGCATCGCGCACAATGTAAAGGACTCTTGCTTCAAATTCGGTACGAAAAAGCCAAGTACATGAGAGAAAGCGACCTGCGAACGGATCTCATCCAGCAGAAACGCTACCTTCTAGGTATTGTTGGGGGATTAGAGCTGAGTGAGCAAGCCACCCAACAATTCCTTACCGCCGTAGGTTCTAGCAAGGGAATCTCGAGCGATCGAGAAGTGTCAGGCATAGCAAGATTCAAGCGTATCGCCCAAGTTGTTCTGGCAACGTGCCGTATGCAGCTCATGTCCAAGAATTGGAAGCAAACGAGAAACGTCAAACAGACATTACTGAAGGTCCACGAAGCGTCCAAGGCGCCCTGATTGTTCCATCGACGCCATGTAGAATTAATTGTATTGTAACTCGATAATATTGACCATTCTCCTGATGTGTGACGAGTCACGCTTCCGTGGGATAAAAGAGCATCCGATATGGTTTCTCTTCTCCACTTCTAGGTCCCTGTTCATTCCTAGATTAGGTTCCCCAAATCTGGTTTTCATTTTTCGGGTGCATTGAGCAGCCGCACGTCAGGCGAAATGCGGCGAATCTCTGGTCGTGGGAAGTTCGCTTCCAGATCTTGACAGCAAGATGCATCAAACGTGTTTGCCGTCAAATACAGCGTGTGATAATCCACTGTCCAAATGCATGGTCTTCGATACTCTTGAAAAAGCTTGCAGAAATCCAACGTCAAGGTCCCTCTTTTCGACAGATGCGAGTCAGGATTTGCAGAGGGCGGTAGTGCTGAATCGAGAATCAAAATGTAAAGTAACTTTGTTTGCCATTGTGATATCGTGATTCCCAACAAAATATTTTGTATCGTGCAAGCACTTTTCGTCTAGATAGAGTCAAATGAATAGAATCCACTTCACTTTGCCACCCATCTTCCCTTCGTAATTCATGCTCATGCTTTCATCATAATGACCGATCTTTGTCAAGTAGAAGTCGAGTCCATCCGACAGGTCGAACCATCTGGCGGGATCACGCCCAATTTTTCCAAAGACATCTCCGACGGAACTATGTTTCCAGCAAGCTCATGGATGGATCCAACGGATGTAATAACTCAAGATGGCTTGCTTCCATTTACCCTCTTGGATTCCAGCACCATGCATCGTCCCGCCACGGACTTGTATGCACCACAGATGGGAATTGAACCCACGGCAACATATGCACAAAATTATGCTTCCCTTCCATCATCCACTGCATTGTCATCCAATAGTGATAGCCCATTGACTCTCTCAACAACTACACCGACTGCCGAAAGATTCCCATTGGGCAATAACTATACCTACCAGCTCGAGGAGCCAGTTTCTCATGAATTTTTCCCTTCTTTTTCCTCCTACGATGCTTTTGCACAGCTGACGAGAGACATGAAAGCGGAGACCTACGAAGAAAAGCTATTAAATTTTTCCAGCGAGCCAACAAGTCCCGCCTGTCAAGCCGACAGTCCTTTCTCGACAGATGACTTGCGCTGGGAGGCGATCACAAAGCGCTCTCACAGGGCCGATATATTCTTTCTTTATGGCACCATCACCACACATATCTATTGCCGTCCGTCATGTGCATCCAAGAGACCAGATCGAGAGCGGACACAGTATTTCTGCGGCCCTGACGCCATCGAGCAAGCAGAACGCCACCACTTCCGTGCTTGCAAACGATGCATGCCTCAGATCCGGGGTGTAGCTGATCGGTCAGCCAAAAGCGTAGGCGATTGTTTGATCCACGTCTCTGAAGCATGTTTTCAAGGAGAATCATCCCGTGTGCCAGCCATCAAGCGCCGTCAGACCCTCAAGCAATATTCGGAGCTGTACGACATCAGTTCTTTCCATTTCCACCGCCTCTTTAAACAGGTCAGCACAGTGACACCCGGTGAATATGGAACACTAAGTTCTGCTCTGGTGCTACAAGATCGCATGGGCCGTGATCATCGAAACAATCGAGAGGCGTGTAGTGATCACCTAAATCGATCACTGGAAGGATGGAATCCCCGCAGAGCACGTCGAGCATTGGGAAACGTAGCTCCGCATGTTTATTCAGCGGGATTCCCTGGAATGTTCGTATGGCGCATTGTTGCCAAAGATACCGCATACGGAGATATTGTTGTATTATATACACGGATCCAACTCCGTGGTCGAAGCAGCATGGACGGAGTTCCTGTCTCCCCGTCCTCTTCGTCGACAGCTCATTTGCAAGGCCAGAGAGACGCAAGTGTTCTGGCGGTATTAACTGGTGAGGATGCCGAAATGAACGCCTTCCTTCGTGCTCCGCACAGTCACCGTGATGTAGCCAATGAAATCTGGTTGCGTAAGCTCATCATCGATCTTGTCGAGGAAGCAGACAGAGAAGTCCAGATTCCACCCAAGGTGATTCAGTGGCTTCGACGGGTCCGCATTCTTGCGGCCGCCAAACATTCGTTGGAGCCGGACCCACCCAAGCAAAAACGAAGTCGGCGTTCCACCAGCAATGAGGAATGACAATACTACCACGACCACACAGCCACGCTCTCATGATCCAACGACATATATAGACTCTTTCACTACCCGGCCATTTGTCACCGCTTCTCACCATCAAAACTGTTCTTTATCATTCGGGCTCGTTCATCGTATTTTTCTTTTTTTCTTGTACATGTAAATCTTCACACTGTAGCTACTAGCCATCCATCTCAATGCATATTTATCCCATCCTGAAGTGCACGCTACAACGCGCCTGTCTCTTACATCTTTACCTCTTCCAACATGTTCACCGGTCCTCCGAGGTAAGTAAACAGCTCACCTCTGTTGTGTTATCATATGACAGGGTGCTCACAAGGTACTGTTAGGGAAGGTGCTCGGGGTGGAAGGGCAGAATTTAGCTGGGATCAAGTCCGCACTGATGAGCATCGAGAAAATTATCTCGGACACTCCATCCTTGCGCCTACGGGGCGATGGCAAAAGGGTCGCGATATAACGTGGTATAACAAGAATGAACAAAAGGACTCCGACGAAGCACAGACGTCTGCTCTGGAAGCACGAAGAAAGGAACTGCTCAGCATCAAGCAGAAGGAAGAGGAGGAAATGAATCGACGACTTGGCAAGAAGGTAGATGTGCCGGGCATCCCAGTGATTGGAAGCGCTCTTCTACATGGAAGCGACAAGAAAGCAACAGATGATTTAGATAGGCTAGAAACTGGTGTGAGCAAAGATGATCGCAGGGCTGCACGAAAGCTGGCAAAGCAACAAGTGCGCGAACAGCGTCGGGACGAACACCGCCGACGTAAGGAAGAGAGAAGACGTGACAGGGAACGGTCTTATTCTCGGCGCTCTGTCTCGGACGACGACAGACACAGTAGGAGCCCCTCGAGGCGTCGGAGGCATGCTTCCCACCCCGATGCAGAGAGAGACTTTGTCCGTGAAGATCGCAGACGACGGCAAGAGTACAGCAAAGATAGCGGTCATTCGCGGGACAGCCACCGATACGACGGCCAGAGCAGACGAGCAGAGGGCCTCGGCAATGAAACCATCCCGAGAATTCCTGCAGAAGAAAGTCGTAGGCAGTATCGCCACGATGACTATCATCCGTCGTCACGATGGTCTCCCCGCTCTGACAGATATGGTCAATCTGATTCCCACGACCGGGATAACAGTCGACGAACAAGGGGCCAGTACGAGTGACCGAGTGACTGTTTGTGACGGCAAGTATACCTTGCCATCCAGTGAAATGTACAATTGCGTCCATACGTATAATCGTATGACGTTTACATGGTCGTAATGTAGAATAGCATAATTCTTGTTTCCAAGGGTCTGGAATGCGGTGGTATAATACACAGTACTGGGTCACCGGGTCGACTTCACTTGAACATTCGCAAGTATGCCAGCAAAAGAGCTGCCGCACCCGAGGCGACACCTACCAAGTACTGCAGGACGTTGAACCGTGCAGTCTGAGAGCAATGTGAGCTGTGAATGAACATGGTGATCAAGTGTACCTACCGCGATGGTGGAGCGCAGTCCAGCTATCTCCGATTCAATTCGCGTGTCCACCTCCTTGATCTTCAGTGCGTGTACTGAAGACTCATCACGGATACGGCCTGAACCAATCAGTCGAAACCCAGCGACACACAGCAAACTTACCCTTCTCTAAATTGAGATCCAGGCGAACGCCAGCTACGGTCCGTGTCACCTCTTCTCGAAGGCGCTGCTTGAGCTTTTCCACATCCGCCATCAGTCGCTCGTTCTCGCTCTTCATGAGCGTGAAATCATTGCGTTCCAAAACCTGTACGTCGGACTTGAGCCT
Organism: Meruliopsis variegata; assembly: GCA_037044235.1. Taxonomy (NCBI): domain Eukaryota; kingdom Fungi; phylum Basidiomycota; class Agaricomycetes; order Polyporales; family Irpicaceae; genus Meruliopsis; species Meruliopsis variegata. Next base: position 282,827 of record JAWLTJ010000011.1, read on the forward strand.
TGCAAAGTCGACCTGTAAAGCAGCCTTGATGAGTGTCATACTCTCAATTGCTCTCTCGACGTACCTTTTGGCTGTATCTCCATCTCTCGCCTTCCTCGCGGCTCACCAGTCCTTTCTCGAGCCCTTTGATGCTCTCTTCCACTACATCGCTTAGTGCGGTGACCAATGTATCGGCCTGCTCTCTTGGCATTCCAGATGCTTCCAAGCGTGTAACAAAACCATGTGTATCAAAGTGTGAGGCGAATGTGAGGGGGGATGTGGTCAGAGTGCGCTTGGACGAGGATGCAACAGCTATTCGAGGTGCATTCACGAAGCGAGGGCCCACTCGCGGTGCGGCACGAAATGGGATCTTTGCCGAAAGTCGGAGCATAGGCGCTGCCATCTTTGGCTCAGGACAGCAAAATGTGGTGTTGCGTGAAGATGAAACGCGTGCCGTCGTGTCACTTTCCCTGTTCGAGCCATCACAGTGTGTGCTACTTCATAGCGCATCATCCTTCCTACACACAGCCATCTTAACACGTAGGCACAAGCGCCAAATTTCCGCTGGGTCACCTTAGATAATCTTATTGCTCGTTCGACGGGCGTTCAGCCAACCTATCTCGCATCGCAAGAGATCAGGACGAGATGGTCTTTTTGCTCCCTCTTGGCGTGCCCAGGTCTACGAGACTCTTCATCCTCCTTTCGACGCTCTTGAGCCTTTTCCTTGTCATACAGGCGGCATCTCCTGATGTGAAAGTGAACACCTTCTCCAATCTTCCTGCCAAGATCGCCTACATTGACGATTCAACAGTCGCCTTCTATCATGACAGCACAAAAGGAGATGTGTGGAGGACCGAAGATGAGGGAAAGACTTGGAATCTCGTCTCTGGCCCTAAGAGTGGCAGCGCCTACCTTCTTATAGAGCATCCTTATGACAAGAACATGGTGAGATATCGGAGGATTGCAGATGGTTCCGTGCTCACATTCTTCCCTTCAGATCTTCATCTTGTCCAACTCCGTCAAACACTGGAGGTCTACAGACCGAGGAAAGACATGGTACTCATTCGAGACACCGAGTGCGCCTGCTGTACGTACCGGTCTTCCACTAGAGTTCAATGCAGACCAAAAACACTATGACCATATCATCTTTCTCGGAAAGAAATGCTCTATGTGGACTCCTTGGGGCGGTAGCGTCTGTCACGATGAAGCGTATTACACCGACAATGCTTTTAGTAGCCCTCCAAAGATGCTTGTAGAATTCCTCATGCACTGCTCCTGGGCGAAAGCTACAAAGGACGTCAACGTTAAAGCGGAGCATCTCAAGCGTATCTATTGCATTGCTTGGGAGGACAGTCTCACCTCACCAACGGCAAAGAGGAGTCACATATATCAAGATCCTTCCCACCTCCTTTCGCAATCAGCACAATCACAGAAGAGGGCAGCCGTTGCCGGTCCCACACGTCTTTTCTACAGCGACGACTTTTACAAAACAAGGCACATGGTCGAATTCGACCTGGGTCGCGATGCAAAGCACTTTGTTGGCTTCGGACCTTCGAAGAAATTCCTTGTTACAGCTCTGCGGGACATCTCCAGCTCTTCCAAAGGTGGTCTAGGGACAGAGATGGCCCTGTTTGTATCTCTTGATGGGGACCATTGGGAGAGAGCTCGCTTTCCTCATGGTGCGGGTTTGACCGAAGGTGCCTACACGATCGTGGAAGGCACTACCCATTCCTTGGTGGTAGATGTCGTCGACACCACTCTCGGCGGACAAACAGGAACTCTCTTCACAAGTGATTCCAAAGGTGTCAATTTTGTCAAGAGTCTCGAAGGCACCAACAGAAACTCTCGTGGCTTTGTTGATTATGAACACTTGGCCAACATTGAGGGAGTTAGCATTGTTAATGTGCGAGCAGACATCCACTTGGGGAACTCCCAGCACGGAACCGGTTCGAAGAGTCTCATCACATTCAACGACGGTAGCTCCTGGAGCTTTCTCCAACCGCCATCCGGAGAATGCTCGAACAAGAAACTTGAAGAATGTTCATTGCACCTATACTCGGTCACAAAACTTCATAATGTGGGAAGAGTCTTCAGTTCCACTGCGCCAGGGTTCGTCATGGGTGTTGGTAGTGTTGGTAACGCTCTTTTACCGTACGAGTCGTGCGACACATTCATTTCTACGGATGCCGGGCGCACTTGGAGGCTAGCCGTCAAGGATGCCCATAAGTATGAATTTGGCGATCAGGGGAGCGTTCTACTCCTGGTAAATGACGAGCAAATTACAGATAAAGTATTGTATAGCTGGGATCATGGAAAGAAGTGGGAAGAACTCAGCCTTGGCATAAAAATGCGAGCCAAACTTCTTACAACAATTCCAGATGGCACGTCGCAAAAGTTTCTTTTAGTCGGAAAACAATCACGTTCTGACGCTGTTCACCCATCAGACACAGTTGTGGCTATTTTCATCGACTTTGCAGGGACGATGCGAAAGTGCTCAACTAAGGACATGGAGAAGTGGGAAGCTTCTGGGGATGACGGCAAAGGAGGCAAACAATGTCTTATGGGACACACACAATACTTCGAACGTCGCAAAGAAGACGCAAAGTGCTATGTTGGCGAGAAATTCCACGATCCTGTCTCGAAGAAGGACCCATGCCCATGCACTGAAGCCGACTTTGAGTGTGATTTTGGATTTGTTCGGGATGAGAAGAATGAGTGTACTCCTTCCGGACCAATAAAGATCCCACAAGGAGAATGTACCGACTCTAAGACACATTTTAAGGCTTCCAACGGGTACCGCAAAGTTCCCGGAAATGAGTGCAGAAATGGGGTCCCTCGAGAAGGACTGAAAGATTACCCATGTAATCGTAAATCTCCCAAAGAAGGAGAAGTATACCATCAAAGTCACCCATTCTCGTCGCCGATTATTGAACATATATACTTCTCGGAGAGTACCAACATCATTGTCAAGCTTCAGGATGGACATGTCTGGCGTTCTGTCAGTGATGGTGTTAGCTGGTCAGAAGTGGGTGTGCCTGATGATAAGGCGTATCCGAATGCAATCTTCTTGGCTATGGCACCGCACAATTATGACAAAGAGCGGGGTTTCTTACTCACAAGTGGGCAGCGTTTCTTAGTCTCTACCGATCAAGGAAAAAACTGGCACCACGTACGAAGCGCACCAACTCCTCCCAATAGCCTTGGGATCCCCGTTCTTCTGTTCCACCCCAAGTACAGCGATTGGATCATCTGGACTGGATACTGGGGAAATTGCTCAAGCTATACAAGTTCGGATTGCCGTGCTGTTGCTTTCTATTCTCGGGACAACGGCAACAATTGGCACAAAATTGATGAGTACGTCCGTACATGCAATTGGGCTGCTGCTTCAGCGAAGTTCAAGACGCCCGACCCAGAGGGTATCATTTGTGAATCATATCGAGACAAGAAAGGGTCGCAACGTTCATTTGATAACACCAACCCTCTGCAGCTCATCCTCGGTACGAATTTCTATCGTCAGAAGCAGCGCTTGTTCGATTCTATCGAAGGATTTGCAGTTTTTGACGAATTTCTCGTTGTGGCTGACTACCATGGCACCAGTGACACATTGACTCTGATGATCAGTTTGGACGCCATTCACTTTGCTCCCGCACAATTTCCACCAAATACCAAGGTTGAGAAGCGTGCATATACTGTGTTGGATAGTAACACTGGGAGTATTTTTCTTCATGGCACCACACACTCATCCGCTGGGACAGAGTGGGGGGCATTGTTCCGCAGCAATGGGAATGGTACTTACTTTACGCGGGCTCTTGAGCATGTCAATCGAAACACACGCGGTTACGTGGATTTCGAGAAGATGCTCGGCCTGGAGGGTATTGCATTGGCGAATGTGGTTTCAAATCCCGAAGAAGCTATGATCTCTGGTGTCAAGCAAATTCAAACACGTATCACGCACAACGACGCAGCACGCTGGAAAACGCTGAATCCGCCTGCCAAAGATGTTTTTGGAGAGGAGTACAAATGTAGGGAGACATATTGCAGCCTACAGCTACATGGCTATACCGAAAGAGATGATCCCCGCAACGTATACAGTAGCCCATCTGCTGTTGGGGTGATGCTTGCCGTGGGAAATGTCGGCGAGCATCTAGCCCCATACAAAGACAGTGATACATTCCTGACCCGTGATGGAGGCTTTACGTGGGAAGAGGTCCACAAAGATGCACACAAGTGGGAATTTGGCGATCAAGGGTCGCTGATCGTGCTTGTCAATGATGAAGAACCAACTAGCATTGTCTCATATTCGACCGATGAGGGGCTCTCTTGGCACGACTACAACTTTGGTGAGACTCTTCGTGTGTCGAAGATCTTGACTGTTCCAGAGGACACACATAGAAAGTTCCTGCTGATCGGAGCACGCCCTACAGCAAGAGAGCAAGCTGTTGTGGTTCATCTAGACTTTAGCTCAGTCACGACTCGCCGCTGCAATCCAAAGACTGACTTCGAACAGTGGAAGCCGCGCGACGCTGCCAACGAGCAGTGTTTGTTTGGACGGGAGGTCAGCTATAACCGCCGCATTAGGGATGCAAATTGCTATGTTGGGGAAAAGATCGTACAGCCTTATGCCACGATTCGTAATTGCACCTGTCAAGCGGAGGATTTCGAGTGCGAGTTCAATTACCATCCGGATCCGAATGATCCTACGCGTTGCATTCTGTATCACGGTGTGTTGCCTCTACCTTCCAATGAAGAAGAGCAATGTCTCCACGGCGAAGATGGTCCAAGTGATTATTGGTACGAGCGTACGAGCGTGCGCAAAGTACCACATTCGAGTTGCCAAGGCGGTAGTCGCCCTGACAGAGGGGCCCGCCACATTTGCAAGACCAGCACACGCCGCCACGGCTGGTTCTGGTGGCTAAGCATTGTTGCAGCGCCCTTTGGTTTAGCTGGCTTGGTGGCTGTATGGTGGAACAAGCAGCAGTCACAACGAAGTCAAGGATATGGTCGTATTCGTCTACCAGGAGGGTCGATGAGCGCTTTGGACTACGCGGGCGATTCTAAAGTGCTGCAAACATTGGCAAGCGTGCCGTGGTTTATTGTAGGCACAGCAGGGCTTGCCTGGAGCTCAGTGCTTTCATTTGCAGAACGCGTTCCCGTGCTGAGAAACTTTGTCCGTCATTCTGGACACGGCACGGCGACCTATGGTGGCTATCGCACACTTCGACCCCAGGATGATGACGCAGAGATCCTGAGAGAGTATGACGACGACGAGTTGTCGTGAAGATGTTACTTCATTTTACACATGAATTGCTCTATAAAATCATTTGCAATACGTAGTTCACATATGAGAGACGTGAAATGCAATACATAATGCACCTTAGAATTGGAAGCCAGAAAAGTTCGGTGGTTGGCGTCCTCGACGAGACCCAGCTCCTGCAGCAAACGGGCCACCGGCGCCACCAAAGCTGCTGAAATGTGAGCCACCCATGCCGCCCATACCACCCATACCACCCATACCACCCATACCACCCATACCGCCACCAGCACCGAACAGATCGGCCAGGTTAACTTCTACACCACCGCCCGGGCCAAAGCCACCGCCCATACCGCCCATACCCATATCAGAGTCAGGATCGTCTGCGCCTGCATCATATCGTCTGCGTTTTGTATCGTCGGAGAGAATACCAAATGCTTCGTTGCACAGCTTGAATTTTTCCTCGTCTCCACCTTTGTCTGGGTGATGCTTGAGACTAGAGATGGATCGTTAATACGGTGACATTTTAGTCATTTCTCGCTTACCTTTCCTTTCGGTAGGCTTTTTTGATCTCCACAGAAGAGGCGGTCTTAGACACACCCAAGATCTTGTAGTAACTGCGTAGAGAATCATGTGTGAAAATGCACGTCGAGTCGCGTTTAAGACTTACTCTTTCTTCTTGCTTCGCTTCAAGTCGATCTCTGCCGAATGTAGTTCCCGTTTGAGTGATTCGGACTCGGACGTCGAGGATTGCTCGACAGCTTTCTTGAAATCAAACACAGCCTCTTCATACTTTTCCGTCGCCAAATACGATCGTGCACGTATTCTGTATGCCTTTGCGTTGTCTTCATTGATCGATATGCTCTGTGTACAGTCTTCTATGGCTGCAGAGTGATTCGTCAACTTTGCGTTCGCCGTGGCCCGGTTGGTGAAGAGTACAGCTCGATAGCCCTTTGCGCTTGATTGATCTTGATCATCCTTGGCTAAGTCTAATGCTTGTGTATACAAATCGACAGCTTCTTCCGTCTTTCCGGCTTTGAAAGCTGTGTTGGCTTGCTCCTTGGCTGTCTCCAATTTACGGCATTTTCGAAGCAGCTGGATGGCCAATTTGTGCTCTGGATCAGCACGAAGCGCTGCTTGTGCGTGTTGAATTGCTTTACCCAGATCGCTGCCCATTGCTAGCAGCACCTTTGCTCGCACGACCAGAGCCTCGGGGTCATTGGGGTGTAGTCTGAGAGCGTCGCTTACCACGCTGTTGGCGTTTTCCAATTGATTTCTCTGGAGCATCAGATCCGCCCGCATGAGCCTCCACTGCAGTGGAAGATTATGCACTTCAGCGGAGGCTTTGTCTAGGGCAATGCTCGCCATGCCGTAAGACTTTGCCTCCCTGTCCTTTTTGAAGTCTTCTAAATACTTCGATGTTCTCTGAACTTGATTTGATAATGACTCTAGGGCAGAATCTTTGGCATCAATCTGCTTGGCGCGCGAGATTGCGGAGCGAGCCGAGTCCAGGTCTCCCAGCTGAAAGTGGCACCGTGCCATTCTTGTCAATGTCTTGACGTTTGGGTCGGATGCTGGCAAGGCCACAGCTTGCTGGCAATCCCCTAGTGCTTCGCGATAACGATGTAATGACATCTGCGCGGCTGCTCGGTTGGTAAAATAAGATGGTTCACTATTGTCTGAGTCTGTGAATAAGGTCAGCCAGTTGCACCTTCTCACGAGAAAACATCACTCACCGATTGCCTCCGTATAGAGTCGCACTGCTTCTCGGTGATTACCTGAGCGGAAAGCCTGATTTCCAGCTTCTTTCTGCTGTTGGGCTCGCTCTTTGTCTTGAGGAGACACCTCCTTCACCTTCGAGGGCCCGCCTGCCTGTTCATGGTTCTGATCGGTGGCCATATTTCCGATTGTAGACTCCTACTCCACAGCAGAAGCAATGAATTATGTTGGAAAGAGAAGAATGTCAGTTCCTTCTCGTACCTCCTTTTTTCTTCTCCCGCTAATTTGTACACACAGCACCTGCCTTACACAAACTTTTCGAAGCGCGTGATGCGGACAGCACTGCTGCTAAAAATCAAAAGGACACACGATGAAGTAGGAGAACAAGGCTCTTTGTTATTGGAAGCTATCTACATGAAACAATTGCTGGGCAAAGCCATGCTTTTGATTGCTTACATGTCTAAGAGGAAAGGAAGGAGTCAACGTGTTCCTTGACGGTGGTGGACAACTTCTCTTCCAACTCCTTGGTCAAGCTGCTAGACTTAGCGATCTCTTGGAGGAGAGCATCGTCTTGCGAGATCTGTTGACGGAAGGAAGCCTCCCATTCGACGATCTTTTCGGCGGGGATGCGGTCAACGAAACCCTTGATACCAGCAAAGATGATGGGGATCTGGACTTCAGTGCTGAGAGGAGTGTATTGGCCTTGCTTCAAGAGCTCTGTGAGACGGACACCACGGTCCAAGGTCGAGCGGGTGGCAGGGTCCAAGTCGGAACCGAATTGAGCGAAGGCAGCCAATTCACGGTATTGAGCAAGGTACAGCTTCAAAGAACCAGCGACAGCCTTGTACACCTTCGATTGCGCAGCGGAACCGACACGAGAGACGGACAGACCGACATTGACAGCGGGACGGATACCCTTGAAGAACAGTTCAGACTCCAAGAAGACTTGACCATCTGTGATGGAGATAACGTTTGTGGGAATGAAAGCGGAGACATCACCACCTTGTGTTTCAATGATGGGCAAAGCAGTGAGAGAACCACCTCCGTGGGTCTTGTTCATCTTCGCAGCACGCTCCAAGAGACGGGAGTGCAAGTAGAAAACGTCACCAGGGTAGGCTTCACGGCCGGGGGGACGACGCAAGAGAAGGGACATTTGACGGTAAGCGACAGCTTGCTTGGACAAGTCATCGTAGATGATCAGAGCGTGCTTGCCGTTGTCACGGAACCACTCTCCAATGGCGCATCCGGAGAAGGGCGCAAGGTATTGGAGAGGAGCGGCTTCGGAGGCAGTAGCTGCGACAATAGTGGTGTACTTCATTGAGTCGTTCTGCTCGAGAACCTTGACGAGTTGAGCGACGGTGGAACGCTTTTGACCAACGGCAACGTAAATACAGTAGAGTTTCTTCTCCTCGTCGTTACCGTCGTTCCAGCGCTTTTGGTTGAGGATGGTGTCGACGCAGACAGCGGTCTTACCAGTTTGACGATCTCCGATGACCAACTCACGTTGACCACGACCAATGGGAACCATGGCATCGATGGGCTTGATACCAGTTTGCATGGGTTGGTTGACTGATTGACGAGGAAGAATACCGGGGGCCTTCAAAGACGAACGACGACGTTCCTTGGTGTTGATAGGTCCTTTGCCGTCAATGGGGTTACCCAGTGCGTCCACGACACGACCCAAAAGCTCCATACCGACGGGAACATCGACGATTTGTCCAGTGCGCTTGACAGTGTCACCTTCACGGATAGCACGGTCGGAACCAAGAATGGAAACACCGACGTTGTCGGCCTCCAAGTTCAAGCACATACCGCGGACACCGGAAGAGAATTCAACCATCTCTTCAGCTTGGACGTTGCGCAGACCATAGACACGGGCAATACCGTCACCAATGGTGAGGACGCGACCAGTCTCTTGAACATCACCTCCGGTGGAAGCACCAGAGATACGTTGCTCAAGGATGGAGCTGACCTCGGAAGCAGCGGGCTTGGCAGTCGCATAGGTACGAGCAAGTGCTGGGACGGCACGGCGAGCCTGTGAAGGGATAGGAGAAGTCAGTATCAGTTGACAACAAGAGGGGTCAAAAGGAAGAGGTTGGGAATGCTGTGGAAGAAGAAAAGCGCACAACGACCCTCTTCCTCCGTCCTTTGTCAGATACGCACCGAAGGAGCAACAGCTGAGCGTGCCAAGTTGGCCGCAGCAAAGCCGGCCGAACGAGAAAGCATCGTCACAATTGTGCTATTGGGAGGAGTGGCGATGAAAAGTGTACCAGAGGGTGAAGAACAAGAAGAGGATTCTCAATGCACACCCGTCTCTGCTCCGAAGGTGGCCTACAGAACGCGCGCGCACAAAGCCTCGGTTGAGAAAAAGAATTTAGTCTTCCGGGTGAGCTGGCGAAATTTGTATTGCCAATGTTGAATATACGGCTACAATTCACGCAACGTGTAGCCGAGCGGAAACGGCCGGGCAAGCACGTGGAAAATGCCACGCGGGAGGATCGGTGGAGGATCAGTGGAGATCAGACAAGATACCGAGGGTGGGGAAGTCATCTGACGGAGGGTATGGTGACGAGCGAGGATATTCGGAATATTTTGTCGCAACGACATTGCGAGGGGTTGCGAAGGGTAGCACACAGCAAATGGTTCGTACACATGCGTAATAGTTTAGAAAATGGCGTTTATTTCCAAAGATCATGACGAGAAAAAGGTCTTTCATTCGTAACAGTGAACAACAGAGACATGAAGAAATTTGAAGCAGAGAATTGCAGGGTACCAAGGTACTGAGAGATGTACCCTGCGACAGGACCTTCTGCTTGACAAAAAGAATCACTCTCTGTTCCTTTGACATACAGCGAGGGGTAGGTCCGTTTTGCCTATTCTTGTTGTTTAGGTTCTTGGCCCAGAATGCGCGCGGCTCCTTGTTGCACCTCCTACGGAAAAGCGTGTCTCAGCACAGTGTACCTTTCATGCTCGTTCTGTGTTCGCTCTTTACATACCTTGTCGTTGCCAAATGTCTTTCCGGCAAACATCTGGGTAGTAATGGAAAGTAAGGCATGCTTGTTCTCTGTGCACCAATGTGGCTTACCTTAGCATGCCCCTGTACCTGCTCTTTAAAAGGTACGCCTTCTGATGGTTGTATACCGGTAAGAGGGACCTGCTGGGCCGTCTGTGGAACCTCGCTCTGGCTGGCATTCAGGGCCTGTCCGCCCTGGCTCTGTGTGTTTTCTACAAAAGATGTTTGAGCGACTGCACATGCTTGTTCGAGCATCACGACGGACAACGGTCTATGCCCAGAATCCATACGTTCATGCTAGAATACTCACGCTGTGCTTGTCCTTGTTCCATTGTGTAATGAGTAAAGTTTGGACAAATTACGTACCGAAGTCCAAGAAAAAGGCCGTGTGGAGGTATGGTACCTGCGTTTTCAGGGTTCACTCAAGGTCTTGTCGTGTTCAACACTGTGCTCAAAATACATAAAATATTGCTTAGAGCATCCTAGGATGCTTATGTAAAATACAGGGTTGTGAAATGGTAATGATACGATAGTCATTATTGTCCGCGGAGGGACACACTTGCAAGGGCACGATCTCTTAGTTACCCGTATGATCCGACGAATCCTCCGGATCGTCCAGCGGTGGAGCAGTAGCGACCGGGGTCGACGGAGTGTGCGCAGAGACACCCTGTTCCACTAAGCTATCATCTTGCGATAGAGGATCATCGAGCGCAGGGGGCGCACTAGGAGCGGCAGTGTGTTGCATCTCTCTCTCGTAACGAGGAAGATCCCTCGCGTCATCTGGCTGGCTAGCCAAGAGTGCCATGGCATGCCGTTGCTCAGCTTCCGCCTCAACAGCCTTGTTGCTTGAGGATGTGCGATCGTTGTCTCGACGTTCCGTCTCGTAGGGCATATCAAATCGAGAAAAGGCAACAGTAGGTGGCGCGGAAGGTGGTGGCAGTAGACGTGAACTTCCCTCAGAGAGTGGAATATTTTTTCCCTTTCCTTCCACCAAAGAAGCAGGCAACCCTTCATCTTCTTCGCCTATTTGTGGAGCAGAAGCCTGTGGCGCTGATACAGAGCCGGAAGATTGTGACGGAACATACTGTGGAGCAGCGTCGGGTTGTGATGCAGCAGCACGCATCTGACTCAAGATCGACTTCTCATCGGTGGCCAAATGTCCACTGAAGCGAGAGTCAGAAGTTGCTGACGCATTTTGCCCATACCCTATGCCCCGAGGAGCATCGAAAGTTCCTGCCGGTGCATATGGTGCGGGTTCCGTTGTTCGAGGATCTAGTTGCGTCGCTTGAAGAGTGGTGTCGTTCGGTAGTCTGCTCTTGGCATCTGTGACTGAGTTCGACATCGACTCTTGTCCGGCAAGCCTTCTCTGTGGGTTTGACTGCACCACCTCATCGCGTTGATGGCTCGCTATATAGGCAGGAGGCAGCATGTCGGTATCGGTGTCTGTTTGATGCCGCGCTTCAGCTGCCTCAATGTCACGGGGGCTCAAGTCATGTCCTTGATGCGGAGCATCTCCTCTTGGACTACGTGACGAAGAGCTTTGAGACGTATTGACCTCTCGAGTCGGCAAGCTGTGCTCATTTGAAGTGTGAACTGATGCACGGTCGGATTCCTCGACACGCCTTTGCTCTGGATTGGATTGGCTGTGAATAGAAGCTTGACCACTGGAAGTTTTACTAGAAGTCTTCTTGCGCAAACGGATCTTTCGGGTCGAAATACGGGTCCATTTGGAGGCAACGATGGGTGTTGATGAGGCGGTATCTTCTTTGACGAGATCTTTTCTCTTTCGTGATCTCTTCTTCTCAGAGCTTTTTCCTTGCCTCATGCGCCTCTCTTCCCGCATGCGCTCTATCGCAGCTTCATCACTTGCATCGTACTCTTCGTCTAAATCTTCATCGCGCTTATCACGTAGGAAGACTGTACAGCCTATGATGAGGACGATGAAGATGGCCAAGAATATCGATGTGATGATGACTGCTTTTCTTTGGAACCACACTGATCGCCTCCCTGGATCCCATGATGAAGCAATATTTGATGCAAAGGATGGCGGCACAGCAATAGCTTTGCCAGTGGCAGTGGTGATGGGATAAGTGGATGCAACTCTCTTCGCTACGGTGGGGGTTGGTCGATTGTCGCCAAAGAATTCGTCGATAACATGATGCCGGGTGTCGTCCATTGGGACAACATCATCTACATCATCATATTCTCTCCCATATGTTGATTTTCTAGACGTGTGCTCCAATGAGATGACGTCAGAAAAAGATGCCTCTCGAGGCGAAGGAGTCCAATTGGTATGTAATGGTTGAGGTGCTCCAAAGACAGAAAGCGGAGCCTGGACAACGAGGAAGGAGGCCACAAGAACAGAAGCAGGCGGATGGAGTTGCTTCGGTCTCTTGCGCCGTCGATCCCTTGATCGAGGACTCATTGGTAGTATATTGGGCTTATCACAACCTACTCATAAGAAGCACTAGATACGTAAATGTGAGCTTGGAAGGCTTGAATGGGGCGATAGGCTGGTGATGCCCCTCTGAACTTGTCTAACAACCTCACTGAATGCCTTGACCGATTTTCACGCACACTGACGACGGTGAGCACGGGTGGCTGAAGAGGATGCTAGAAAATATGTCGGATGCTAGTACAATGAAGATGGCCGTATGAAATTCAGGGCCACTCCTAGAGGCATAGAATACGTACATAATCGCGTGTCACTCACTTGCTTGAGCGCACACCGGCGGGCTGGCCCTTCCGCGGGAGCATGATGCGCGTACACAAAAAGACGTAAGGGGACGAGAATTTGGGCGCATGGCCAGTCAAGAGGCATGAAGGGACTGTAATGAAATTCGAAAAAACCGTGGATCCCGGCACATTCCCCCAGGCAGACGCGCGAAACCTTTGCTGGCCGCCATGCCACGGAGGCACAATGGCCTGTCCTTTCGCATAGCCTGGTGCAATTGCTAATAATAATTCGCAAATACACAAATGATTCTATTGCTCTGACACAACGAAGCCGTCCATGCAGAGCAGAACACGGCAACGATCTTTTTGGAGCATGCATGCCGAAACCAGTGGATTTTCTGGAGAGAGCATGCTGCATATATTTGTGTTTGTCGGTGCTCCTTCTCATTTATTTGCACATACACACCCGTCGTCATAACATTCGTTTTGAGGAGCCATGGTACTCAGTTACAATTGCGAAGCAACAGACCTCTGTGGCAATTTAAAGACGCGACGTGCATTAGACCAGCAAGCGAAAGTGGGGATCTCACCGAGGTGGTGCACCCGTGGTTGAAACACCCTATTTTAAGTCGCAACAGTTTCACTAGCATCAATTTTTTATACCGCACAACTGATGTTTCCAGTTGCAGTCTGTGTGAACTCTAGTGCATTTGATCCACTTGGTCCTTTGAAAGTGTTTGTGTGCAATTCTCTTGACCACCTTCCAGACACTCCTTTCGTCACAAACTCTTCCCTGTCGTTGTGTCTTTCCTGTGTCAGAGAACTTTTGTCGTGCAAGGTCAATGAGTAAGTGATCTTCTCCTTGGCGCGTCTGTTGAGCGGTGCTTGGCAACCCTGCCCTAACCGCCACGCAGATAAAAAGGGCGTCCTTGGCAGATTTTACTCACGTTTGCCTTTCATTTTCCTAACCACCATTTCAGGATCGCACGGCCGTCCAGAACGAGAAAGAATCCTCGACGCTCTCAGTGACGTGATTGCTGTCGAGCCGCAACGTACTGACCTACCATCGCATACATACCGAGACTCTGCGACCAATTATAGCGGGCAAGAGCCAATGGCGACCATGGATCCTCATCCTGCTGTTCCTACCAAAGACACTTTTGATCCTGTCGGCAAGGATATGCCTCCGCCTCCTCCACCGACTAAGCAGCACGCATTAGGGCGTCTCGCCCATGCGCTTCGCGGCAGACCCAACCAAGACAAGGAACTCCGCCGTCGTGAGAGAGATGCGAAGCGGTCGGGGGTTCCCGCCTCCAGCAGAATGGACGTCATCGATCGAATGGACTTGAGTGGACTCGGGACAAGCCGTACGTATTCTCTGTTCTTTTGCATCTGCTTAGTTCTTCTTACACTTCTCTCTCTATCAGTGTTTCACCATGATTCTCCGTACGACGCATGTTCTCCACATAGCAATCGTAACGCTCGCAAAGCACCTGTCAAAGCTTTCAACGAAATGGCAGATCCTGCAGAGTTAGACTCGTCTCGCTCGAATGGTAGTACACGTCCTGGGCTCAGCCCTTTGGCAGCCGCCACTATGCGAAAGATGAGCGAAAGCGCCGCGGATGTGCAGGACAACGGCAAAGCAGGACGTTTGGAATCGACCCTCTCGGGAACCAGCTCCCTCTCGAATCGTAGCCAGACGGCCCCTGGTGGCCAAGTTCCCCTGTTAGGAAGAACTACCACCAATGCATCCAGCATCACCTCGCCAAACAGTGATAACGCCAGCGCTCAAGGTGTGCTTGATGGTGATGTTCAAGCCGAACGTGCATATCGCAACAACAAGGGTTACGCAACTCAACCAAGCAATGTCTCCCGCGGTCGCGCCGATGTGACCAATCCAATGGCAGACATTTGGGGCGTATCGAGTGAGCCCTGGCAAGACTTTGCTGCTCCCGCATCTGGACATGATGCCCGCAACCATAGTGCTCGTCTTAGCAACGACGGGCTGCCGAGTGCGGCAAGCAGCGTTTTTGACATGGAGGCAGTCATGACAGGCAAGCCTTCCAAGACGTTACCAGACGTGCCAGCCAGGTCCACTCCGAATTATAATGGCATTCCCAACGACAACATGCCGAAGCGCTCCAAGAGTTTGATCAAAAGAATCAAGAGTGCCCGTCAAAATCCGAATGTCCCTCCGCCCAGCGATGACACAAAGACCGTCTCTCCAGACTCAAGCGAAGCAGACGTATCACACCGTCGACGCCATCAACATTCCCCCAGCACACCTAGTCTACCCCACCCGCCTTCTCCTGGTGCAAGAAGCCCCAATTCATCTATAGGCCGCAGCAGAACTGTTCGCACAGCCGGAGCATCTAATGGCTACGTACATTCGCAAGAACGTTCACCCAATGGTACGACATCATCAGCCAATCTTGGCCGCAGCGGTAGCATTTTCAATCGCTTTCGTGGCAACAAAACTCGTGAACGTGATGCTGCCGAAGCACACTAATTCTCTGTAGTGGACGTAATTCTTTCCATCCCTGCCTTTCCGACCCTACATCCGACCCGCTGTATATTTTGTGACTTTTACATTGTCTTCATTTCGCGCAATGGATAACACGTTATGATATTTGTCACGGGGGAGATGACGCAGGATGGAGACCGATTCTCGTATGCACAAATAGTGTAGAATACAAATGTTGCGACAGCTGCGCATCATAGAGCGGAACGTGGTGATAACCTGTGGAGAATTGTAAAGACAGTCCTACTTTCTCTCTAGTCGACTTACCTTGTTCTAGACCACCTAGCGACACCATATATGTCCCCAGACACGGTCTGTCATCTTTGATGTCTGCATCGGACGGAGGCACATGGTCATTGGAATCTAGCGAAGAAGATGTAGAAGGCAACTTGGTCAGAGTTGTAGGGGCCGGGGACGAGGGTTGGGATGATCCGGTGCTCAAATAGCCCTCGTCCCGTACCTCGAAGCGCAGGAAGCACAAATCCAGCCAACCTTGCGTCACTGAATCCAAAGGAGGATGTGTGGGTTGTGCATCGGCAGGCTTCACTTTCGGACTGGGTATGCGAGAAGCTGTTCCACCTCCTGGAAGCGCTACATCGAAGCGTAACTTTTCGTTCCAAATCGGGTTGAACCCATTTTGTCGGATTGTCGTTGTGCGTTGACGGACGGTCCAAGTGCGAGTCGTACGGTGGGAGGTAGATTGTCTTGGGCTGCCACTGTCGATGCTTTGCAAGGACGGACTTGCAAGCATACCACCTGTATGTACACTGAAGTCATCTGTTTCCGGTACAATGACGGCCAATGAGACAAAGGGATCCAGCACTGGTGTATCATTATCGAGAGCTTCTTTGTCTTTGACTGCATCACGGAAGCGCGGGAGTTGCTGTGCAGAGATCACCGTGACTTCTAAATTGACATGTACTTTGGTCTTTTCCATTGAGACCTTTGGAATGTCTTTTGCTCGCAGCGATTCTGGCTTGAGCACATAGCCACTGCGTCCATTCCGCGTGAACAAGGCCTGGTTCATCTCGTAGCCAAGGTCTTGCGTTTGCCAATTAAGTGCTACAAGCTGACATCCCATACTCCAAAAGATATTCGGCACAAAGTTTGCGCTGTGGCTAAGACGTGCGAAACTGCTCATGCTGGGGTACACTCGTGTGAGATGTGTGCGGTTGTGCTTGATCATATCCTCTCGATTGGGCCCTCCCACAGCGCTTTTTGCGTACTTAAGTGCGCTTCTCTCTGACAAGCTAAACATGTGCTCGACAGCGTAGGTCTCTTTCTTGTTCAAACCGCGGTGCTTGACACCGACTGTGTAGATCAATAAAGAAAGCAAGGCGGGCGACATTTTGAGCTGGCTCTGCTCATTCTTTGAAGTAGATTTCTTGCGCAGTTTCGGACTCTTGGCCACAGATCGCACAAGATCTCGTGCATTGTTTACTGTAAATGGCAGTCAGTAATGTCCTGTGCACCTGTCTCTACATACGTATGTTGTCGCTCTCCGATCCAGTGGTATCCGTTGTCGATGTGACGTTCTTCTCGACAAATGCTTCGGGATCGGCAGAGCTTGTCTGGCTCAGTAGTACATTCTTTGCTTTCACAAGAATTTTCCCCATCAATGCATGTGGACTGGGAAGTATGTCTGAGTCATGACCCACGAGAGGACTGGCGAGCAATTTGTCACCGAGGGTATTTTTGAGAATGTCAGCAATGACGTTTTGTTGGGGAAGCTCTGTGTGGATCTCGAACGAGAGGATTAATGGAAATGGTGATGCCACGAATGCATACTTTCCAATGGCATGGATCACATCACGCAAAGGGATTTTCGAAGTCAGTGTCCTTCCATGTGTAACTTGTGGCTCGTTATTTGGTCCATCCCAACAATCTAATTCAACAGACCGCGCGCCCTGAAGTAGGGCTCGAATGTATCCTTCAATCGTACTGTCTCCTTTTAGCTGACCTGCAACGAGATACGTATTGTGGCTTGAGGAAATAAAGTACTCGCTCAGAGGTCTTGTCATATCCTGCGTGGCATTCGCTTGACTACTGACGGCAACAAGCTCTTCTGCAGTCTCAGCATTTGCTCGACTTTGTTTGTATGTCTTCTCCGTTTGCCTTGAACATGACTTACGCTGCGCCAATGAGCATTGGTCGGATACCAAGGAGTTGTCTGCGGACATGAGAAATGCAGTAAAGCTGTTGTAATCCAGGGCCGTTCGCCCTTGCGAGCAATATCTCTGGAAAATCCCCGTGACGACGTCCTCAGAGATGTCAGTGTGCGCTTGCGCTTGTTGCAGGAAGCGGCCGAAAGCCGGCTTCGACATGGTACGCTCCGAATTCTCCATTGAGTCTGTCCAGGTCTCAAATATACTTTCGATATCTGCTCGCCTCTTGAGGAAAGCGACAAATCGCTGGAAATCTTCAAAGTCGAGAAAACCACGGTGCGACGTATCGGCTTGATCAAAACGGCTCTTGAGATCCTGTCTGCTGCTCATCACGCCAAGGCGTCGACACAGGCGGACGACTTCTTCAAAGTCTAGCTTCGAGTCTTTTGAGGAGTCTGATCCTTTCCAATGTTGACGTAGCCACATCTGTTCACGTTTCTCAATCAAATCGACCCCAGACATGAGGAGCTTGCGTTCGCTTTGCACTGCTGTCAATGTATCTCGCCACATGACTAGTGAGGCATCCGACAAAGCAATGAGGTGTAACGCCTTGTACGCTCCGGCTGCTTGATAAATGATGGAAAGCCACCGAGGCTCATGAGAGGCAGCAATCGACAGCGACTGCCGGTACGAGCGTGCCGACTCGCCGACTCGTACTTCTCTGATGGACTCTAGATTGACACGAGTATTTTTCTTGCTTTCCCATAAGATTTGTCCAACATCCGCATCAATTCGGAAAGTCCTCTGCATTACTTTGTTGGCCGTCACTTTTAGCATTGGTTCTCCTTTAAGAAGCGAGTCAGGCACTCGCACGAGAGCTACAGTATGTGAGTCGGATCCTTTTTGCTCTTCTAAGCCACCTATGCCTAGCGTTGGCGAGCTGCTTGTCTCCTTTTGCTCATCGACAGATTGGTGTGTCGAAAGGCTCTCACTCGACGAGCGGGCACCTGTTGGACGGCTAGGCATGCTCGCTGTATCCCGCTCCCGCATACTCTTGAAAGTTTCGCTCGCATCCTTGCTGCTTGCATAGCGCTCTTGAAGGTTCTTGACGCCTTGACTGATGCTCGAGCCCAATCCGGATGCACCAGAGGAAGTGTTGTCGAGCCCCGTTCGCCCATCACCGCTAGAGCGTGCTCGTCCGTCACTGCTAGAGCGAGAGTGCAAAGGTCCCCTAGGTGATTGTGTAGCAGAGACTCTATCGGGAACAATGGATCCATGCGAGGCTCTATTGTGGTTGAGTGACGTAGAGCTAGTTCGACTACCATTCGACTCATCAAGAGATGTACTCAGTAAGGCTGCCAAATTTCTGCGCTTACTCGAAGAGGACGCGAGTTCTGATGTGGCTGAATCGCTGATTTCAATCCGATCTGATTTTCTCTCCTGTGGACTTTGCTTCTGTTGTTGCTGAATAGCAATCGGATGCGCCTTGCTCGGTGGGCCGGTTTGCCTAGGCTCATCTGAGGCGGATATCTGACCATCTCTGTCGCTTTCCTCCGGCTGGGACTTACCAAACAGGGCCTGAGAAATTCTTGCAGACCACGGTGTCATGATCCATGTGAATGCTGTTGTCAGAGAGAGACTTGAGCCATCTAGACATGCTAGAGGTATGTGTGTCAAATTAGCTTGTTCTCTCTTTGTCTTGGCGGATCAGAAAAGCGGAGAATATCACGCGGATCCGTGCACGGATACGTTGGCAAGGATAAGTGAACTAACTAGTAGTGGATTGCAATGCGTTATGTGACAAAGTGGGAGTGGTGAGGGCGTACGTTGTACAAAGAGTACTACAGATGAGGATGCAATATTAATTACTTATGTCCAAGCTTTTTCATCGTGCGACCACCTTTGGCTTTCTTCGCACGAGCTGTTCCGCCTTCGTTGTGAGAAGGACCTTGGATGAATTTGACCAATTCGTCGAGGCTTTTGCCAGAAAGATCAGGTGTGGAGGCAGAGGCAGGAGTGTTGGCGGTCACACGAGCAGTGGCCGATCCAGAAGCAGTGCCCGCCAATTGTTGGGTTGCTTGGTTTCGACCAGCTTGACTAGCTAGTCCGAGACGTGTTAACTCTTTCTGACGAACATCCATCTTGGCAATGCGAACGGCGCTTGCTGCCAAATTATTCAGAAGCGTTGTGCTCTCTTTGGTCATATTGTCATCACTGCCTAGCCGAGTTTCAAATGTTCGGTTGGCTTCTTTTTCAATTTCAATCGCCTTCTTCAGGTCACCTGCCAAAGTGTATGCTTGGCTGAGTTCATGAGCAAGATAGGCGGTGTTGATGCTCTCTTTCCCATACAGACGGAGCGCCATTTCGTAGCTGCTTGCGTATACTTTGAGACTCTGGTCAAATTGACGTGCATTCTGTAACGTCAGGGCAACATTGTTCAATGCGTTGACCACTTCTGGGTGATCATGACCATGCATGAGATCGAGCAGCTGAAGAACACGCTCTTGGCATCGTAGTGAATTTTCCACATGACCCTCTAGGCGTTCCAACACGGCGAGGTTCACATATTGTGCCAAAGTCTCTGGATGATCGAGACCCAACGTACGCTCGCTCACAGTTACGGCTTGACGTTGATAACGCAAAGCATTCGCAACAGAAAGTTGCTCGCTAAACTCTGGCGGTGGGATGGTCTCTCCCTCTGGTGCTTGTTGTTGTTTTTCTGCATGTTCCACGGCGATGATCGTCGCATAGTGATGAAGAATTGTCGCAAAAATACTATAGCAACGCGCTACATCCGGGTGAATCAGCCCATAAACCTGCTCATGGAATGATATGCCTTCCGTCATCAACTCCAGACCAAGAGCACGGTCTCCACGACCCAGCGACACGCGACCAGCTTCAAATGCTTCCTCGGCAAGCGAGCTTTTCGATGTGGAATCTTTGATAACAGGAACGAGGTTGAGGATATCCTCTGGTGCGAATGACGTCCGTTGTTGCTCCGTCTTGGCCTGGTTGACCGATGAAGTGCCTTTCTTCTTCTTTTTAGAACTGCTTCCTGTCTTTTTATTTTCTCCATGAGGCTCTTCAGAAGGGCTTTCGTTTGCGTCCAGGGAATCCAGCGTCAAAGCGTAAGAACGCAATTTCAATTGGATACCGCAACGTAAACAAATTTCACGGAGGAGCTGCTCCCTTTGCATCTGGGTGAAGTACGCCTCAGGAAGTTGGAAGCGATACCGGATTTTGATTTCGTTCTCAACGGCAAGCTTGATGGATTCGGGTGTGAGAGAGACCCACTCAGGAGTTTCTGCATCTTCACCGTCCAAAGGTGACGGAGAGTAGACGGCCGTTGGATGCTCTTGAACCTTGTCACCGAGAAGACAATTCAAGAAGTGAGACAGCACATTTCCAGAAACGTCGAGAGACGTCTGCCTTAATAATCGTCGAATAAGATGCTTGCACGCCCGGACAACCATTTCTTGCAATACTGTTCTACGGAAAGGCGCTAGGAAGCCTTCAATCCCTGGTCCTGCCTTTTCGAGCAGCTCTTGATTGAGAAGGTGTCTCTGGGAAGGTAAGGTCAACTGAGCAATATAACCTAGATATCGAACATTGATGCCGCGGGCATGCAGCTGCCTCGACAGCGACCCACCATCCTGGGTGGTATGGGTGCCAATGGCCACATCCGTGACCAGACGAGGGATAGCAACGTCGCGCAAAAAGTTGCTGGCACTACGCACTGCAGCGACGCTAGGCTCTGATTCGTCGTTCACGAGTACGTTAGGCTTTTGTGTTTCGTCTGCAGGCTTGAACTCTACAAAGGCATCAGGGTTGAATGCAAGTTTGAATTGAGATGCATCCAGACGTTCTGGTTCTTTGTCCTCTTCTTCTTTGCCATCCTTCTCCTTAGCAGCCGCCCTATTTGCAAGCTCCTGGCGAGCCCAATTGCGCAATTCGTGATCCCAATAGATTTCGATGAGTTCTTGACGAAGAAGCGTGATTCGATGGGGATACGCTGACTGATCAGATTTGGTTGATCCGTCATTCCCGTTTATAATATTGCCATCCATGTTCTGCTCCAGCCATGCAATATCCACCGGGTTTAGTCGCGCAAGATCCAGAGCATATTTCCGCCCATCGGCACCTCGGAGTCCTTTGGAGTCTACGCTCAGCCAAAGGGCATGATCCTCTTTTTTAGCGTCCTGAACGGTGTGTAGCTCCAAATGCAAGCTTTTGGCTATCCGGCTGAATAGTGCATGGAAGCCAGCGTCTTCTTTGATCACTTCGGGTCCCTCTACACCACCGTACACGACTTGTGTATCTTCTTGTGCTTCTCCTTTTTCCACTGTCTTTCCTTCCTCGTCTACCTCATCCTCTCGGCGGCGGAACAGACCAGGAACGACACTTTGTGCGACCCAGCGCTCGCCCATCCAGTCTACGACGACTGTCCCCAACAGGCAAACGCCTTCAACATCAAGGTTATTCAAGCACCGAATCCCTTGAATGTCTTTGCTGACTGCCACGTGTGCAGCTTCATCTTTGCCCATATGAGGGTACAGATCTACACCATCCACTCCTTTGCTGATGAAGAGATTGTTCACAATAAACATTTGTGCATCTGGGGAATCCATGGGGTTCATTGCTTGCACTTCGCCAGCTGCCACCCGTGGAACCGCACGAACGGCTGCTAGAGTGAATTCTGCGTAGACACGGTTCAACACACGGTCACGCATGAGGCGCTCCTGAAGCGAGGATCTTGGCAGTTCCCGGGTGGACTGAATCTCGTCATTCCAATCTCTAGAGCCGTCCAATGTGTCAGCAGAGGTGGCACCCGTCAACAGATAGGCGCTTTGGGTGCGCAAAATGTCTGCTCGTTGGGTGTAAGGACGGGCTAGCCAGGGATTGCTCGCTAAACAGTTGCTGATCGGAACAACAGCAAAGTAATCTCTCTGGGAGACAGGGTCCTGGAAAAGCTTAGCGAAATTCGCGAGGAAGAGGGGGGATGCCGCACAGAGCGTGTCAAACAGCGAGCAAGAAGCGTAGTTGTCAGGCGCTGGGCGCGGCGAGGGGTCGAAGCGTACAGTTGTGGATTTGTTGACATAGAAGCCCTCTGAGCCTGCCGTGATGAAAAGGTGCTCTCCTTCCAGCGTGACAACATGCAAATACACAAAGTGGCCTTGCAGGCGGAGGTAATGGGGCGGTGGGCTCCAAGAAGCGATCGAGAGGCTACGCACGCATTGTGGAAAGTAGCGATCTGCACGAACCTGACTTGGTATCAGATTCGTGATGTTGTTCTGCTTCCAGTTCAGAAAGTCTGGGTCTGCAACTTGAGACGGTTCGGAGCTGTCCTTGGCATTGCCCTTTTTGGCGATCTGCTTTTTCTCGGGATTGCCGACAGAGAATCCTTTTTGCTCTTCAATCCACAGTTGTTTGTTCTTGATGGCGTCTTGGACACTGATGCCGCCGTCAATGCCTACAGACGTGGGATCGTCGTGTCCTCCGGAGAGCAACTCTCTTAAGCGCTGAATGTGTGCACGGATCTCGGCTTCATTGAATGGAACGTGAGCCACGTATAGCTTTCTCTGGTCGTGAGGCACGTCCGCAAAGACCGTGGCCAAGTCGGTCCATTCATCAACTTTTGAGCCCAATTTCTTCGGCGTAGCACCGTTTGTCTGCGCTCCAGTAGGCGGATGACGGAAGCAGAAGGAACCAAGCCAGTATCCTTCGGGACTGTCGGTGATGGTGATTCTGAGCTCATTCAAGCTCTCCTGGGGCGTTACAGCCACGCGAAGAGGATTGGGTGTCTCTGGGAGACCAGTTGTCTGAAGATTAGCTAACAAGGGCCTGCCAGGCAGGTACAAAGAAAGCTCGAAAGGCTGTGCCTCTACATGGGCAGTGAGTATGTGTGCCATTTGGCAGAAGGTGGACTTACCGGGATCGATTGCTGATTCTGGTTCGAGAGGACCATCTTGTGGCCTTGCATCCTCTTCCGACGCCATGTCGTTCTTCTTGGTTGGGAAGAGTCCAAGGTACACGGATATCCAATGACAATCTTCTCGCACTTAATTTTTTCTTCGTGCTCGTCTGACTTCATTCGGAATGCCACGCCCTAGGCACCTCGGATGCTTTCCATAAAATAAATGCCACGTGCTGGTTGGCGGACTTGGTCGGGAAGTTTGGTGCTCCTCCGAACTTCTTAGCTCGGTTTCCCCGGGTCATGCGAACAATTTGCCGAGCACGCACTTCGCGGGCAATGACGGAGTCTAGACGGAATCACACGGGGCTGCTTCAACTTCTCGCGCGTTTTAAAATTTCTTCACTGCGCGCGCTTTGCTGGCTAGATCATCAGCAGGGCGTAACCGACAAATAGAAAATTTGCGCGGTGCGAACTTTGAATCTTCCCTCCATCTTCACCACTTTTCTCTCTTGTACCAAAAGTTACACTCAATATGGTGAGTACGCAGGACCATGTCCAGCCATGCACGAAAAAATATTGCTTTTGTCAATATCTTCTTTGCATGGCCAAGACCATGTATCCTTGTGTTCTTCTCGGAATATGTACTGATCCCTGATTTCAGTCGGGTGGTAGCCAAATGGATCCCGCTAAGACGGGCACTAAGAACCTCTCTGGTTTCCTTACAGACTTCATGATGGGTGGTGTTTCTGCTGCCGTCTCCAAGACTGCTGCTGCTCCCATCGAGCGTGTCAAGCTCTTGATCCAGAACCAGGACGAGATGATCAAGCAAGGCCGTCTCGCTACCCCTTACAAGGGTATCGGCGACTGCTTCGTCCGCACCTACCAACAAGAGGGTCTAGTTTCTCTCTGGCGTGGTAACACCGCTAACGTTATCCGTTACTTCCCCACTCAGGCCTTGAACTTTGCCTTCAAGGACTTCTTCAAGTCTCTTTTCAAGGTTCCCAAGTCTGACCCTTACGTCAAGCAACTATCTGCTAACTTGGCTTCTGGTGGTGCCGCTGGTGCTTCTTCTCTTCTCTTCGTCTACTCTTTGGACTACGCCCGTACCCGTCTCGCCAACGACGCCAAGTCCGCTGCCAAGGGCGGCGGTGAGCGTCAATTCAACGGTCTCGTGGACGTCTACCGCAAGACTCTTGCCTCTGACGGTGTTGCTGGTCTCTACCGTGGTTTCGTCCCGTCCGTCGTTGGTATCGTTGTCTACCGTGGTCTGTACTTCGGAATGTACGACTCTCTCAAGCCTGTCCTCCTCACCGGTTCTCTCGAAGGTAACTTCCTTGCCTCCTTCTTGCTCGGTTGGGCTGTCACCACTGGTTCTGGTCTTGCTTCTTACCCTCTTGACACCATCCGTCGTCGTATGATGATGACCTCCGGTGGTAAGGTTCACTACAAGAACATGTTGCACGCCGGTCGGGAGATCGTCGCCAAGGAGGGCACCAAGTCGCTCTTCAAGGGTGCCGGTGCCAACATCTTGCGTGGTATTGCCGGTGCTGGTGTCTTGTCTGGTTACGACAAGCTCCAAGAGCTCATGTTCGGCAAGGTCTACAAGGGTGGCAGCGGATAAACTCGCAAGCTGCCTCTGATTCCTCATTGAGCCAAAGATGCTTCACAAACTTTGATCCATGTACATAGCTTTTGTCTATGGTAGAAAACAAGCGTTTGGCCCTTAGTTCATCTGTTCTTGCACGCAAACATAAACGCAATCCTCTTCCATCTTCCCAATCGATGCTTCATCTGCTTCAAACTATTGCGAGTGTGTCAAATGATCTGATTACGTAACTTTCATACATGGGTCATGGTCAATGAGTGAGTACTTTGGACTGTCTTCTGCTCTACGATAAGCACGAATCCGTCGGGCATGGCCATGGAAGTATCCGCGTCATGCTGTTCAAACGTATTCATGTTCATTGCAGGGCTTCCAATCAGCCCAATGCCCAAGTTCTCCTGCATCGAGATCGAAGGCATCGACTTAGACTGTGTAACCTTCTCGATCTTACCGTGATGTAGCGCTTGAACGGTGGAAAAACGCGTTTCGAATCCGAGATTAAATCCCAACTTAGCTAGCGCAAGATTTTGAGGCTCAGTGGCTGGATATCCAGTCTGCCCTTTTGATCTTTGGCTTGCTGTTCTCGCTGTAAACAACGTGGGCATTCCAAGCTGATCTTTTACGCTGCTTTCGTCCCTTTTCTTTGCTTCATGAGATCCCTTTAGACGGCATGCCTCCTGTACTTGGGCTAGCGCTTTGGCACTCAGTGTGCCAGTTGAAGCACTCACTGGAAGTCGTTGCACAGAATCTGCTTGAGGAGCAGGTTTGCGGCTTCTGGGCGAACGTGTAGTCTTTTTTGTATCCGTGAGAGCATTCAAGGCATCCAGGCTTGCCCGACGAGGGGGGACGTCAGGTTGAGTGGACTTGTGAGGACGCCTTGCTTGTACAGAGCCCCACTTGGGCAGTACCTCACTTTGGCTTTTACTCTTTGATAGCTCAAAATCCATTTCACCCCGCCCGAAGAAGTACGCTGCGCGCGAACGACCTCCGGGCCGAGGACGATGCAGGACGGACGTCGTGGAAGATGACGGTAACATCCCAGATCTAGGCTGATGAGATGTTAGCCCACGCTGTTCAAGGTCGTCATGACCATGAGTGGCGTCCAAAGAGGCATCAGGAGAGTACCTGCACTGGTCCTCCAGCATGGGCGTAGGCGCGCTTTGCATAGGAGCGGGCGTTGCAAGCAAACCTAATTCCGGTGTGTTCAGAGGAGGACTCATTGTGTTTCCATTGAAGCCTCCAGCTGTTTGGTAAGATACGATATTCTTGGGACTGACAGGTGCATTCAGAAAGTCGGGGTTGTCGACCAAGTAGCTGAAGTCAGAAATAAGCGGTGGCGAGTAAGAATGAGAGGAGTGTGTGTCGACGTAACTTTTGCGTTGATGATCTGAACTGCTCTGAACAGAGGTAATACAAGTCGAGGGAACGCTCTCCATATCCGAAGCATTTGTGGGAACCGAAGAAGATGACGATGAGCTGGGTGATGCAAGCGTGGCAAATGTTTGTGCAGAAAGCGCACCGTGGAGAATAGGGCTGCTGTTGGAAGAAACGATGGTGGAAGCACCTGTCGATCGAACGCTTTGATTCCGTTGTAAGTTGGTCTGCGACAGCGCATAAGTCGGGTCATCGTCTCCAAAAATCAAAGCATTGACGTCTTCGCTCTCCATAGCAGCATGCAGGTCGTCTTTTGAGGCCTTCCGTGCTGCGCATTCCTGACGAATATGCCGTGAAGCATGTCTGCGCTCTTGTTGAGCCTTGGTCGCTTGCTTTACTTCTTCGGGAGACCCAAAGGAAAGAGGAAGATAGCCATCCGAAGACGAGTGTGCGATTTTGTGAGGAGACGCCCACTGACACTGACTCCCAAGCCCGCTTGCAAACGCCATTTGTTCCGCCAGGCTTGGTGCTCGGTGCTCGGGCGATAGCGCGAGATTCAGCAAACACAATCCTGCCGTAGGCGTAGTCTCGATACTATGATCAGAGTCACTCGAATCATCCCGTGACATTTCAGGTATCTCATTCGAGACACAAGGCTGACGCAATCCCAAGAGCGAAAAACTTGCATGAAGTCTGTCCATCTTCACTTTCTCCTCATCGTCCCACTCCTTATTTACGTATGATTCCTGCGGCATGATTGGGGGTAGACCAGACACCCTGCATTCTTCGTCCATGCTTGTGTAGTCTGCAGTAGGTGCAGAGCATACCCTCCGAAGCTTTTCCGATCGAAGTCTCTTTTCTTGGTTCCAAGATGAGAGGTCCTGATCGAGCAACCATTGCTCAGTAAGATTTCTCTGTCCTGAAACGGACAAGGAACGAGCCTTGCTTACAGCCAATGGCTTTGTAGTAGACATTCTGGGCGGTGGTAGTGGCCAAGTCATTGGACGATGTAGTTTATTATTTGTGGACCATGGGAATGGCGAATCATCTCCTTCATATAGAACAGAGGAGCACGGTGACCAACCTTGTTCCCCTTCGAAACCAGGTGAGCAGAGTCCGGGCGAACTCAATGCGATACCAAACACATTGTGCTCAGCATAAAAATCCTCCATGTTTGATTGTCTATGACAGATCGCGACACAGTCGCTAGCAAGAAAAGAATGAACGAATAGACCTTCCAGAGGTCCAAAGGGAGTTATGGGCAACGACGGCTTGCGTCGAAGGATCAAGAGAGAAATGATAATGAAAAACAATTTGCCATCATTTCTCTTTAATATCATCTCACACACGCTCCACATCTATCTGTAGACAAACGCAACAGTGCTTGAACCTCCATTTCCCTCGACTTGGTAAGTCTAGATTCCATACAGGCTAGGACGTGCTGAATGATATAGCGCGCGGAAAGCGCGAGCGTGTCGAACATCTACAGCGCGGCTCGTTCTGCATGTCAGACTATCATGGCGCCGTTTTGCGACGGGACAGCCTCATTGCAACTGTTCTGTGAGGCAGGAAAGCATGCATGCACCTTTGCCCTGCATCACAAACATCGCAGCAAGAGGTCGTAGCAACGATGCAATCACGTGCTACAAAGTCACGTGCACATCTTCCTTCACTCAGTGGTCAGTTGTCATGATGAAATGTCATTTTGGGTGTAGGAGGACACCGAAATACAAGTATGATGCCTATACAGAGACTGCATGTACGATCGAAGAAAAGCCTTCGCTATACCATCAATTACAAACCATAGGTGGAAAGCTTGCTGTTGATGTCTGCCAAGCCGGCACCGCTGTTGGCAACGGCAGCGTCGTGCTTTTTGGCAGCCGCAACCTTACGTTCATGGTACGCTTGTTGCTTGACTTTACGCTTAGCCTCGAGCTTGTCGACCACGTCACCGTACTTCCATCCAGCATCCTCTGAGATGTCCTTGATCACTGCGTACTTGCGGCCAGGCTTGAGGCGCAAGACGCGAAGGGCTTGAGGAACAACGAACTTCTTCTGGCGGTCGTACGGGGGCGGCATTCCCTCGTAGAGCTTAAGACGCTGGAGAGCGGCAGCGCCACGAGGTGTCTTGTGAGGAACCATACCACGGATGGCCTTGTACAAGATGCGCGAAGGAGCACGGTGGTGGAAGGGACCGGACTTGCTGGGCTTCACCAAATGGCGCTTGTGCATGAACTCGTGGTACTTGATCTGATGGGAGAGAATGATGAGTCTTTTTCATACACCAAAGAATATGGTACATACCTTGTTACGGAAAGTGTTTCCGGATACTTAGAAGAGAACCGAGCGTTAACTAAGGACAAGCTGAATGAGCGCAAACTTACCATTCAGAGCTTCACATCGCACGACAACAACTTTTTGGCCATTGAGGATTTCTTTTGCCAAGATTGAGGCGAGACGACCAAGGAGATGTCCTTTGGCGTCCACGACGTACGGCTTGTTCAATTGCAGACTCATCTAAAAGAGGCAGAAAACGTCAGCAAACTGTTTGGAAGACCTTTGGATGAACAGGGAAATGCAACGAAACTCAAGAACACCCAGAAGAAGAAAAGAGAGGAGAACCCTGTGTACAACGCAACCCACTTATGGGACGGATTCTCAGCGCTCCTCCTAGGCTTTTGGTATTCATGAATCTTTGCCATATCTAAGGGCATTGTGAAGTATCTTCCACTACCAGTCTCCCGTCTGTGCCGCCATGAAACATGTACGTACCTTGATGCCGTGGCTTGGGTGGACGGATTGAAAACCAAGATGTAGCAGGTCGGTTCATTCGACAATTCTATTCACTCTGGCACGAGCCGCGGCGAGCGATTCTCGGCACGAGGTCAAAAACACGCGCGCGCAATTTGTTCACAGAGTGCTGCGGCCTCGGCCGATATCGAAACCCAAGCGCAACTAAGCACATTTGTATTGTCAATACAATTTACGTGGCCGAAATACATTGCAGGGGAAATTCTATCTGTGCTTCGGCAGGAACATTTTCTCGTTTCACCATCGTCACTTCATTGTACCGGTGAGTATTGTATTCTTGATGGGCTAGGTTATACGTAGCATCGCGGATGGAGGGGCTCTCATCTTCGTACAAGATGTTGCATAGGGAATCAGATGGTCAATGGAGCCGTCAGGGGCTTCCCTAAGTTGCTCCTTCCTCTTTGCTACGGGACATGATGATGCCTTCTAGCCATCATTCCTGGCATTTTCGTTTCTTCTGGGTCACGACTGACATCTATCTCCAGGGATAATGGCGGCCGCAACCAAAATTCCCATCGTCAAGAAACGGACCAAGAAGTTCAACCGTCACCAAAGTGACCGCTTCCACCGTGTTGCCCCATCATGGCGTAAGCCCAAGGGTATTGATAGCGCTGTGCGTCGTCGCTTCAAGAGCAAGCCAGCTATGCCCAAGATTGGTTACGGCTCCAACAAGAAGGTACGTAAAATCACTCTACATTCCCACCACCTTCTCACATCTCTCTAGACCCGTCATTTGATGCCCAACGGCTACCGCCGACTAGTCGTCTCGAACGTCAAGGACGTCGACTTGCTCCTGATGCACAATGCTTCGTACGCTGCCGAGATCGCACACAACGTCAGCAGCCGCAAGCGCATTGAAATCCTCGAGAAGGCCAAGGTGCTTGGTGTCAAGGTGACCAATGCCAACGCCCGTGTCCGTGCCGAGGAAGCATAAACGACATGATCATCCCTACACATTACTTTTACGTACCATGTATTCACACACAAGTACAACAGCTCGAACGGGCACAAAATGGTTATCATTGCAACCGTTTACATGTATGACTTTAGCGGCCCATCCAGCCGCCATCTACGACAATCACCTCGCCGCTGAGATACTTGCTTGCCTCTGACGATAGAAAGAGTGCCGGCCCTGCGAAATCCTCCGGTCGTCCCCATCGCCCTGCAGGGATGCGCTCCGTGATCTGACGAAGACGTGTGGGATCATTGATCAGACCCTCGTTCATGTCTGTTGCAATGTATCCCGGTGTGATCCCGTTGACATTTACGTTGTGCTTAGACCACTCATTGGAAAGAGATCGCGTCAGATTCGCAACAGCTGCCTTGGAAGAGGCGTAGGCTGGAACCTGATAGCATGGTAAGCTTGGCTGGATATAACACACAACTGGCTTACCGTGAGACCGCCTTGGTACGATAAAAGGCTGCAGAAGTTGATGATTTTTCCGCTGCGTCGAGGGACCATGTGGCGACCGGCTGCTTGGCACAGCAAGAAGACCGATTTCAGATTGACATTGATGACCTAGAAAAGTCCATGAATCCTCTGTGCGTCATAGCTTGCATCTCGAACATACCTCGTCCCAGTCCTCTTCCAGGAAGTCCGTGGCAGGTTTCCGTCTCTGGATCCCGCCGCAGTTGATGAGGATGTCGATGCGGTTGTCCATTTGTTGCAGAGCTTTCTCAAATACAGCCTTGACCTGTGTGTTATCGGCCAAATCTGCCTCGACGACAGAGTGCTTTTGACCAGGTGCGACGTTCTGAGGGAGCGGCTCCAGTGCGGGATGTCGGGCATTGTTGCTGTTTCCTGGTCGTACCACCAAGCAACAGCTTGCTCCACCTTGTGCTAGTGCCAGAGCCACTGAAGCACCGATTCCTCGTGTTGCCCCAGTGACTAAAGCATGCTTGCCCGAGACGGAAAAGAGTGATGGAGCTTGCACCTCTTGGAGAGAAGGCGTAGACTCCAAGCTTACCGATGTAGATGTCATTGCTCCAAGTATGTTTGGTTGCGTGATGAGGAGAAAGCGGGGTCAGCTTGTCCTATTCACACCTCCGCCTCGTCTTCTTCCGCTCACCCCTTCGGTCCGAATCAGCGCGGGGGCTTTTGCACTGACCAAGCGCGAGAAAAAAATTCCCAGATCCGACACTGTGCTAGGCGCTTGACATCTAGAAAATCACTCTGTTGGCATTCGATAGATGCACCCTCGAAGAGTGTTGTTTCTCGTGCAGCCTCGTGTGATTTCTAAAGACATACAGTGGGCCTTTGCAATGGCACGCCGCCATTCAGGCTCTCATCGACAACGTGACAAGGGTGCTTCGGGTGAACAATGCAACAGCGGTAGCAGCAGTCGTAGGCGGACAAGAAGACGTCACAACGACCAAAACGTATCTCAGCGTCATTCAGGTAGCGAACGTGATTATGCTTATCAGCCACCATATTACGCAGATGAAAGTAGACTCAGACATGGCTATCTTCAATCATATACCTTGCATCCAGGTGCACATCCGTATCCATTCTCCTACGATCCGAGTTGGTACGGGTACTGGCAAACAGAGTACAATACACCAGGTCCTCGACACAGCACACGAGTACCTGAACACTTGAGCACACGAGCGCATGGTACGTTTCACCACAGCAATGAATTTCATGATGCACCGCATCAAGGATTCCCACAAAGTTCATGGCATTCACCTACCCACCGACATTACTCGACGCGCTCTCGAAGCCACGAGGATTCTGATCA
This sequence comes from Meruliopsis variegata, assembly GCA_037044235.1. Lineage (NCBI taxonomy): Eukaryota > Fungi > Basidiomycota > Agaricomycetes > Polyporales > Irpicaceae > Meruliopsis > Meruliopsis variegata. Next base: position 314,531 of record JAWLTJ010000011.1, read on the forward strand.
CCAACGGATCCCAGCGAGACATTTGCAGAAAAACAAAAGAGGTGAAAAAGCACGCACTGATCATTCTGGTCTACCTGAAATGCCGAGGAGACATTATGTAGAACAATCTCATCAGGCACCTGCCAACTTTTCTTGTAGCGAACCTCTTCCCAAGCCGCTACCGCTTCTCATTCTCGACTTGAATGGCACTCTAGTGTATCGAGGAGCACGCGGACTGAGATCTGCTTCCGACAGGAGCCGTAGCCCCATTCTAAGACCATACCTTGGTTGTTTTTTGCAGTACTGTCTATCTGTTCAGGGTTCCCAGGATGATACAGAGAAAAGGAGACAAGAGTGGGGAGAGTGGGACAAGAAAAGTGGCAGAACGCCAGGCAAAAAGTACCTTCCGCACGGATCTCACTTTTGGCAGACATTAGGAAAAGAGCCCGTCTTGGAAGGGAATGCCAGATTCAATGTGCTTCTCTGGTCATCAGCCCAACCAGCCAACGTGGATTTGATGGCAAGGGCCATTCTGTCTCCAGTTCAAGCAGAGCAATTGCTTCGTGTTTACGCTCGGGACACATTGGTTACGAAGAGGCTCTATGGACAAAAGGCACCGAGTGTCAAGGATCTAGAAATCATATGGGCAGCCTTGAACAGTTTCTCTCCGCTCTCCGACCAACAAAGTCGAGGTGAGTCGCGGCTTTTTGCTGAAGCTCGTAGCTTGGAACACCAGCAAGGCAGTAAGCGCGACACGAAAACTGTTGAGAACGAGCTCCGTGATTTGTGGCAATCAAATGTTGTACAGGTACCACGGGTATTCCATGATGCAACTAGAAGCTATGGAGCTCAGTCAGACGGGAAAGGTTACGGTCCGCACAACACCTTGTTGCTTGACGATAGCACGGACAAGGCCCACCTGCAGCCTTTCAATCATATTCTTGTGCCAGAGTTTGACGCAGCGAGGGCCAAAGTATTTGTAGCAGCTTGCAAAAAAGACGGAATCGAGCTGGACACTACCCTTTTAGCATCGGAAGATAGAGTTCATGGCCAACATGACAATTCTTCTTCGCAGGACAAAGTAGATGATGTTCTTTTGCAGGTTGTCGGTGTGCTGGAACATGCACGCTACCAAACCAATGTGTCCAGTTGGATCCGGTTCGGTGGACTTGGGGATCTCGGTGGTATGAGCTCACTTCACCCCTCCTTCATGTCGCAATTCGAGGACATGGGGCACGGGGGCGTGGAAAAAATGTCGGAAACGGTGATGACGCAAGCCATGTCGTATTTTGACCAGCTAGACAAGGGTGACAAGACTCCAATCAGTGTTCCACAGTTGAACGTACGAACACAAGACAGAACACAATCCTTTTGGGCGCGTGAAGGGCACAATGCGCTTCTCCGACATGGCATAACTCCCAAAATGTATTGTTAGCAAATGAAGAATTGTATTATTGTACATTTCATGAAGCATATCTCACGTGAAACTAAACCCTTGTCAGAATAGCATCAAGATCTTGATCAAGCTTCGAGAACGTCTTGTTCGTCGTGACTTGCGGTGCTTTCGACGCAGGGAGTAGATGCTGCTTCTCCACCTCCTGTTGCTGCGCGGCCTTAATTTGCTGTTTCCACTGCTGGACATCCCGTCGATACGTCCCAATTTGGCAGCGTTTGAGGAAGTATCGTCCATATACAGAAGACAGTAAAAGTCTCTCATGCTGCAGGCATGATTTTGCCATTTTTTCCTTGAAGAAGATGTCGCTTCGATCAAATGCTGCATCTACAACGCGACTTCCGAACTTGTCATTGAGCAAACCCACCAATTCCGACAGTACGCGAGTACTGAGTCTACTGCGCTGTGAAAAGGCTAGTTGAGTAGATTGCAGGAGGGCAAGAAGAACATGCACTGCCGTTGGATCCCGTGCTAAAGTCAATAAGTCTTCCAAAGCCAAAATGCTCTCCAATAGGGGCACTTGAGCGGGCTCTTTCAAACGCCCAATGGCTTGACACAAGAGGCTGCCTTGCACAGTCACCTTCAAAATATCTGGAACATCACCATCACCATCACCATCTTCGCCATCTTCTACTTCTTTTTGCTCTCTTTTGCGTTTCTTGTCGGGTTTGTTTGCTGAGTCTCTCTTGAGCCTCTTTTTATTCTCCTTCTTCAAGTCTTTGCGAGTCTTGCTACTGAGCAATGCTCGGACCAACGCAGAGCCTTCCTTCCCATCATGCTTGGCATTGAAGTCGAAAGCAGCGAGGACGCATTGCACTGCAACACAATCGGTGCGCTCACTTTGCCAGAAGTCTTTGACTTGCTCGTCGCTGAACGCGCCAAGGTTGCTTCCCCTTTCAACGAGTGCCGAGAAAATTCCAAGGCGCTGATTGTGTACCAAGGCCTCACCATCCGTGCTGATCTCTTTGCATATATCCTGAAAAAGGCTTGCATCAACATGCCGCAGAGCTGCTGCAATAACGTAGTTGGCGGTGGGGTGGGAACCCAGCTTTCCTAGTCTTCCTTGCACATATCTGCTCCAAAACAGACGGAGTCGGTGTGAGTCAAGGGCACCAACAATTGCCTCCAGGACATGAGATCCTACATTATCTCGTAAGAGTGTCTCGACATGTGCAGAGCGGTCTCGATCATCGTCTGATGATGTAGAGTCCAAACAGATATTCAGCAAAGATGTACGCTTAGCATCCATACTGGGATCGAGAGGAACATTCGAGCGAATTATAAGAGCCAGTGTTGGACCGGCAATCGGGTCTACGCATAAACCCTTCACTTCGTCTTCATTGGAAAGTACTGTAAAAGTGGAGTCAAGGAGTGATCGTAAAGCTTTGCCAAAAGAGGGTGGGATGGAGAATGATTCTTGTTCCCGAGACGCCAGGAGGGCAGCAAACTTGTTGTCTTTCTGGAATGCTTTGCTTTTCTTTGAGCGTACTTGCTCGCCTACTATCTTCTGGCCGGAGAGGATGAGAAGGATAGTTCGCATGATGTGAGAAGCAAATTGATCCCGCAGTGCTTCAGGAATGAAACTGGCAACTTGGTCTGAAATATCCACGACCAGCTCGGGACTTGTTCGTAGTAGCTCACCATGCTTGGCAGTAACTTTCTTGTTCACATGAGAGGAAGAATTCTCATCTTTGGACGAAAAGTACTGCAGAGCAATTAAGGTGGATTGGAGCAGATGCGATCCAAAGCGATGAAGAGCCAATGTTGTTGCCCTAATAAGATGTGATGAATGAGTGCCACTTTATCAACCTGTCACTCACTCTTTGGACAAAGCATCTGCAAGGATACGAGTCTGCCTCTCTCCAAACGTTGGTAGAAGATCTTCCAATATAAGAGAGGTGTCCATGTCGGTAGCTAAGACAAGTTCTTTCCCCTTAATCTCGTCCAACATGGCATTGCGCATGGTTTTGGTGTCCTCATCCTCTTCCAGAATCCGAGCACTGTCCACTACTCCAGAAACCAGTTCTTGTAGACGAGTATGCGCACTCCGCAAGTATGCCTTAAGGTCTGGGTCCACTAAGCCGAACGGAGCAGACACATCTGCTTTAGGCACTTTGTCGACGATCCACGTTGGAGCATGGCTTGCTGAAATCGAGGGATCTGCGGTAATGTCCAGGTCTGCATTCTGTTGCTCGGAAGGGTCTTCTTCTGTGTGTTGATACCCTCTTTTCTTTTTTCCCCTCTTCCTTTCTTGCTTGTGGTGTACCATTTTCCTTATGGAGCGGAATGTACTCATTCGTAGACGGCGCACGAACTTTTTTCCCTCCATACTCGGAATTCGGCAAGACGTGTATTTGTGACCCGGAGACCCTCAAATAAGCTTCTTCATCTTCGTCGAGGGCGGAGACTGGTGAACCGATGGCTTCGCATTTGTACAACAATTTGCGTATCCATCAAATATTTGGAGCTAATACCGATGTGGGGAAGACCATCTTTTCCACCGCTCTAGCACTGGCATGCTCCACTATACCTCGAAAGGCATCCCTAGCACGCTCCTTGGCCAGAGATGGAGTCCAGACAAGCTCACCCATCGTGGAGCCGGAAAAAGTGCACTACATCAAACCAGTTTCCACAGGACCCCTTCACGATGCAGATAGTTCGTGAGTATTCTACCCCTACGAATACCGCACTGATCATCACTTTTAGGCGTATGAACATCTTCGCCCCCACGGTAGACGCACATACTCTCTTTCAGTTTAATGATCCTGTGTCACCACATGTAGCTGCACAGACATACACAAAGACGCAGAACACTGGGAACAATGACGCCATGAAGGCTGCCGTCCCGTCGGACGAGCTTGTGCGCTCAAGGATAGCAATGAAGCTTTCAGAATTTGCAAGCGCTTCCCGCACTCCTTCAGTTGCTATTGTGGAAACAGCCGGGGGGGTTCACAGTCCATCACCTGCTGGAAGCTCCACTGCAGATATGCTGAGACCTTTAAGACTGCCCACCGTCCTAATTGGCGACTCGAACTTGGGTGGTATCTCCACGACGAAATCCGCTTATGATTCTCTGATCATGGCAGGATATGATGTCGAAGCACTTTTGCTATTTTGCGATGGCAACAGAGGTCTAGGAAATGCGGAATACCTCACGAAATGGGGCGAAGAGATCGGACTCAAGGTGTGGGGACTGGGAGGACCCGCCGAGGATGAGCGTGGTAGGGTCATCTGGGGCCCGCCGCCTGGCCGAAAGGGCAGCTTAGCAGAAGACCAAGCAAGGATGGCACGTTTCTACACAGGCCTTATTGCCGGTCGCGGCCAAGATGCCGCAAAGGATGAGTGTGCATTTGGTGTGGCTCCCGTCGTTGAGCATTTACGCAACAGGCACCAGGAACGCATTGATGATCTCCGTACAATGTCTTCGCGCACACGAGAACATTGTTGGTGGCCCTTTACGCAGCATACGCTGGCGAAGACAGACGCTGATGTGAATGTCATCGAGAGTGCCCATGGAGATTTCTTTCAGGTGTACAAGGCTCCCGGCGCATCTGATGGCTCATTCGACGACAATCTCCTACAGCCCTTACTGGATGGCTCTGCGTCGTGGTGGACACAGTGCCTGGGACACGCCAACCCTTTCCTGACGCAAGCTGCTGCTCGGGCTGCGGGGCAATATGGTCATATCTTGTTTCCCATGTGTGCCAACAAGCCGGCTCTCGACCTTTCGGAGATGCTGTTGGGCAAGCAGCAGCAAAATACAACAACCAGGGCTGGTGCCGCGCCAGGAGCTGGATGGGCGTCCAGGGTGTTTTTCAGCGATGATGGTAGTACGGGGATGGAAGTAGCCATCAAAATGGCACTCTCATCAGCCAGTCATCGGTATGTACCGCAGGCTACATCTACGGCAACAAATGAAAGAACGGCCCCGGGCCGTGCTCCAGGGTATCTAGGAGGCAGGCCAAGTCGTGAATGGAGAGTTTTGGGGTTAAGTGGAAGCTATCATGGGGACACAATTGGAGCCATGGATGCTTGTGAAGGAAGTATATATAGTGACCGCGTTGAATGGTACAAAGGTCGCGGCGACTGGCTTCAGCCACCTACTGTTGCCATAAAGAACGGCCACGTTCAGGTCGACTTGCCGATCGGGAACGATGCCTGGAAAGATATCGAAGCCAGCGCAGCCACGCACTCGTTTGACTCCGTATCGAACGTTTATTCTGTCGACATGCGTTTGCTGCACGACGATCTTGCAGCCACATACCGAAAGGTGATTTATAAATGGCTGGAACACCTGACGAGAGTGGAAGGAAATAGGTATGGTGCGTTAATCATCGAGCCACTAGTCATGGGTGCTGGTGGAATGGTTTTTGTCGACCCGCTGTTCCAACGATGTCTTGTGGATGTTGTCAGAGAGAATGCGGAACTCTTTGACCAAATCGATCCCCCTCTTCGTCGTCCCACACACAGCAAAAAGGCAAGAGAGACTGGAGATACATGGCAAGGATTGCCAGTCATATTTGACGAGTACGTTACCTCACCGTCTTACAGACAAGATCTCACCATTCTGCTGCAGGGTTTTCACGGGCCTTTACCGTCTTGGCTACATGACGCCGTCGGATGCATTAGGCGTGCGTCCAGACATATCGGTGCTTGCGAAAATTCTCACAGGAGGCATGGTCCCCATGAGTGTCACCTTGGCTTCCTCCAGCATCTTCGAAACGTTTTCTCGGTCTGAGCAAAAAGCCGATGCATTGCTTCACGGTCACAGCTACACTGCTCACCCTATAGGATGCGAGGTGGCAAAAGAGGCCCTGTATCGTATCGAGAAATTGAAGCTGAGCGGTGCTTGGGTCAACGAGGCTCAAGACTGGGGTCTCAAAGGTCAAGAAGGTCTGCCTGTTCTGGGGCAAGGCGATGGGCAAGGATCCAAGCCGTGGAGCATGTGGAGTGCAGACACACTTGTCAACTTGTCTCATCTAGACCGGGTGGATAGTGCAATGGCTCTAGGAACCGTCATAGCTCTGACGCTTCGCGATACCTCTGGAAAGGGTGGCTATGCCTCGTCAGCCTCAGCAGATCTCGTGGCTTCTTTACGATCAGCACACCAGGATGGTCATCCCTTTGACATCCATGTACGCCCTCTTGGAAACGTCATATACGTCATGTGTAGTCTCAACACGCCTGCGAAAGTACGTCGACAGACGGAAGAAACGCTACTTCGTTTGCTCTCGTAGTACAGGACATGTGTACATTGGAATGCATGGTACATTGCTCGATGAGCTCATTCTGCAGCAGCTTCTTCCCCTTCTTTTTGCGCTTTCTTCTTTTTCTCCTCCTCAACGACCACATGAGACGCGGCTATGCCACCGTCCTCTTCTTTTGGAAGGGAATCAAAAGGCTTCTGTCGAGCGATAATCATGTCCCGCACGTCCTCGGCTACATCGCCCTGTACGACGATCTCATCGATGGCTGGATTTGCTGTGGACTTTGATACACTTGCTCCAGTTGCCATGCGGGAAGAGAGGCTGTATATACAATCAGAGCTTGGATGGATAGTAGGCTGTTCACTTACCCTTTCGCGACAGCCTTGAGAGCAGGCAGTGGGGGGCTAAATAAGTGTAATCCGTAAACGCTTGTTGTTGCTTTGCGCTTTGTCCGAGACATCTTTGTCAGGACAATACGAGAGGACTGTCGAGAAGGGTCAATACAAATATACCCGAATCGGCATTTGACTCACTGCCAAAGCTTTGCGTTCTTTCTCCGCCTTGGCTTCCGCACGCTTCTCTTTCTTGGCAGCGTCTTTTTCCAGATCTTCTGCTTGCTTTGTTGTTAAGTTTGCCATCTTTTGTGTGAGAGCTTCTTGACTGTATATCTTGGCAAAAAGTTCCGGATGATGTTTGCTCAGCCATGTTTGGCACTTAGACGTGGAAGAGGAGAACTCGCAGTACTCCGGAGGGAAGGCTAGAGATATGTCAGTCTAATCAAGTCAAGATGCACGGCAACGTACTACACACTCCGCAGTACACATGTATTTGTGGTGGAACAGCGGAAGGACCTGCCTCTTCTGATGCTTGTGGGTGCTCGAGATCATCTTGGGGTGCCATTTCGAATGACTTTCTGGAATGAAGATGTCGCGAGCGAGAAGAAGCTTCCGCCTACACGTGGGATCTTGCGAGCACGGATCACCAATAAGCTCACTTCTGCCCATCACTCGCAGCGAGCTGATTGCTGTCACCATGGCAAGCTCAATGGCTTCGTCATCGTCACGGCAGCTTCCAGACAGCGATAATGCTGCATCCCATCGCATACATTCGGCATTGGCGCCACGCATAGCCGTTTTGAGCAGTCCTGATGTGGACGAAGTCCTCGCCCCAAATAACATTCACAATCTCTCCGACTTTTTAAAGCCGTTCCAGAGCTCCATTGAGGGAGTCACTGTAAGAACATCACAGTTGGAGACCAGACACTGCAAATCATTTCCACTTTCTTTCGAAGACTTAGAGAAGTTCCTTCCTACACAAGCTACATCGAACGAGACGCTCTTCACTCCTGCTGATATTGTAGGCAGTCCCCAGTCTCAACAAGGAACACCTCACAAAAATTCCAACCACAAACCTGCGTATACCCGACCGGAAGTCATTCTGGATGCTGTCAGTGCCCGAATATCGTCCAAGTCCAAGGCACTGTGGGAAAATCCGGACATCCGCACCCCCCAAAAGACCCACACCAGGCAACACACGAGGAACAAATCATCTGTCTGTGATGTTGATGCAGGTCTCTCTTCTTCAAGCGAAGAGAGTGCTTGGGAGGATCTAGATAGGTACAGGAATACAAAGATTGAATATTTGACCCCGTGGTTCACCGATATGCGAGATCTGGTTCTAGGAACCCGTCATGTCGAAGAGCATGAGACATTTGGCCATCCTGTTGCGATTGTCCTGGCTGTATCTTCCTCCTCTTCGGATCCTATGAATGCTTTTACAAGTCTTTACGAAAAGTCTCAAGCACACGCATGTCCAGCTTTTAGCCAACGCCCATACGTGGATCCGCTTGTATTTCGATATTACTTGCTCATCCACGATGTATCCAAGCAAGGAACTGACATCTCCGAGTCAATTGCATTACTCGAAAATGTGAAGAAGACATATGGACTTCACTGTTGTCTACTCACTGTGAATTCAGCACATACTTCCATTGCGGACGGCTCCATACCAGTTCGATCTGACAGTGTTTCCGATATTTGGTATCGGGCGCTCGAAGGTGGTGAGAAAGGTGTGATACAGACGGACGAGAAAACCTCAAGTTCAACAGTGGGACATGATTTCATGAAACGCAATGAAAATGATGGCGTACCGTCATCGGACAACCTGTTGTCTGAACACAGAGAGATAATGAACGCATGGAACGCCCAGGACAGCGATGCAAATCGATCCATAGACTATGCAGCACTCATCGATGACAATGATGTTCGAAGGATTAAAACATTCGTTCGTGATTTTGCAGCACAAAGCCTCATTCCATTCCTCGAGAGATGTGTTCACTTGTGGAATGAGCAATTGGCTGCATCACGAAAAGGACTCACTGGACGTTTGCTTGGAGCAGGGCGCAAATTTTTCGCAAGCTCTTCTAGAGGCTCGCAAGGGCAACCGTCTACATCATTTGCGGCGTTAGGGTACTATCCCCACACAACATTGGAGCAGCAAACTCGACGCCTTGCCGACTTTGCCTTTATGACGAGAGACTATAAGCTGGCAGCTGCCATGTATGACATCTTGCGACGCGACTACTCGAATGACAAAGCTGTCAAATTCTTGGCAGGAGCTAATGTGAGTAGAGAAAAAAGGACGGAAGTGTTGCATGCTCAAGGACAATGATCATAGGAACTGTTCGGTTTATCTCATTTGATGAGCATGCTGTGCTCGCAAACCACTCCCATCGACGTGGATAGCTATCTTGCTACTGCCGAGTATAACTACCTTCTAGCTCCACGTCCGAAGGGCAGTGCCTTGCAGCTTGATAGTCTCCGTGCAACTCTTTTGTACTACGAGGCGTATCGGGCTTTGAATTATTACCGCACCGCACCTCTCGCTCTGGTTCGCACGGCAAGTGAAGGTTCGGGAGACTCAGACAATGATCTGGAAGTAGTAGCAGCCATGTTGTTGGAGCAGGCGGCACTTGCCGACTTGCGTCAATCAAGGCATCCAGCACTCCGCAAGTGTGCTCTCCACTTTGTCATGGCCGCACATCGGTTCAGAAAGTGCGGACAGAAGCATTTGAGCTTACGCTGCTTCCATGCGGCTTCTTTTTACTACAAGCAACTACAAAGAAGAGGATCTGCCGGTAGCGGATCAGTCGGCGTAACAAAGAAAGAAGCATCTTCAAACAGTAAGGATGAAAATGATGACCTACGAATTGTAGACTACGTAGCAGCACATCAACCTTCTCCCATCCACAGCTGGAATTTGATTGATGATCACATGGAACACGAGCTTGCACAACAAGCTTTCAATGATGGAAGAGTTTCCCAAGCTGTTGTTCACTACCTGAGATTGCTTCAAAACCAATCCAAAGATGTAGGAGCAAGAGTGTCTGATGATGCACTACGTCACAATACGTACATGGAAGGGTTCCTTACATGCTGCAGATTTCTAGAGCAAGACCTTAAAGATGTCCTGAAAGAACGAGGCTTGCAGCCTTCTATCTGCATCCTTGAACCTCATTCAGCTTTTATTGATGTCCATTCTCAAACACAGCATGACGATACTATCTGGAGATCACTAGAGAAAGAAGCTCTCGGCGACGTCCCTCCTCCGCAAGCAAAATTCCAAAATAGTGTGACTGTGAATGAGACTTTCAGCCTCTGTGTTACTCTCAAGAATCCGTTCAATATACCGCTTTCCATTGATACGCTTACGGCCCATCTTGTGAACGCAGATACCAGTGAACCAGTAGAGGATGAGTCACTTTCGGTTGAGACATTGAGTACACTCACTCTGCAACCATGCGAGCAACGACAGGTGGCCATACGCCTGAAAAGCACATCAACAAGGAAACTGCGTGCGGACAGGATATCCTATGCTCTTAGAAGTGGCATCGAATTAAGCGAGAAGATCGCTAATCGTGGCCGCCGACTTAATGACACTCAGGAGCAAAGAAAGTCCAAGTCACCCGTCTATGCTCCGAGTGAGGCGGTCAGTGTCCTCATTCGAGAAGCACGCCCGACGCTAGAAGCATCAATTGTCGACGCACGTACTCGGATTTGTCTGGGAGAGGAGATTGGCTCCCAGATCCGCGTTACGAATTTGGGAAAAGCACCGATGCAGAATTTGAGGGCGTTGATCTGGCCACCAGATACATTAGTCAGCGAGGAGAAAGGCAACATACAAGGTAAGTCCAGAAACTAGGTGATTTCCACTTCTGACAATAAGTAGGCCATCTCTTAGAGAGCGACAACACTTTATACAGGAAAAATACAGTACCCATTGAGCTGCCTGGGAATCAGCTGGATGCCGGGAAAAGCAATGATTGGAGGGTAGTATTGCGAGGTAGTGCTATTGGCAGTGTAACAGTTCGGGTTTTGTTTCTGTATGAAAACATCGAAGGAAAGTTATTCTCAGGTCAACTACAACATTCCATCCAAGTCGATCCTGCTCTCGATGTCCACGTACATGCGGCACCAACACGGACAGGCACTTTCGGATATGAGCTTCATTTTGAGATCACCAATCTTCTTGGCGAAGAGTCTCAAGATGCGCTAGCTATTCATCGTTTGTCTTTCATAGCGCCTGGGTGGAAAGCGAGTGAGGGGCAAGAACAAACGATCAGCGATCTCGCCATCGATACACATACAAAAAATGTTGACATCCATATCGAGGATACGTCTTTGGAGCCAGAACCTATGATGAATTTGGGATTTACAGCAGAGCAATTGAAAAGAGCTCTAACAGGGATTGAAGTGAAAAATGCTGCGGAAGTTCCGCCGGTGCCTTTGACTATTAGTAGTGTTGGCTCAGGCCCATCAGACATCAGCCCTTTCCTACTACACGCTCGTCGAGAATATCGCATGGCGTCTCTGAAAGGAGAATTCCCATCCCTAACGAATGGCGCCGATGCAGATATTCTAGGTACATCCAATCCACTTAAGGAGATTTTCATGCTATTTGAACCACGAGACATCGACATCGTAGCACACTGGCAGACAAAGCATCGCAGTGGACAGTCTTTTATCTTTGGACTCCAACTAGGACCGCAACATGACTATCTGGAAGATGTTTTCGTGCCACGAGATAAGGCAACGAGGAGTATGTACCAAGAGACAGAGTTGCAAAAGGCCGCCATCTGGAACGATATACAGAAAAGCAGACTTCATGTGGAGGAGGACTCCATCATGGTAGAATTTGCTATTCCGGACACTATTACATCACATTTCCAGGATGGGTACGTACAGAACTGCCAGGAATGCAATGTGACTCACATCTCCATCCTCTAGGCGAGCTTCATTCGATATCCCTTTGCTGGTGCGTAATCTGTCGACTGTACGCAAGCGCCATGTCGTCCTGCAATTGGAGAATACGCTTCCAAGTTCCTCGGCGAGCGGGACGGTGTCTAATCCCAATGCTCCTGTCATGGCAACTTATATCGGGCGACTCACGCTTCGCACAACACTTGAGCCAAAAATGCAGACAGTTTTGACAGCTCGAGCTAGTGCTTTGAAGCCAGGCCACATACATCTCGGACCAGTCTTAATTCGCAACATGGCAGAGAAAGACGATGGGAAACAGGGTGTCGTCAGCTCTTCGACTCGCACATTCCAACGGTGGGAACACTGTTGGAAAACGGTCTTCATACAAAATGCATAATGTAACTCGCATGATAGAAATACAAGCATTGCTCACGAGCCAGTGTCAGCCGAACAAATCAGATGCGTCTGACTCTTCGTCGCCCATCTCCTCGTCCTCGCCTTCAAGGCGCGAATCGCGCACCTCAGCGTCGTCTAGATCCATCGCAGATCCATTGGGAGGAACGTCGTGAACGTTGTTCGCGCGCGTGTCGTTTTGTTTGGATGACGTTCGCGCAGTCTGTTTAGAGCTTGGTGCGGAAGGACGAGCTTCTTGATGCTCACTCGAATCTGCAGACTTATCATTGGCACTGACAGTGTTTGCTGCTTCGGAAGCAGCGGCAGCTGCCGTAGCTGCCGCCTCTTCTGCTTGAGCTTTTGCCTCAGCCATGGCCGCTTCTTTGCCTTCGCGGCGCTCTTGCCTCAAGTCCTGAAGCTGCGCACGCTTCATATCCAATTCGGCTTGAATTCGCTTTAGAGAGGCACTGTTGCGCTGTTTGATAAGTGCGTTGGCTGTTGCGTCGACTTCGGCCTGCTTGCGTTTGACCATAGCTTCAATTTCACGGCATTCGGCTTCTAATTGTTGCTCACGAACTCTGCGTTCTGCTTCGTCTTCATCGAGGTCATCGTCATCATCGTCAGCTGTCGTGCCTTGGTTGGCTGTCTCGACGCCGCCCGCTGCGCCAATGTCGTCGTCTCCACCGAATAAGTCATCTTCATCATCATCATCTTCATCATCGTCGTCGTCCTCATCACTTGTGGCTCGAGACATGCTTCGACCCCGTCGTCGTCGCCCGCCAGCACTGGATACATCCTCGTCCTCGTCCTCGTCTTCTTCCACTTCCTGTTGCTGGAGCAACATCTCCTGTTCGAGTTCTCGCTGAAGATCTTGATCTACATCATCGTCATCGGCTAAGAGAGATCCGTCGTCCATATCTCCAAATTGAGACTGATCCTCTCCATCACCTATGGTCGAGCCACCATCTCCCATGAGAGACGAATCTCTGCCGAAGCCCCTTCGACCGGTTGCGCCTTCCTCGTCAGAATCAGACATGTCAGCCTCTGCGACATCAATCATATGATATTCGACTTTCTCTGCTCGCTCATCTTCTGCCAGCATCCTTTCCACTTCCTTCTCAACCGTCTCGATCGTCCTTTTGTGTATTCTTTTGCGGAAGCGTCGTTTGCGAGCCCATTTCATTGGCGGTGTGATGCCATGATCATAGATGAAATCATCCGTAAGTCCTTCCACTTCCACACCCTGTCCTTTTGTTGTATCAGCTTCCTCCTCTACCTGATGCGTGACCAAAAGCATCTGACTAATGTCAGCAATTTTGAACAATTGCTTGTTGTCCAAAGTTTTGTGCGACTCAATGATGGCGGGTAAGTCTACCAGCTTCGACGAGAACATAGAATCACCCATTTTGAACACCGCACGTCGTGAGTCTGAAAGAAACCTTTCAGTGTGGGCCTCTAAATGAAAGCATCGCACTTACCCTTGAACTTCAACTCGACTTCTCGTCCGTCATTGCCAACCTCTCTTCTTCGGACCCATTCTCCCAGGCGCTTGGTCGCTTCATGGCCTTCTGGCATACGCAGTATGATTTGCTCTTCAAATGCCATCCCTTCGCCCGTTTCCTCGTCAGAGCTATCCAGCTCTCGATCATATCCTTGCATATATGGGACCGTCTTGTTCACCCCAGAGAGTGAAGGATCTCCCTTTCCTCGGAAAGCATGACCACTCTTCAGACTGAGTTTCACTCGAGCTGGTCGCGACATGGAGGAGGTTGCTTCGGAAGACTTGAGAGACGGACGAATTCGTGTGCGCAAATGTGGTGTTTTAGAAAGGCCTGACGCATGATTCTCTTCAGCGTCGTCGTCGTCATCGCTGTCGCGCATCTTGAGTGTAGGTTTAATGACGCGACCAGAAGAACGAGTACCACCAGGAGGTGGCATCATAGAGCCACTTGCATCTTGATGCGAGATACCAGCTTCTTCTTGCGCGGATGCTGGCTCATCCGTCGACATGTCGAAAGTGGCAGCGATATTGGGGTGAAACGAACCATGATGGAATATATATGACCATTGTGGGGTCACGTGCTGTGCACGTACCTCGATGGTCCTACTATCTTCCCCGCAAACGTCTTCTTCGCCGATGACAGGATTGTCTCGGAGATCTTTCCTAGACAGGATACATCTCCGACGTACGGCATCCGAAAAGATGTCACTGAACTTCCCATCGAAGCGTCTCGAGATGGCGTTGGTGCAGCTCGAAGAGGCAGAGAAAAGTAGGATACACGCTGCACATTTTGGCGTGCAATTACCCAACGAATCCACCACTGACCCATATGCGGAATGCTCATATACGTTGAACCAATCTCGAGGGAATCGGATAGACAACCGGTGGGGCAACATCCTCACTTGTAAGTATATTCTTCGCTATTGCCAATCAGACGCTTATGTTTCTGTTAGATGATCATTCCTTGCTACCAGGCGCTTATCTCAACGCTGCTCTTATTCCGCCTCCCACTTCAGTATCTAATGCGAGACAGCTTCGAAGCTACATTGCGAGTCAGGCACCCTTACCACACACGCTCTCACTATTCTATTCACATATTTTGAATCAAGGCGTGAAGCTTATCGTGAATCTCACCTCGTTTCGTGAGAACAACATGACGAAGGCACATGAATATTGGCCACTAGATTCACAACCCGATTTCGTCACAGAAAAGGTTGACGACCTTCCTTCTTACACGATCCGACAAGTCGAGCGACCCGTTCTCCTTGACGACTCGCTGTCAGCGAAGCGTTACGATCTCGAGGTGACACATAACCAGCCTACCAAGCCCTCAGCACATTCTTTGTCTGTCGTGCATGTGACTTCTTGGGCAGACTTTGGGGATTTCAACGACCAAGTATTCTCTGACCTTCTCAAGCTTATCGAAAGGGAGGCAGAGAAATGCCCTGCTGCTCCTGTATGGGTTCACTGCTCTGCAGTAAGTAGAATTAAAGTTGTCGTCCATCGTGGGCATTGAAGCTTCTCTTCTTTCAGGGTGTTGGACGCAGCGGCACAGTGATTGGTGGGTTGTTAGCTAAGGACATAGGTCCCGTTGCGCTACGCAAGCTTCTCCATATGGATGGTCCGCCTCGGACGCCCTCACTCGCAGTGGAGTCTGCCATTCAAGGTGCACGTTTGCTCATTGACCACGAGAGGCGGTACAGGCCAAAGATGGTGCAGACACCACTGCAATTCGGCATGGTGGCTGGCGTTGTAGGGTCTGTACTCCAGGAAAATGTTCCTCAGTAGAGCACGAACACCTGTCAGAATGAAAGCAGCGCTTGTTCATCGAAAAACAAGTGGGATTGGGGCATAATGTATCAGTAGAGTTGAACACATGTAACGCCATAGATTCCTGCCAAGTTCACCGTCGCGAGTGAGCAACGCCCAGGTCTGCATCGTCGTCCTCGTCGTCTGCCTCGATCTGGAAAGGCGTCTGTTCGGGGTCGCGAAGCATGTCTGGTTGTCGGGTGCTGGTGTCTGTTGGTTTCGTAGGGGCGTCATCCTCAATGGGAGCAGAGGCTCTTTGACCTGCCTCTAATTCCTCTGCCTCATTTAAACGAGCATTCTCGTCCTCTCTTGCCGTCTGTTCGCGGTAAAGATACATCTGCGCACAGATGATCAAATCTACTGATAGCTGGAACAAGCCGCACACGGTAAATTGAAGAGGCGACTTCTGTATGATGAAATAGAGAGTCTACGCGTGATTAGTTTGGAAGGATGTCCATGTCTTATACGGGCCTACCTTGAATATATCCCCACCCAACCAGCCCAAGAGCACGGAGAGACGGAAGCCACTGAGGGATTTGCGTTGGTAATTTCTGTACCGGACGTTAGCGTTAGAGTTTTTGTCTACTTTGTCACTCACTGAATCGCTTGAGGAACAGGAAGAGTGCTTTCCAGGCCAAGGGCAAAGAATCCCAGTAACCAAGTATATGTATGAAATGAACCCAGAAGAATTTGCGCTACAGCCAAGATAAACACCAGTACGAGCAAAAAGAGTACATAACTCGAGTAATTTGGCCATGTCCAGAAGCCAAAAGGCCGGCCGCCAGAGGAGCCGTCGCGTCTGGTTGTGCCATTGCGAAGACGAATCCCGCCTTGCAGAAAGTGCAGCGCCTGTTTTCCGAGACGAGTAACTAGATTGGCGCGAGAGGAAGAGGGTCGTTCTTCTTCTTCGTCTTCATCCAGTGTTGGTGCGATGGGGATTTTGACATTCCCAAATAATGGAGCATAGCGGGAGGAAGAGGGTCCAAATAGGCTCCCCAGAGTATTCCCAGGTTTAGCATCCTCCTGGTGCTCACCATTGGACGAGAATTGCAACCCTTCTATGTTGTCTGCATCGTCTGCAGAGAATGTCGTCGTGGACGATGTAGCATGGAGATTTGAAGTCGCATGCCCGCTTCGAGGATGAGTGGATCGATCGCCAGATGCGACGCTGAACGAGGAGGAAGCATACGAGCCAGGCCGAAACTTGATGAGTAGCGATAGGAGAAAAAGCTGTGCCGCTATCATTAGGATGGACTGCAAGAGAAGAGGGAACTCGAAGCGTTCTCCAAACCAGAAGAAACATCGACAGATGTTGGCAATCAAAAGGACAGCACATACATCTTTGCTGAAGCCGTCGGAATTTCGGCGTTTCTGAATACTCCAAGCTTGATCCGCATAGACCAGAGGCGCTCCAAAGGCCATTGCCAATGCCGCCAGAGTTGAAGTAAGCGTCATGGTCCGACGATCTTATGGGCGACCTGATTCCGTTCGCGACAACAAGTCAAGGCGCAACGGCTACTTCGCGACTTTCCGCTAGTGTTGTTACACGGTAGTATCTAAATTACATTACTTTCAGTCATACAGATACACTCTATTTGGCGTATTTATTCAAGGGTGGGAGCGCTGATCTGAATACCAGGGATAGCGCTGCGCTCCTGATTGTCGTCGTCATCTGCTGCCATCAGAGCACCAAATGCAGCACCGAGGCCTAAATTCTCCGAACGCTTGTTTGTTCGCTGACGCAGGTGTCCACGCCTAGGGCTGCCAGACGACCCGCTCCGCTCTGTATGGCTCGGGGCCACATTGGGCGACACCATACCATCTCCACGCACGTCGTCTATCATTCTCCGCTGCCGCATCACCGTCGCACTGCTTGATCCTTCCCCGAATGTCAAGCCAGCATGTGACCCGTATGAATCTTGTTCCAAGCTCGATCTAGGTGTAGATGACTTCCTTGACGGGTGTGCAGGAAATTGCGCACCGTTCCACCTTGATGTAGTCCATGCCTTGGAGGGACGTTGCGGGCTAATGGTCTGAGAGGCAAACTTTGCTTTGCGCTCTGCTGCCGCTTCTGCTTCGTCTGCTGCTGCAAGAAGCGGACGAAGGACTTGCTTCCAATTCACCGTCCATGTCCTTGGGACGGTCTCCTTGGCAGCCTTAAAGGGTGAAGAGGGGTCTTCGGACAGTTCCGACGCAAAGAGAAGCGGGCTTTGAAGCAAAGTCATGGTCGGCATGGGCGAAGAAGGCCGATGGGAACGTGAGGGACTCTCAGGAGGCGACCTTGATCCCAGGACAGGAGTAAAGGGCAACACAGGCGAGGCGGGTAGCGACATAGGCGGGGACGGAGGGACATCCTCGGGGAAGAAGGAAGACATGTCTGCCATACGGCTTGCAAGCCAACTTGGCTCGGGATGCTTGGCGAAAAGTGATTCCAGCTGTGCAGCCAACTCACGTTCGGTATAGAAAACAAGACCATTCCCGCCATGTTTGACCAACTCGCCTAGACAGGGGAACCCGAGTGCACATACGGTAAGACCACAGCCAAGCATGTCTACAACCTTCATGGGAAGGTCCATTCCGGACGACGAAGTATGTAGAGAGACGCCAACATCAGCAGAACCTGACAAATAAGATGAGATGTATGCCCAAGAGAGGATCCAGATCACTCACCAAGAAGGACGGGGTACTCTTCGCTCTGCAACCATGCGGTGCGGATCCGAACCCATTGCCAGTTTTCCTCCTTCTCTATCCTCTCTATCTCTCGAATATAATGATCACGAAGTTCACCTTTGCCTGTCACAATCAACAGCATCTTGGGCAATTGCTTGGCTTTCGGTAGATCTTCTGAGAAGGAAGCTCTTCGATTCTTGTCACGCCGTGAGCCAAGGTCCCCCCATCCAAGAGAAAGACGCCGTGCTTCATCCTGCATGGGAGACTCTAGATAGGGCATCTGTGGAGAGTCTTGCGAAAGCACGGGTGTGGAAAAGCGCTGGAGGACTGTTTCTTTGGGCTTCTGTTTGTTGAGTTCGCGAGCGCGATGCTCATAGAGCGAAGCGGCTTTCAGCAGCATACCAAAGTCCTCATCAGCCGTCCAGCTGGTGCTGCTCACGACAATTGCCGGGCGATCTGCACGAGGTTCGAATCCCTTCCCATCCGCCGTAGGAACCGTAAAGGGGGACCATGACGAGGAGGAAGAGTCTATGTTGGGAAACCATGTGTCCAAATGTGGCGTGAGACGTGGTATCAGGGAGGAAAATAACCTATGCGACTCAGCCACTTTCGCCCTCCGAAAATGTGGCGGCGGGCGGTCGTACAAGACTTTCACCGGTCCTTTTACGTGCCAACTTTCCTCTAAGTGCCGTTTTAACGCACGAGTAACACAGAGATGCGCGAATGCATAGTGACCAGTGTACTTTTCTAGTAATTTGGCCAAACGAACAATGGGGCTCGACTCCTTCATTCGCAGACTTAAGAGAGAGTATCCGAGATTGTGCCAGTCCACGATGATGCGACTGCCCAGAAGCGTGCCTACTAAACGAACAACAAAGAGTGAAGGAAGAGCTGGAGGCGTTTGTACGATGATCAATTCGGGAGGAGGTTTCACCTGCGTAGCCAATGTCCAGAATAGCACACTGCTCTGTCCCAGTAGCTTCAAGGGTGCAACAACTAAAGCAAATAGGCTTCCCGTCCTCGGAAGCCTTTTGATGAATTGATCGAAGGGTTGCTCTAAATAGTGGTGCTTCACAGACGATCGCCTCAGAGGAGGTGGCGGCGGTGTTCCTCGCAGGCCAACGATAGCGACTCGCCATCCATCTTCCGCCAGGCTCTGAGCATGTAGACACATGCGAGGACTTCGACCGACGTCGCCCAGAACGACGACGGCTGCCGATCGCCCAAGGGATGAGCGACTTGTAGTACTGGGTGCCCTGGCAATTGTAATATATAAAAGGACGGATAAAAGGACGAGAGCGGCAAATAAGGCAGCGATGAGGAATAATGTCACAAAGACAAAGATGGGACCGTTGCGATGAGCAGTGGAAGACAGCTTACTCAAGGCGTTCGATGCAGACACCGTGGGCATTGTTGCAGTAGCTGCTGCCAGTGCTGTACGCACCGCCAGTATCCGTCGACCCATGCCGTCTATGGCTGCCACATGCGACACAGATATGACACGCTCTCTTGTGGACTTCTGACGTGGAAGGAGTGCAACGGTGTCAATGAGAACGCGTCAGGTGAAGGATTCCCCGCTTTTTTGAGCTAATTTCTTGCGTACAAGTTTCCGCTTTTTGCGCAAGACAGGTAGAGGTAAGTGGGCTAGGACGTATACGCTTCACCTACGGAAGGCGGCAAGAAGCTGGAACGGAAAAAGGAGCATTTTTGAACATCGTTGGGGGCCGATGAAGGACAAAAATTCTGACACTGTATGTTGAGAAGAAAATGCGCACCTTGGGACAACAATACCCGGCCTTGGGAAAAGCACTTTACACAAAAGGCACAGCAGCACATATGAAAGCAAAGAAAACTCGTTATAAATTTCCAAAGCATGAAAGCCTTGTTTTGTCTTCAATTGCAAAGAGTATCCTATACGATATGCGACAATTTATCATAGTCTGTTCAAGAGACACAACAGAATCTATGCAGCGGAAGTACGCCCGTATGTTCGACGATACATATTGTCCACCTTCTCCAAATAGTAGGTACCAGGGAAAAGGTCCTTGAGCTCACCTTTGGGCTCATAGTTGATAGCGTTGTGGGTCTGCTCGCGAACTTTGAGAGCGTCCACATATGTCTGGCAGGGAACGACCTCTCTGGCTGCGAGGCGCTTCTTGAGGTCGAGTTTGGCTGCCAGTTGCGACGTGTCTCCACGAACACGGAGCGCAAAGATACTGGCGGCGCTTCCACTTCCAAAGGAGTACATGAGGATACGCTTGTCTTTAATCTGGTCAGCAGGGACATTGGTCAGAAGAGAGGCGAGCCCGCCGTACAATGAGGCGGTGTACATGTTGCCGACGTTGCGCACACCGTCCATCGTAGGCTCGAGCTTGCTTTGGAGGGCGTCCTTGCCGAATGCAGCAAACGCCTTCTCTACGTCTTTGTTTGTGATTGTGCTGAGGCGGTCTAGCGAGGCGAATTCCTTGGGAATACTTGCATACTTGGGATCGTCCGGGTTGCTCAAGAAGTCGTTATACAGGAAGCGACCGAATCCCTTCTGCACCAACTTAGAGTATGGGCTGTGGAGAATTGTGTAGTCGAAATCGTCCAGCGTGATAGCTTTTTGTGCGTCTCCGTTGACTTGCCCGCTGGCCTTGCCGGCTGCAGCAGACTTGGTGCGGTAATGATCGTAACACTTGTCGAGAGAGCCGAGGTAGGTGATCAAAGTACGCGGGCCATCGACAGTAGGGTACTCAGAAGACAGCTCGGGCTTGAAGAAGTCCCATTCGTTGACCATGTGAGAGCCATGTGTAGGCTCAAAGACAATGGGAGCATCAGGGCCGATGAGCATCGCTACGGCACCGGCGCCTCCGACGGGGCGAGCGGGACCTGCAGCGTAGATAGCAATGTCTGCAGCGACGACGATGGCATCTCTTCCATCCCAAGAAGAGGATTCCATCCAGTTGATCGCATTGAAGAGACCGGCTGTTCCACCGTAACAAGCATTCTTGTTGTCCAGACCCTCGATGTCCGTATTGCCGGACTTTTCGAATAAATTCATCAACATTGTCTTGACGGACTTGGACTTGTCAATGATGGTTTCTGTGCCGACTTCCAGGCGTCCGATGTTCTTCGGGTCGACGTTGTACTTCTCCAAGAGTCCAGAAACGACTGCAGCGAAAGCCTAGCGATCAGCGATACATCTCCACAAGCGACCGTCACTCACCAGTCAGAGCGAACGAGTTGATATCTTCGCGGTCATCTGTCGTCGCCATGGACTTTTGGCCGAACCCGATGGTGTACTTTCCCTTGGCAACGCCGTCGAACTCTTCAAGAGCATCTTGAGAGATACAGCGTTTCGGGAAATAAATTTCAATACCCTGCCGATATTAGCCATGGCGTTCACAAAAGACACGAAATGCTACCCACCTTGATACCGATGTTCTGAGGACGAGCCATTTTGCGAGGAAGATCAGAGTGCAAGAAGAAGACGTAAAAGCTAGATGATCTTCTTCATATGATATGCGGACAAAGATCTTTTTTGGATAAAGAGCGGGTTTGTGCATTAGGCACTTCTCTAGTCTTGGCCTGCATCGTACGCGAGGTCGCACCACTCTAAGGCGCAGGACAATAGCGCGTTACCATGCATGTCAAACGATGCACGAAGGGATCAGGTCATTAAGTGTCCCAAAAGTGGCGTGCTGTGCACGAGAGCAGGTACCTGTTCCACTGCTGTGAATCAAGCAAGTTCATCGCATTAGAAGTCCGAATGAGTATGAATACAAAACGATGACAGACTGCAAACCAGAAGGAAGTGAGCCGTGAATATGTGGAAGTGACAGCGAGAGCAAAGCAGCGAGCGGTGGAGTCTACTTCCACCAGCCGCTGGAAGGTGATGCTTGCTTTGGCTGCTCTAGACGATCGAGACCTGGAGGAAGGGAGGAGGTCGACGTGGGAGCGGCGTGTCCAAAGTACTTGGATGCATGGGCGGCAGCGACAGACGAATCAAATAAAAACTCGCCCAGTCCGAGGTACTTTTCCGCTACGCTACGAACCGTAGGATCAGGCAGTTGTTGAATGTCTGGACTACAGAAAGAGAGATAAGCGAGTGGAGCGCAATGCAATAGCAGACGTACGTGAATCCGGATGACCGCTTGACACCTGCAAGAAGCGCAGAGAACAAAGCTGCATCTACGCCAAAATGGACTATGCGACCTAACATGTTGTTGCTTGTGAGGCTCGTGCTGGAGAACGACCGAAAGAGCGTATGGAGATGTAGAGATGGGCGCGTCTCCGCGAGACGACGCGTGCGTGTGATGCAACTAACGCAACTACGCTAGGACCAACCACAACGCGATCTGACGCTTGACTGCAGTCTACTCCTTCAAGGTTCAATCAGGGTTGGGATGGAAGATCGGCAGACATCATTAGCCGATACGTATGATGAGCTCAGAAAGTGCAAGGCATACGAGAGACGTACGCTGCTTTCGTCGCTCCAGGACCAGCTCCATGCCTCTGTCTTGAGTCTCGCTGTGCTCAACGCCGGATTGGACCATCCCTCCAACGATGTCAAGCGTTGTGTCCTCGAGCACCTGTCTCATCGCTTAGACTCGAATCGGTCGTCTGTTCCCTGCTCGTTTGAATGTCTGCTCAAGCTGCTGCTTTCTGTTTTGCGCCACTATTCAGACCACAAACATGTTTCTTCCATCCGAACAAAGGCATCTTGTTTGCGAGCCGTGTCTTCTCTGCTACAGACGGAAAGTGCAGCAAAAATCTCTTCATTCGATGCTCATTTTCTGATGCAATGCTGCCTTGTAACAGCCGCTACTGGCATCATGACACTTCAGTCAAGGACTTCTACACTCGAGAGCGCGAGAAGAAAACCTCCTGGGATTACACTTGCCTTCGGTACAACGACAAAACCTTCTTCACAAAACAATTGGCGACTTTCCCTCACACACAGAAGGGAGGATCCCGCCAAATGTACGGACACTCGTTCACTCAAGCGACAGAATTCTACTTCTAGTTTGGGTAGCACGCTGAGCGACGCAAGTATAGGTGGAGAGAGCGATTCGGACGTGGAAAGCGTGTACGAAAACCGCAACCACACCGCCGCACAACGCATTGCCAGACAACGAGCTATTTTGTGTCTTGACATGCTGAACAAGCACTCGCCCAAGATGCTCCTTGTGCATTGGCCGAGCGTGCTGTGCGAGAGCGAAGGTGGCACTGCATCGATGATGGATATTGCGGATATCGACCCAGCTACGTCCAATCGGGTGGCAGCATGTCACACCACAGAGTCCTTCTTCAAGCTGGGTGCTCAGCATGGATTCTTCTCTGGTGCAGAAGAACGCAATAGAACTACGGCGTATACATCGTTGTCGAGCCGTATCGCGTCGACGGTTGTACATGTCCGTACTAGGCTTTCCCACATCTTGTCGCAGATTCCTTCTGGTGGTGTGCCGTTGCAAGTAAGCGAAGCGGTCATTCGCTGTGCTCGAACTCTTGTGGAGAGTACCCGCATTGTGAAGCTTCGCCAAAAACATGCAGACGTTCTTCAGCCGATTGCATTGCAGCTCTGCTCGAGCAAAGAGCCGCGCGTGGCTATTACAGCGTATACTCTGCTGTCAGCTATGGCGATAGGAAGAAATTTGGATGTTTGCGGCAGCCTCCCGGGGACCATCTTACCGACGTTGCGAGAGAGTCCATCGGTGTCTGTGCAAGTAGATGCATGGAATGCCATTGCTGGCTCGTACACTGCGGGACAGCTTCTGAGCCTCGAAGATGAGCAGGAGCTCGATAAGATTGCCATGCGAGATATGGAAACGCAGTCGCAAGAAAGCGTCCGACTTTCTATCGCCAATTACTACCTTGCTCGGGTCCGATACGACAAAGCCAAGGCACAGCCAGAACTTCACAATTTGCTCTGTTTAGACGAGGCACCTGCCGTCCGGACTCTGGCTGCAGACGCCTTAGGATACGCACCTTCGTCGCTCGAATGGATTCGGCGAGCAACAAAGGATCCCGAAAGCAGTGTTCGGTCCGCAGCCATTCGTTCCGTGGGCGTTTTAGTACAAAATACAAAATCGCTTGTACTATTGGACTGTGTGCTTCTCTGCCTGAAGGATCCTGCGCTCTTGGTTCGCATGAGGGCAAGCTGGAGTCTGGGGAATGCTTGCGAGGCGCAAGGCACGGTTGCTCTCCTGTCTGCGTGTGTTGGACTGAAGAAAGATGATGACAAGATCGCTGTGCATGGCGTCCGCGGTGTTGGTGCTTTGCTTGCGACGTGCCCAATGGGGGACTTGATAGACCATGATGAATCGGTTTGCAGCGGTTTGAAATGGCTTGTCACCCTTCTCACCTACGCCAAAGATCCCAAGCTTCGATGGAACACATGTGCAAGTCTTGGGCGTGCGCTCGGAGCCACGCAAGAACGCACTGCTTGGCTACTGGACCAGTGCAAGAAACATGTTTTTCATGTTCTGGATGCACTGATCTGCGTCTTACAGACAGATAAAGTATTTAAAACGAGACTAGCGGCTTGTACTGCTTTGACAGGCTGTCTCGAATTTGATGGAGCACTCGATCTACTTTTGGAGACAGGACAGCCCCGCTCTGTACAACTCTGCAATCTTCAACAAGCTGTGCAGATGTCGCAGGAGAAACTGGCTGAGCAAAGCGAGCAGGCTTCGTTCCGTGAGGCACAGCTCCACGTAGTACCTCTGCAAAGAGCCCTGCAAACACTTGCGACGCACTTTTCACACAACATGCAAGCCCAAACCTTTCATTCTGCACCTTGAGATGGAAGGCAAACAACAGTCTTGGAAAATGGGGCCTCTGTCTCTGCTTTCATACACCTTCTCAGTCATAACTGCATGTCTACGCACACCTTCTCTCGACTGTGAGGACGAATTGTACGAGTATAAAATTTTGCAATGTACTATAATACAATGAACAACGTGTCAATAGCAAGAATGGGAACGTTCACCACTCGGAGAGCTCCGCTCGTGACAAAGGTTGTGTTTCCTGTTCGTATTCCACTTCTATCCGAGGGCCGCGTTTACCCCCACGTCTGTGTGGTTGCTTGGAGGCGGGGCCCGGAGCTGACTTGCGTTTCCGTGGCATAGGCTTGGGATCGTCGTCGTCGTCGTCATCATCATCATCGTCATCGTCATCATCGCCTGCAGACGACTCAGCACCACTGATCGAGTTTCCTTCGGAGTCGTACAGATCGAGGTCATCCTCGCTCTCTTCGTCGTCACTAACAAATTCGCGCTGTCCAGCCAGATCGTCCTCCTCTTCGAGAACCAACTCTTCGTCTTCATCATCTTCCTCACTTTCTTCCGCTTCGAGAAGATCATCCTGTGTTTCTTCGACTTCCTTCCGCCCATCGACAACCCTCCGCCAAACGTCTTCGTTCACGTTCAAGGGAGCATCTCCATAAGCGCCGGATTTCAGGCGTTCCAGCAGTTCCTTCTCAATAGACTTCTCCAGCCGAGCAGCCTTCAACGCTTTTGCCTCACGCGTGGCTTCGCGACGCTCAGTCTTCTTCTTGATCCCAACGAGCTTGGGTTGCTCTTCCTCCTTGAGTTTGATTTTGCGCAGTTTGATCAAGTATTGTGTGATCTTTGTCAAACGCTGTTTGGCCTTGTGCACAATGAACTTGCTCCAATAAGGTAACTCTTCGTCAATCTGCTGTAGAGCTTTTTCGTAGTTTCGATGAAGGCGAACCCTTTCCCACATGTTTGATGGGGAATGCGCACGTTCCGCAGTCTTTACATACAGGTAGACGACCCCTTCACGTTCACGAATCGTAGCATAGCGGCTATTTGCTAACGGACAAGCTTGTCGAGTGCAAAGACCAGTCAAATTGTACTCGTTTCGGCAGAACGCTGCTCGCGTCTTGACAGAAGGTGCAGAAAAGCGGTAGGAACAGAACTGGTTCCCAACGATCGACCAAACTACGTCGTCTGACTGCATCTTGTGACGGTGGTTTGCACCATCCTGTCTTTGTTTGCTACAGGAGCGCGTTGGCCAAAAATTTGTCGTCACGTGTTCCAAATTTCCAACGCTGAAGAATGGCAATGCGATGGTTCGCTGCTGCCGGTAGCCAATCACGCTCTAGGTCTTGACCATCACACTCATCGCGATGTCCGACGATACGATCTTTTCTACGGTCAATAATGCTTCCACCGTCAAATCTCTCCTCATTCACCGTCTACAAGCCGGCCAGGAACCCGTTCGCTCTGTTCACCCGTACTATCAGCCATGGGTTCCGGCATCAAACTCCCCTTCATCTGCATCGTCTTCTCGCGACGGCCCTCGTCCTCCTCCAGGATGTCCTATGCATACAGACAAAAGCACTTCATCAGGATCCATGTCGTCCTCTGCAGCTTCAGTTGCTAAACTGAATCCCCTCAACAACATGCCCACCTTGTCACAGGACCGAGCCAAGAATCAGAAGGTGGAGCTGTCTACAGAGAGAACCACAAGTTCGATTCCACGATCCAAACTTTCGGCTGCTCCTGGTGCGAGCCCGTATGACAAGCCATCTGCATGCCCCGTACCACATGACCAGCGCTCAGGCGCTGGTGGTGAAAAGGAGAATTCTCAAGGGAACTGGGAGTACCCTTCTGCACAACAGTTTTACAATGCACTTGTGCGGAAAGGCTGGGAGACACCTGAAGAGCATGTGGAGATGATGGTGCTTGTCCACAACTTCTTGAATGAAAGGGCTTGGAGAGAAGTCCAGGACTGGGAGCGAGAAATGGGTGTCGATGCAGAGAAACTGTCTCTCGCTCGCTTTCAAGGACGACCGGGCACGATAAGTCCCAAAGCTAGACTGTTCTCATGGGCTGCAGCGATTGCACCAAGCCGATTCAGGTATGTGTATTGATGTATCCTCGTCTTCAAGGCCCCTGACATTCCCCTTTCCTAGCTCGGAGCCTCCGTTCGATCGGCACGATTGGATCGTACAGAGACCGCCCACACAAGGCGATGCGCAAGGGAAACAAATTCGATACGTCATCGACTACTACTCAGAACCTGACGACCCAACAACAGACGAGCCTGTTTTCTTTCTCGATGTCAGGCCTGCGCTGGATTCCTTGGAAGCAGTGCAAATCCGCCTCAAAAGGGGTTGGACGGGATGGCAACAAGGCCAACACAGCGAAACCAAGCGCCACACGCAGGCAGAATAAGCCATGGCCATCAATTACAGTCGCGTTTCCGTATCCACCTGTGTGCTTCGAGGCATTCCCGTGTCCTTATCCTGTAGTCTGTACTTCATGTGTACTCCGCCCGTATTTCATGTGTATTTTAATGCATAACACACCACTTTTCACAAACTTTTGAGGAGAGGATGGAATTACAAAAGAGGTATATGGCTAACAAAGGCAGACGTTGCAACTTAACAGTTGCAGAGTACATTACCGTAAGTTGGGCACACTGTGACAAAAGGTCTGCTTGAAGGCGAAGACTACGTGCAGACTCAATAATGGAAGGAGCGGGGGTCATTGACAGCTAAAGCAAGCCGTCAAAAAGCCAAGATTGGGGAATTTTAATCCTTGCGAGAGAGGTCCAAGACAGGGAGCATGAAGTAGCTTGTGTCTGGACTCAAGAGACCTGCCGCCCCTGCGTAGAATGCAATAGCAGCTGTGACGATACCGAGAGAGCCACCAGCTGTCTGGACAGCGGCCTTGCCGGTCATTTCTGCAACGAAGAGCAAGAGGAACGTCAGGTCCAAGAAGAAGAAGAGGAGGACGAGTGCCAAAGAAGACTTGAAGGAAGCAGCAAGCATAATTGTGGTGAAAATGAACCATGTAGCAAGGTACAAGCCAAGGAATTGCGCCTCGGTAGTCTCGGCCTCCTCGCCAAATGCCTTGGTGAATGCACCAGCAACGTTGAACCAGGGGATCAGAGTAATGGCGAAGGACCACCAGAAGGCACCGTAAGAGCAGAATGCAGTGGCACCAAAAGTGTTACCAGCGGCAAATTCCCAAACACCAGCAATGAATTGCGCAGTACCACCATAGGCAATAGCCATGCCCACAATACCTGCGTTGGATGTCACACCGCGCGCACCAACATTGATCAAACTCAAGAGGAAGGTCGTAGCGGCGAAACCCAACAGACCAAGAGGAGCAGGGTTGGCAAACTTACGGTGGTACACTGGGAAACCCGGCATAGAGTTGTCGAGGGGGTGGCCACCTGGTGTGACGGCTCTTTGGGTGGGGGCACCACCTTGGTAACCATTTTCTGATTTGTTGACCTCGGACATGGCAATAGTATGGAGCTGGTGTTGTCAAAAGGCACAATGAGGAAAAAGGGAGAAAAGATGGAGGGCTGTAGAAGTAAGAGGGGCATATTTTATATTAGCGAGCCTGTGTTGTGTTCACGATGCGGAGTACGCGGCTCCAAAATTCTACAGAGTCCAAGTGCCCGCAATTCTGGGGAGAATGCGGAGAAGCAACACGGCACATGTAAGCATTTTCTCTCTCTGTCTCCATGCGTCGTCGAGTGTAGCATCGAAGTGACTGTTTTCGTGCGTACGCGTGTTGTGCATTTTCAGAACGCGTTCTCGGGCAAACTGCATCACCCCAGCATGTTTAGCCACTAGAATCCTCTCTGAACACGAATAAGAAAAGACGAAGCTAGTTGGGGGAAGGCGAAATTTAATGTCAGCCAAGAATCAGCGCACGTCCTTTTCCCTACAGTGAATGAACGTCACAAATTAAGCAAGGCAAGCGCTTAGGCGCACTAACAAGAAAACTAAACTTACGTTGGAATGGGCCCAAGAATGTTGACGCGGCTGCGTGGGCAGCAAGCCACTGACGCGTCTGTGCTGTTTGTCTCGGCTACTTGTCAGGGTGAACGGCCCCGCATCCTCTCGGCAGCACCGAATTAGAACGGCTCTTCCGATCGTTGACTGCCTCTTCTCCTTGCAAACTGCTTCGGATCATGCGGGATTACCTGCAATCTTACCCATCATTTGCGGAGTCCCCACATTTGCTCATCTCTTAGCCCAACATTTGCAAATTCTAACGCAATCGGGAAGACCACCTCGCAGAGCTACGCAAGCGAGGAGCGTGTGAATTATTTGATTCGAGGATGGGCCATGCGAAAGACGTTGTGCCCTGTGCTTTGATCGGATAGGCCGTGCTCTCAGTAACCTCAGTCACTTCTGGACACAGTGTTCTATTTAGGGCATTGCTCAGTAATTCTAGCGCACGTCCAATCTGTAGCAGTCGGCTTCGCTTCCCATCGATGAGCGAAAATTTCCGCTTGCCCTGGCGACACTGCATCCGCATAGGCCCCAACAACCCACGGTGCAAAAGCTCTCTCATGTGCTCCACTATCAATGGAGATTGAACGAGTCACGAATATCTCTGCGCACGAATCTCATACACATGTATCCGAATCAAATGTGTTTGGGAAGCTTGCTACAGCTACCAAGACCGCATAGAGCGCGCCCTGACCAAAAACAGGCGGCACGTGCTTGCCAAGACGTGCTTAGCTCGAGGGGACCGTGCGTAGATAAGGAGTGGCGATGCTAGCGGGACGCTGCTAGATCTACCCTTCCCTTCGATCCGTAAATGATGTGGCGAGCATGGCTGGCTACTCTATTGATCTGGTGCTTCACTTGGAGACAAGCGCATGCTTGGGGTCGTGTAGGTCATGAGATCGTGGCAACAATCGCGCAAACACAATTGCATCCCGACGTTCGCTCCATACTGTGCGACATATCTCCTGCTGAGATAACAGGGTATCCCAGCAGATATCCGGCGAATCCACAGGGAACAGTGCACAAACAGTGAGGAATTTTTCTGTTCGCTTCTTTGCTAGAGACTCATCCTTCTTCAGCTGCCATCTTGCTCCCCTCGCCGCCTGGCCAGACCTCGTCCGCCGAAGGTACCCATGGTCCAGTCATTTACACTACGTGAACCCGGTAGATGATAACCCTCCATCACATTGTACCTACGGAGAAACAGGCTGGAAGGACCATGGAACAGGTAATGTTCTAGAAGGTACGTATCTACAGGCGTGTATCAGACTTCCTGACATGTCTGTCAGCTCTTGTAAATTACACTTCACAGCTTGTCTCGAAGTCAGGCTATGAGAGGGATTTAGCGTTGCGCTTCTTAACTCATTACATGGGGGATCTTCATCAACCACTGCATCTCACTGGACGGGCGCGAGGTGGCAATGACATTGCCGTCCATTACCAGGGTCGATACGCCCGACTCCACACCGTTTGGGACAGTCAGATACTTGACACACAGATCCGAGAGTTGGACAACTATACAGTACCTCTACGTTCAGCACGAATCGAAAGTGCTCTCATGGGCAAGCCATATGATGCGTATATACGATGGATACTGGCCGAAGGGCTAGGCCAGGGTGTTTCGGTACCCACAGGCAACACGTGGTGGCACGACGAAATGGAAGAATGGACACAATGTCCAGAGACCTCGAAGGGGAAGCGGGCACACTGGCTACGTACCATCGCTCCGTATGCTGCCAAAGTTTCAGACCGTGTCTATGGCACCATCTTCCAAAAAGCACGTCCTTCTGCCTTGCGGACAAATCCTACCACGGTCGACGATACAGATTTGCCTATTTGTCCTTATGCATGGTCGAAACCCATGCATCCGTTGGTCTGCAAGTATGCTTTTGCAAAACCTGTGCCCGAACCAGAGCAAGACCATCATGCGCCTCTCGTAGAAGTCGATGTTGACGAGTATACGGGACGATTGTATCGCGATAGAGTGCTACAGAAACAGCTAGCACAAGCGGGTGTGCGACTAGCAGCAGTATTGAACTCGCTGCTGCTTCCCGATCAACATGGCGGCGACTCTCTTGCCGAGGATGACATGTTTGCCCCCTCTGTGGATCTCGGTATCTTTTCCAGGATAGATGAGAAGCGCAAAACGTTCAAGCACGGTGGCCATCACAACGGGCAAACAAGTCGATCGCCGATCATCGGACTGATTCTTGTCACCGCAGAGTCAATTGCTGAGGTTGTCATCCTTTCTAGTGTTGGGTACTATCTCGCAAGGCAAGGCGTGTTGGACAAGGCGACACAGACGAAGATCAACAAACTGAACGTCTCTTTCTTCACACCTGCGCTGCTTTTCTCGAAAGTCGCCTTTACGTTGGACCCGGCTCGTTTAGCGGAATTGATCATTGTGCCGGCGGGTTTTGTCATCATTACGCTGGTCTCCGCACTGGCGGCCTATTTCCTGAGCTCCATTGCTCGTCTTTCCAAAGCACAGAGAAATTTCAGCATTGCCTGTGCAATCACACCGAACTCAAACTCTCTCCCAGTGGCTCTGATGCAAAGCTTAGTCGTGACCGTGCCTCAGTTGCATTGGGAAGAAGACGGTGAACCCGAAGACAACGTCAATGGCATGCTTGGTCGAGCCTTAACCTACCTCGTCCTCTTCTCAACTCTGGGCATGTTTCTACGATGGAGCTTGGCGTCGAGGCTCTTATCGACAATCGACGATGTAGAAGCCACTGAGGCACAGGCAGATGAGCGCGTTCCTACAGGAAGACTGGTCGATGCAGAAGACCTTGGCGATGGTCACCAGGCACCCTCTGCTCCTACCAACTCCAGTGGTGTTCATATCAATGTTCGCAGGCCGACCGAGGAAGGCGGAAGCGTGGAGCGTGTAGCATCTCCCAGAGGAAAGCATGGACCGCCTGCGTGGGTGCGAAGCTTTCCTAACTCTCCAGCCTCCAGTGAGGATGAGAGTGATGTGGAAGACCAAGATGCACAGTCGTCGCTCCACCAACAGGCTCCGACACTTGCGCAAGCTCTACATGGATTTTTTGTTCCACCTCTCAAGGCCGTCGCCGCTTTCATGACGATGCCCCTTTACTCGGCTGTAATCAGCCTGGTCGTTGCCATGATCCCCCCTCTTCAGAAAGCGGTCTCGAGCATAGAACCATTAGTCGGTGCTTTGGAAACGGCAGGCGCATGTTCCATTCCGTTGACCATGGTTGTTCTTGGAGCATACTTTTACCAGGAATCTGATGCACCACCTCAGAAACATGACAGAGGTCCTGGAAGCGGAGGGTCTACACTGGTCAACCCTGTGAACAAATCACGCAAACCGATTCCGTTTCGAAACGGCGAACAAGGACTCAACGGCCAACAGAGTCAATCGATGGAATCCCCACTCGATCGCCAAGACACAGATCCCTCTGAGTCCCAGAAGAAATCAAAGCAACGCTCGATGGAGAGACGCACCGTCGCTGTGGCCGTTGGTAGTCGTATGCTTCTCACACCAATCATCCTTCTGCCTTGTGCCACCTGGTATGCCATTGCAACTCGATGTGAGTCGTATTCGTTCTTTCTTTCACATAATCTCATCGTCCTGTAGATAATGTGATGGACGACCCAGTCTTTATTACCTGTGCATGTCTCCTCATTGGAAGCCCACCAGCGTTGACGCTTGCACAAATCACGTCACAGAGCGCCAAGGGAAGCGATGGCAGCTTCGAACGATTGATTAGCAAGACAATCTGTAAGTGCAATAGGTGAACACTCTTGCCGCACACTGATACTTGGCGTTTGCAGTTGTGAGCTACGCCTTCCTGGCAACACCCACTACCATCATCCTTGTTATGACTGCACTGTTGATCGCACAAAATGATCACTAACGTAGCTTGATGCCCTCCTGTACGCTTTTCATTCGCACCTTCGCAATTGATTCTTAAGCCAACTCCAGGAAGCCTATCACAGGTGTGTGCGCACGTGATGGATATCTCCACTCTTGCCACAACACGTTACTGGGCTTCGTCAGTGCACGATATATACCCTTACGAGAGAGTCTCTCTTCGACCACAATGGATGAAGGAATATCGCAATTTGCGGCTATTACAGGTGCCGATATCAAACAAGCTGAGTGAGTATAAAAGCTGAGTCTTGCACGATGCTCACGCACAAACTTGTAGATTCTTTGTTGAATCCGCCAACGGAGATGTAGAAGCGGCTGTCACTACATACTATGAATCGGGCGCAGGACAACGTTCGCCTGACGCCCAGCAGGGAGGGACAGAGGCCGATGCTTCAGGCCCTCGTACACTCTCAGGTGCTGCCGCTCCCTCCATGCCGAGCGACTGGGAGCAGTCTGACGCACCCGCTCCTAGCACAACTTCCGCTCCACGAGGCGGGCGGTTCGCTTCCCTGGCAGATCTTCGATCAGAAGAGGCGTCAGAACCACCGGAAGGCGGAAAGGACGATAAAGATCCAGTCAACTTCTTTACAGGGGGCGAAAGGAGCGGACTAAGTGTACAGAATCCCGATCACGGACGCAGGGGCCAGGCTCCGGATATTGTCCAGAACATCCTAAAAAAAGCAGCAGAAGCTGGACAGCATACGGAGGACGATGAAGATTCATGGGGACGAGGTGGTCCCAGTCAGTCCAAACCAACAAACAGCTTCGGGGGACTTGGCAGGACAATTGGCAGCCAAGACAGTACTGCGCAACCTGCAGACTCCCCTGGGAGTCTTGGAGGAATTGTTGCCGAGGGTGCAGCGGACGACGATGACAACGCAGACGAGGAGGTTGCCGAACGCAATATCACATTCTGGCAGGATGGCTTTTCTATTGCGGACGGTCCGCTGATGCGATACGATGACCCGCAACACGCACAGACCC
Source organism: Meruliopsis variegata (assembly GCA_037044235.1). Classification (NCBI taxonomy): domain Eukaryota; kingdom Fungi; phylum Basidiomycota; class Agaricomycetes; order Polyporales; family Irpicaceae; genus Meruliopsis; species Meruliopsis variegata. The sequence goes on from JAWLTJ010000011.1 coordinate 348,454, forward strand.
TTTCTCTGATCAACAGTGGGCGTGCTCCACTGCATCTTCTCAATGTTCGCTTTGGCCAGCCTGTGCAACTCAGAGTGGAGCAAAGGACTAACGAGAAGTACCAACCACCGCCACCGCCACCGATGAAACCATTCGGAGGACAAGGCAACCGCTTGGGATCCTCGGCACCTCCGTCTGGAGATGTCTCCAGAACAAGCTCGCGTGCTGCCAGTGCCCCCTCACACGAGCCACCTGTGGAGGTGGACGCATCTCAGCCCGTGACGCAGCTGCAGATCCGCCTGAGCGATGGGCAAAGACTCGTTGCCAAGTTCAATCACTCGCACACCGTGGGCGACGTGCGAAGGTACATTGACGCAGCGCATCCCGATGCCACTGGCCGTTCGTACACGCTGCAAACGTCTTTTCCACCCAAGCCAGTCACCGATGAAACGCAGAGTCTGAAAGACGCTGGACTGATCAATGCTGTGGTCATTCAAAAGTGGACATAGAGATATAGACACACTTGTTCGGACATTAATCGTAATCACACATTTTGTATTGCGCTGAGTGAAACTGCCGCGCGAGCAGATCAAAGAAGACAGGGGGGTGGGGATAGGGTTTGGAATGCGAGGGCGAAGGGGAGAAGGGGGTGCGAGCCTATTAGTACGCTCCTGCTGGATTGGGGAGACCCTGGGGAGGAATATCGCCACCAGCACCGCCAATCTGTGCGGCAGGAGGAACGCGGGCCTCGGACACGGGACCAGAGAGAGGAGCCTCTTCTTTGGGCTCGAGAATGGTGACAGCGTCGGGCAGAGGGAAAGGCTTGCCGGCGCCGCTTCCTGAAGCATCCCACGGAAGCATGCTAGAGGGAGAAAGATGGTCAGAAAACGAGAAACATGATCGGCAACAGTGACTCACATCTTCACCTTGATACCCAAAACACCTTGCTTCATCATGACGTGGCGAACAGCCTCGTCAACGAATTGACGGACGGGCTCACCAGAGTGGATCATGAAGCCGTCGGTGAACTTCATGGATTTGGCACGAGCAGCACGGAGCTTACCGCTGATCACGACCTCGCAACCCTTGGCACCAGACTCCATGACGAAGCGCAACACACCGTAGGCGGCACGGCGAACAGCCAGACCACCCAAGAGCTTGTAGCGGAGAGACTCGCACTGTGCGACAGCGTGAAGACCACGGTTTTGCACTTTCTCAGCGTATAGGTCGAGAGAGTTTTCTGGGAAGCGGAAACGCTTTTGAACCAAGCTGGTCAATTCACGGATACGACGACCCTTGTCACCGAGAACCTCTTGTGTGTGCGTGGCACGGATGATGATCTCAGTGCGGACGTGGGTGATACGGACCTCACATCCAGAGTATCCTTCCTCGGAGAGCTCACGAGTGAAAAACTCGTTCAGCTCAGCCTGGAAAACACCGTCGGCAACGAACTTCCTCTTTTTGCTGATGTTCACAGAGGCCATCTTGAGATATGTCTTGATGATGGGAACAAATGCAGAGTGTACCGCGCGTTAGAGAAGCACTGCACGGAAGCACTGCGGCGCGCGTGATGCCCGCTGAAAAGGCAACCTCTACCACGTGAAGCGTGCGAGCGAGCGCCAATTTTGGGGTCTCCCCTCGTGGAGGCGAACAAACACACACCTTTCGAATGTAAGTCGGCGAAGAACAACAATAAGACAAGTGAGTGATTGTCCAATTTCATGATGCGGCAACGATCGAAACGGCGCAGGTACTTTTAAGCGCCCACAATCATCTGGCACCTCTTCGCTTATTCAAGGGAGCTTTGCTCCATTGATGACGCAACAATACTCTTCTGAGCCGTCTGAGAGGCTCACACTTCTCTCATACTTTCTTCCCTCTGTTACGTCCTTGATGCTGATTTTTCTCTCCTAGAATACAATGTGTAAATTATAGGTTATCGTGTGAATGACAGGCTATCGTGTGAATGGCAGGCGTTCGAGTCAATGGCGGGCAATCGTGTGAATCGTGTATTGCCGGCACTTGGAGGAATTGAACCTCTTTCGATGGGCTTAAGAGCACTGAGCCGTTCAAGTATAGAGCCAAAGGCTCTACACATGATCTTGTGGCCAGACGTTTGAGTCATAACCATCGCAAATCAAAGTACATTGCGGTGCACACCAGTCAAGTGCAGACCAGGTCCCTTCTGGAGATCTCGCGCTGCCGTCCGCATTGGAAAGTCCAGTCGGGCGACTACAATGTGCGATCTAGTAGTAATTTTTGTACTTGCTTGCGCCGTTTGTATACATTTTCCCACAAATCCATTTTTTATTAGCCGCAGTTTACCTGTCTAGCTCGCGTGCCATTTTAGCGAGAAGACGAAAGCTTGTTCATCGTGGTTGTGGGCCCATTCGACTGCGCGCGCAGAGCCAGCACTGACTCTTCCTTCTGTATTCCCTCGTGTGATTGACAATTGTGCCAAAAGGTACATAGGCTCCCTGCCCAAGACTCATTTCTGTCTCTTTGGATCCCATACCTGTGCTTCTTGGTACTTTGGGACTTTGGAGGACGTAACACGGGTCTTCTATACTAAGTGAGTATGCTCGATGACGGAGCAGCTTATGCTGCATCCAGAGCAGAATCTATCCTCAAAAGATGTAGAAATGGACACTGGACTGACACTACCTGCTTCCAGCCCGTGTCTCGTACCTCAAGGAATCTCCGAATTTGGACTTTACGCTGAACTCAGACACCATGTCTGTTGCCAGCAAGAATGCCTTTGCTGTCTTCGGCGGTGCGTACCCCAATTTTCTTCTTTGAGATACACTCACACGCTTCACGCAGACGAAGATGGAGCCCCTGCACCCGCTCCTCAAGCCGCCAAAGAGGCTCAACCCGCCCCCAAACGATCCATTCCAGGATTGAACACAACCCGCAGTGCTGCTACGTCGGGTGCTCGCACCGATGCGGACGCCGACGCTGCACCCCAACGTGATGCCCGTAGCACTCGCGGTGGACGTGGGCGTGGTGAAGGTCGCGGCCGCGGCAGTCGTCCTGTGGGCCGTGGACGCGCACGTCACGGTGGCTTTGACAGACAATCCGGCACAGGCAAGTCCGACTCTGCCAAGCGGATCGAGCAAGGCTGGGGCGGTGACGATCCTCAACGCGAGCTGGACGCCGAATCCAAGGCACGCATCGATGCCGACCAGGAAGACGACGGCCAAGCTAAAAGCCAAGCAGAGCCCAACGGAGCAGCAGAAGAAGCTGCTCCTGCCGAGAAGGATAACACCAAGACCCTCGACGAGTATCTCGCTGAGCAAGCCTCCAAGCGTGCCCAGATCGGTGCTGTCAAGACAGCTCGCCCTGCCGAGGCTGTAGACAACCTGGGCACCAAGTTTGAGAAGGCCGGTGACGAGGACTACTACTCTGTCAAGACAGAGCGTGCCTTGCGCCAACGCGACCGCAAAGAGAAACAGATCATCGAGATTGACCAGACTTTCAACGGTCCTCCTGCTGCTGGGCGTGGCAGAGGCCGCGGTGGTGCTCGTGGTGGCGGTCGTGGCCGTGGCGGTGCTGACCGTGGCGGTGCCGATCGCGGTCGAGGCCGTGGTCGTGGCCGTGGTGGTCGTTCGGGCGGTGCCAATCTGAACCTCTCCGACGATGCTGCGTTCCCTACATTGGCCTAAACAGCGGGCATCCGACCTACTCCCGTATCTCATGACACAAAAAGCGATCGTGGGCACCTTCACAAGCGTCCTCATCGAAATGCGTGGGGAAAACGAATGCACAATGTATATTGAATGACAGAGATGTTCTTTGTCCTCTACACCCTTTTGCATACATTACACCTACTCGCCATTTCTTTTCCTTTGTCTCGATGATTATAAATAATTTTGTGGAGTGGCCCGGCAGACTGAGAGGCGTGTACTGTTTTTTTGGTTGCAATTGCCATGTCATTCCTATCAACAAGCAATACATGGGTGATTTCTACAGATACTGAGACTCCACCAACCACTTTTTCACATTCTCCCGATCCTTGTTTACCCAGAACACATTCGCTCGGACATTGTCCAAGCCTTGCTCCAATCCATTGACGTACTTCTTCGTGTCCTTGCCTTGGAAGAAGCTACGCACGTCATCATAGTCCTTCTGACTCGCCAACAGACGGATGGAATATTCAACAAGGCGTGTTAACATGAAGCTGCCTTCTAGACGCTTGACCAGTTCGTCGTACCTCTGCTTGAAGCTGTCCCAGATCAGATGGCGCGACACTGGGTTAGCAGCGAGAGCCGCAAAGAAACTAGATGAAGGGGTGAGTATCACAATACAAAAACCTGGCTGTATACATACTACATGTAGTCCTGTTCCTTGACGTCCGAGTACATGAATTCCGTTGCCTCCTGGCACAGTGCACGATCACGCGAGCTGCCCATGGCAAGCATGGCCGCGATCTTGTGACTAGGTGTGGCTGGTTTGTGATAGACCTTCTTAATAGCTTCGAACTCGTCTCGTCCGCCATGCTTGACAGCGGTACGGAATGTGGATTGCAACAAGTCGGGATGAATCTTCGCATCGTCACTACTATCCTTGAGCAGCGGTTCGAAGTTCTTCAACATTTGGTCCACCACCCAGCTGTCACCGGCAGCTGCGGCAGCGCCGATGACTGTGCTGCGAAGTTGGCGTGCCTCAGGTGAATCGCCTTCTGGGAACGACAGACCGAGACGCTTGGCAGACGGACCAAAGATGTCTGCACGTAACTTGTCGATTGCATCACGAACCTCTTGAGGCTCTTCGTACCAGCAGCTGGCAAAGTCGGCAAGATTCGCAGAAAGCGCATTGTTGACAAGATAGGTGGGGTCATTCCGTAGAGCCCGCATCAAGGACAGTGCACCCGATGTCTCTGCATATCCTTTCTGGGCTAGAACAAACGCATCAGACACAAGTCCAACGCGGTCCTCAAGGGTGAGAATGCCGCCCGGTTTAGCAGCTTCCTTGCCTAACTTCGCCAGATGCTCTCGCGAGTAGGCTACGCGGTACACTCCAATTGTACCCGCGTTCAGCTTCCACAGAGCATTCTTGGCATCTGGTAGGTTTATGGTTCGCTCCCGTTCTGTCAAGAATTGGTCACGATCCACGGATCCGTCCGCTTTCTGGATCATAAGAGGGACATGCCACAGCGTCTGGTCCTCTTCGGGCTGCAATTCCAACAGGAAGCGGTTCTGGCGCACTGTGATGGAGTCTTTGTCTTCCGACACGGTCAGGACGGGGAAGCCTTGCTTAAGAACCCATGACTCCATGATCGATGCCACATCCGTGCCCGCCACTTCGCTGATTCCATTCCACAGGTCAACAGTTTCCGCATTGCCAAATTTGTGCTTAGAAATGTAGTTGGCAACACCTTTGAGGAAGGTTTCCTGGCCTATCAGCTGCGACAGCATTCGAAGAACAGATGCGCCTTTTGCATATGAAATTGCATCGAAAATCTGATTGATAGCCGATTCTACGTCTTCTCCTTGAAGGGGAACTTCGATAGGATGGCTCGAGCGTTTACTGTCCAGCTCGAAAGCGCGGAAGAGGTGGTTGATGATGAATTCGGATGCGCTATTCCATTCCGGGAAGCACATATCCAAGATGATAGACTCGCCCATGAGCGTAGCAAATGATTCATTGAGCCAAAGCTGAGTCCACCATGCCAAAGTAGCAAGATTTCCAAACCACTGGTGGGCGATTTCGTGGCTTTGCACACCAGCTGTGCGCTTCTGGCCGGCAAGGCCGGACTTTGCAGGATCGTACAAATAGACGCTTGTGCGGCCGGTGATGAGACCTGCATTCTCCATAGCGCCAGCATCGAAATCCGACGCTGTTTCGATGAAAAAAGCGTCAGCGAAATGATCCTTTATACTTTTCGAAACACGTACCGATCAATGTATCACACTTTGGCATCATGTATGGCTCGTTGAATACCTTCTCATACACGGGGAGGACCTTTGCAGTCACTTCAAGGGTGTACTGTGCCTGGTGGATGTATTCAGGCGTGGTGTAGACACGCAACGGGATCTTTCGTCCATCACTTGACGTGTAACTGGACTCGATATGGACAAACGGACCATTTCCCCACGCAATCAAGTACGAAGATAACAATGGAGTCTTGTCAAAAGTGGTAATGCTCCATGAATCGGAAGAAGCGCTACCCGTCTCAGTCTTGGTCTCAGTTTTTCCTTCGGTCTTGCCATGACTGCTGACAGGTGGTTGCACTTCCAGTTCTTTGAGACGGAGCACCTTCTGTGCTTCAGCGTACGAGATGTCCTTGGTACTGAGAGCAGGCATATTGCCCAAAGCCACTGTGTCCTTTCTGTGAATCATGGTGAAGCTGTATGTTGCCTTCAAGCCCGGTTCATCGAAGCTCGGGAATGCTTTACGAGCAAATGTCGGCTCAAATTGCGTGAGAGCGTAGGAGCCTTTCTTTCCTTCATGTTCCCAGGAAGATTGATAGTAGCCTGTCATAGACTTGTCGATCGCTCCTTCAAAGGGGATCGTAATTGTTGCCTTGCTACCCTTGGGAAGCTTGGCAGCGAGAGAGGCAGTCGCACGCTCGTGTTTGCCGTCCAGATCAAGAGCTGTTACATTGCGACTCTCTGTCTTAAGAGCATCGCTTGCAACTACTGCTTTTCCCACACCTAGTTTAGGGCTGAGATTGACAATGACTTTGTCAGTCTCTTCATGAACGTCTAGATGCACCGTTACGATCCCCGAGAACGTCAGGGATTCGAGATCTGATAGCACAGTCAGATCGTAGTGCGATGGAGTCACTTGGCGGGGCAGGCGGAAGAATTCCGAGCCATCCGTCGCAGTGGGAGCTGTGTCGGTCGACATAGTACTGTGAAGACGTGTGACTCGTTGCGAGAGATGCGAGACTAGATTGTTCAGGCGATTCACCTTGCGAGCTGGAGGAGGGGACACGAAGTTCCTGGCAGTGTAGAGATTTGGAGTAACGAAGCGCTGTGGAGAAAATAGCCCGAGGAAAAGAGAGCCCAGTGCAAAAGCAAGAGCAAAAAAATAGAAGTGGGAGGGTAAAGCATTCATCAACAATTTCGGTATGCACTATACTATGCGTACCTGACCAAGAGACCAATTTCTTCCAAGGCAATGACAACTTATTAAGGGAAAGCGCCGTGCCGGAATCAATGCTAGCATCTAGAGGCGAATGAACAAGGTAGGCGCAAAAGATTAAGGGCATCGCCAGCGCAACACAGTAACGTGGCCCGTGTTGGAAGTCTGGGCGGGTCCGCGGCATGCGGGCCGCGAAAGACGCGTTAGAGTACGAAAAAAAATGATTCGACCCGGGCTTGAACCGGGGACCTCAAGCGAACACTGGTGCCTTTGAAGGTGCAATGTTAAGCTTGCGCGCTGACCAGCTGCGCCATCGAACCGCTTGTTGTAAGACCAGCTTCTCTAAACATATATAATTATGTAGCGTCAACAAAGCTCGTCAGAACTGCTAGCTGGTTGCGTGATTCCAGTGTCGCTTACGCTCACACCTCCAGCACCCCATGGCCATTGAACCACAGCCTATCTGGCAGATCGTTTCAGGTGCACTGGGATGGCTGTATTTCCTGGCATGGACGGCTTCCTTCTGGCCGCAGGCTATTCTAATCTATAGGAGGAAATCTGTAGCTGGAGTGTCCCTGGACTTTCTGGCATTAAACGCCTTTGGTTTCTTGTGCTATGGTATCTTCAACCTATCTTTCCTCGTCTCGAGAACTATCCAACAGCAATATCGAAACACACACAATGGACAAGAAAATCTTGTGCGATGGAATGATGCCTTTTTTGCCATCCATGCCTTTCTGATCGCCTCGTGGCAACTCGGTGCGGCTTTTTACTACAAACGCGAACCAAATCAGAAGATAAGCACGCCCGCTCGGTCGCTCCTGGGTGCCTGTATCACTGTTTTCCTATCCGCTTTCGCGACATGCATTGTTGGCGGCGGGGACAATGATTCGATCATTCGCTGGATCGACTTTGTCAATCTCTGTTCCTACATCAAATTGCTCATCACTTTGACCAAGTACACGGTGAGTTTGCTGTCTGCTCCACTCTCATTGCTCATTTCTGTAGCCACAAATCCTTCTGAACATGGCACGACAATCTACTTCCGGCTTTGCCATCGAAGGGATTCTGCTGGACCTCATCGGAGGAATCTTCAGTCTCATCCAGTTGGTGATTGACGCTTCGCTCATCAGTCATGATTGGAAAGAAGTCACGGGCGACCCGGGGAAGTTGGGTCTCTCTTTCATTTCAATCGTCTTCGATCTCATTCTCATCGTACAGCATTATGTTCTCTATGGTAGAGTGGCTGCCGCGCTTCCGTCATCCGATACGCCACAGCGTTCTCAAGACGATGCGGAACGCCAGCCTTTGTTGTCTTCGTGAATGTAGAGAGATTTCTTATCTTGTCTGGCATGGCCTGAGCGTCCGGAAGTTTGTGCGGTGAAACGTCGTTATGCGGGGTTCGCGTGTGTATTATTAGTCTCCACCGTCGAACACTCTTCGACAAGTCCATCATTGTGCTGCCAATCCTCTTTCACCTACTTCTGGCTATTATGGCGCACGTCACTGCTACAGACGTACCACCTCTCCGGGTACAAGTGGGATCGTTCAATTGTAATCTACAAGGCGCTTCCAGTGCATCGCCTGACTTGACGCACTGGCTCGTGCCCACAGTCTCCGAGGCATCCACTGAGTACACGACAACGCAGGAGCAAGGAAGAACGGCGCCTGACTTCTATGCGGTAGGCTTCCAGGAGCTGTTTGCACTACACGACGGGTTTGCAGACAATGCTCGTGCACACGAGGCGATCTCTCGTACCGATCGAGCAATAAGAAGAGCCATCCGTCCCCAAGCGGCACTAACACGACCGGATGGGAAATATCCACAGGATGGCGGGCCAGAAGATTACACGTTGGTCGCCACGGCACGGATTGTGGGCATCGTCTTGTTCGTGTATGCGAGGGAGCGTCGACCCAGTGGCCGTCTTGGCCTTCCTAGCGCTGTGGAGCGAATCAAAGAGATCCGCACATCCACCGCTGGGACCGGAATCCTGAATCTGTTGGGCAACAAGGGTGCAGCTGGTGTTCGCCTTGTCGTCAGCGCAAGTGTACCGGGCGATCCAGATGAGACTCTAACGTTTGTGTGTGCGCACTTGGCAGCACACGATCACAACGTGGCACGCCGGAATGCTGATTGGCATAGCATCGTAGCCCGGCTTGCCTTTCCTCCAAGCAGTGTTGTCTCGCTTCCGCCAGCGCCCATCGGCTTAGAAAAGCGCGCAACAGACAATGTGGCGGACGAGAAGAAGCTCGACGAAGCGGCCACAAAGTACGAGTCGGTGCAAAAGAACAAGGACACAAAAACAAAAGCTGTGGCTCTGGATCAGCAGACATACGGACTGTATGAAACGTCACACCTCTTCTTCTTCGGAGATCTGAACTACCGCATAGCTTTTAATGCCAAGCCATCGCCGAGCTTGTCTCGGAAGGGGTCACAGGCACCTGTGCTGAAGAAGAGCGATATCCAACGCAAGATCAATCAGGAAGATTGGAAAACGTTGGCTACATATGATCAATTGTCTATTGAGCACACCGCTTCGGATGGCCCGCGTGTATTTCAAGGACTGACAGAACCTCCGCTGAACCTTGTTGGGTATCCGCCTACCTACAAGTACAAAGTTGACAAAGCGGCTCGCAAGGCGGCTGAGGAGGCGGCTGAATCGTACGAAGGTCTCCAAGTGACTCAAGCCGAGAAGACCGCTGGCAAAGCGTCTACAAGTGAATTGAGCGGCAAACGGGTGCCTGGATGGACAGACCGAATCTTATGGGCCAGCTCGGCGAATCTGAACGACTCGACTGGTCTCCAGGGCGTAGTGCCCGAGCTATGGAGGAGCATCATGCGTTACACGGTATGTATAGGAAGCGCTGCAAGCCTCCCACTCATCACACCGTCCTTGTAGCACTCCGACCATAAGCCTGTAACAGCTATTCTTCGCCTGACCTCTTCTCGGGGAAAGCTTTTGGATCCCTCCCTCCGCCCTTGCCCTATCGACAAGCGCTGGGCAGTAAAGCAACGCGTAGGGACTCTGCTCGATCGCTTGGTTGGTCTCATTTGGTGCAGCTTGATTGCCGCTGGGGCAGGAAGTGTGGTGCTGGGCCTCGTGGAGCTTGTTGTCCTTGCTACTCTTAGTGCTTGGTGGCTTTTGGCTGGAGGTGGTGCAAGGGGCGACGTGGGGTACATGCTTGGCAATGTGCTGGGCCGACCATGACGCGATCTGGCGCGAGTCGGGAAAGTCACCTTCGCAAATGCTGTCAATTCGCATCTCCCATTTTGTACCTTGTCCACCTGAATGTAGAGGAACAATGCAGATCACAAATATTCATATTCATGATGTGTCTCATCTATCATGTCGTTTCACTTGCTTTTGCTGTACACCTTCGTCTGGTGGGATTTGGTAGCAGTTTACGTTTGGTGGTCGCAGAAGCACTCGTGAATTATGAATGCTTCTCACGGGTTCTCCTTCGGCCGGACAATTTGAGTGACTTGGAAATGGCTCATCACGGCCAAGAAGAGGCCACAGACCTTCACGATGCCATGTAGCTTTGCACATGCGAACCTAAAAACTGAGTAAGCGTCCTTTCTCCGATCACCACACTCACCACGATCCACATGGGCACTCCACGCGTCTGCTGAGAATCGAGAGCGATTGTTTTCCCGGCATCGAAAGCCTTGCGAAGGTCGTGCAGTTTTGGAATGCGTTGGACAGAAGAAGACGATGATGGTGGGTTATGAGGAGGGTGGTCCCAAGTTGTAGCAAGCTCTTCCGCCGCGGGCGACGAAGCAAGAAGTTGTGACAGATGCTCGATAGTCCTCTGTCTCCTTGCAAGCAGAGTACAATCTCTTGACGAGTAGTCTATTGGTTGCGTCTCGCTTTCTAGTTGGGTTGAACGAGCATGCTGCATGAAGAGATGGGTAGCTAGAGCTGAGCAACGAGCCAATTCCAATCTTCTCAAATAGCACGCGTCCTACTCTTTGTGTGAAGAAAAACACTTTCTTTGGCACTTCACATTTAGAAGGTGCGGAGACATGGAAATACTAATCGATTTTGAATGTGTAGAAAGGCATTCTCGGATATGTAATGCCAAGAATACAAGTCAATCCCGGGTTTGTAGAACCGTGGAACGAGTACAAGATGTGCACCCCCAGTGGCTCAAAAGGACACAAAAAATGGACCGGTGGATCATGGCACACAGTGTAGCGATGACAAGCAGTAGTGAAGAGGTCTTGGTACATTCAGAGAGAAGAGAAAAGCAATGCATTCCATTTTACGTCTTGCAAACTAGACAATACAACGTCACTTTCGTGCATTGTGCACTAGGCACTCAATTCTTTGATGATTTCTCGTGCCAAACTGGCTCCACTTTGAGGGTTAGCACCAGTAATGAGGACTCTTCCATCTGCATCTTTGTCAACTACTACATTATCTTCCCAAGGGGGCGATTTCTGGAAGAAACCGCCACGCTCCTCGATGCGGGTCTCCACTAAGTAAGGGCAATGCGACACCATCTGGGCTTGTTCTTCCTCTTCATTACTGAACGAAGTAAGTTTGCGTCCTTTGAGAAGATTGGTCCCATTGCTCAACTTCACCTCCGTAAATACACAAGGAGCGTGGCAAACAGCAGAGACGATCCGCTTACTTTCAAAGAAGCTTCGAATCAGTTCTTGCGAACGAGAATTGTCCGGCAGTCCGATCAATGGCCCGTGGCCACCAGGATAGAAAATGGCGTCGAATTCCGATGCAGGAGGTTGAATTTGAGAGATAGGTATAGAGTTCTCTAGCCATTTCTGAGCTTCTGCATCTTGGAGAAACTAGAGGATGTCCATGAGGTCAGAACTGTCACACTTCCTTTCCACGCCAGTCTCACCTTTGCGCATTCCGGATCCTTGCCAAATGCATCGACACTACTCTGGTCTAGAGGCGGCTTTCCTAGGAACCCACGAGCATTTCCGTCAGCTTACCAGAGATATACTTAGCATATATTATTCACCTCCATTCTCGCTCGCAGCAACTAATTCGTACCCTGCCTCTTTGAGGACGTAGTACGGGTGTGCAGCTTCCGGCAAATACCAGCCTGTCTTCTTGTCAGTGTTCACTAGCTTGTCATTTGAAGTGAAAACAAATAGAATTTTGGGAGCCATTGCTGATGATGTTGGAGTTACAAGGTTGTTGTTGTATTCCGGTGTATTTTTCTTCTTCCATGGCTGACACATGTGGAGGGACCGGACAGCGTGTAGCGTGCGTGACATGCACGCATGTCTCAATGTGGTGGAGATCAGATTGGATCTTGGTACGTGATAATGCTTCATTGGCATTAGAAGAAGCTCAGGTGCATCATCAATGTTGATCAAATATCAGGAGATGCTACGATCCTTCTGGTATGAGTAGGACACCTCCGTCTACCTTTACGAGCACCGTCCATGACGCAGCACGAGTCCATAGGAATGTCGTCCGGCTTGATCCCTTTTGAGGACTTTGAACACGCCATACAGCATCTTCGCTTGGGAACCAAGACCCCGCCTCCTCTACCACCTTCGTGGTCTACCTACCCCCGCCCGCCAATGCAGTCTACTGCTCCTCTCTTTGAGCTCGGACAAAATACCATGCGAAATTTCGGATCTCTGTCCGTCGAAGCGGCCTCAGATGATGGCGCACAAATCCAACAATGGAGCCGAAGAAAAGGAGCTACCCTGCCTCTGGAAATCGTCAATATGATTGGTGATCACCTTTTTGCTTCATCTCACCTTCCCTGTCCGCCGTGGCTGCACGCACTCTCGTCCCGCAATCTTCACGAGCCAAGCCTAACACCATCGATGAACGCTGCCCAGAGGGCGCTCCTAGCACTCAGTGCCACTTGCAAGGCTTACCGATCTCTTTTGGCACCACTTGTGTGGCATTCGGCATATTTCCACCATCCCAGGCATTTCGGAGAGCTCCTTGCGCTGATGCGGAATTTCCGTGCACTAGATTCCCCCATTCAACGCATCATGTATCGACATCCAACAGACTCGGCCAATGGGACTGGGTATGATCTGGAGTCAATGTTTGCCTGGAATGAGGGTTTTCCTCTGCGTTTCATCAAAGAATTGTATCTTGTGATGCCACAACGATATCCTGGATTCCAACAGGAGGCTCTCGTGAATCTTCTACGCGACGGAATGAATCACAACCTTACAGACATTGTGTGGGAAGCTGAAGAGCTTCCTGCTGGCAGCACGCTCAAAGCCATGATTTGCCCCGAGTGTATTGCTGACCATGATCCCCAGGACAGGGATGGAGGATCTGCAGACTCTGCGGAGCTTGGACTCGCGTCGGAAATCAGCCGTGAAGACGTCGTCAGATGGGCACGGGAGGGCCGTGACGGCGAGGCTTTCCCTGTTGGGTCGGATGATGTCCTGGTGTCTCCAAAAAAACGAGATTCCATCAAAAGGCTAGAGGATTGTCGATCCGCTTCCCCAGGGGTACAATCCATGAGTATTAATTGCAAGTGCTTCTGGCCGGGACATGCAGCACTGCAATTCTTTCGACAGCTGCGTCACCTACGTCTCACCAACTATGACATGTTTCTCATGCCTCCGCACCTTACCGCTCTACTGCACAATTTAGAAAGACCGCTGGAATCACTTTCAATGTCGACGTCGAAGACATCGCTGTTCCACTCCATCCCGCTTATCAATTCTGGTTGTTTCGACAATCTCCGCGTTTTGGATTTGTATCCAGTCACGCCCGAATTCCCTTTGCCACAGGCGATTCGTCGCAGTCGTCATACACTCAAGATACTGCGGCTTACTTTGGACATTTCCGCCAACTTCTCCAACTACGAGAATTTCTGGAAGATCCTTACTGGGGATGGAGAGCCAATGCAGGCGTTAGAAATTCTGTTTGTGGACCCTTTGCCCCAGCAAAACACAGCACCATCTTTTGTGGACTTTATAGATCACGGAAGCCCGAATCTGCAATATGTCAATGGCAAGCATAAAGATTCTTTTGCTCCCGGCATGCACGCTATAGATCCAGATGCCATCACTTCTTCCTTACTGTACTGAATAGACGCGTCTTGTATCTCTCAATGTCAGGCTATTATTGCCTTCACTTACATCAGTGATTATATCAACGTGAGATCGACGTCGTCTCTATGTGTTTAGTTGAGCACGATCCCTGTGCATCTAATATCACTGGCTCTTCTGTGCTAGGTAAGACTAGATCATATTAAGGAAAAAGGAATCTATGTACATTGTTGAGTGCTTAATCTTTCACCTTATGTGATAGGTTCTTATTGACGCCGCGTGCTGCATGTCATGTTGTTGAGTCAAATTATCTGACTCTGAACCAACACGGAGATTGTCATTCTCAATTGTTGGATATAATAGTCGCTTCTTGAAGCACCTCATACACCCTATGCAAGATAAGGGGCAGTCATATAACAATATTGCATAAAATTGTGGTTCGGTTTTTCTTGTTTTTCTTTTCTCAACTCCTATTATCAAACAGTCCTGTTCCGAGTTTTGCCATTCGGTAGCACTTGAAAAAGGCACATGTACGAAGTACTCGTTGAGAATAGAATAGGGATAGTTCCCTTTCCCAAACTGCTACTTGCACTGTCTTCAGCAGTGCACTTCACAACAAATAAGAACCAGTTGAACACAATGATCCAATGCACGTGGTGTGACTATCTTGTCGGAGGGTCCGCGGGATTAGACGTGAACGACAATATATTCACTAGAGCTACGAAAATACTACTGAACTAAGAAACTTAATAGGTACTAAGTCGTTGCTATCCCTCCTGGGGTGTAGCTGATGAGGGTTTATATACGATATACAAAGGGGTAAAGTTTCGGAGGTTCTGCTGAAACATCTCGGGCAGGACGACGATGTGCTGCACAAGAAAAGTGTAGGTGAAACAAGCTAAACGTATGGTAGAGAGATGGCCGACTCAGGCTGGACGCTTGAGTGGGGCTCATAGTCAGTATCTCATGGCTGTCTCATAATTGCATCTTCCGAGAGTTGGCCGTGAGCTACGTGCTTTCCCGTGAGAGTCGGGTCACGGTGGTGGCCAGAGCGCGCGCACGTGTTGCACTCTGAAAATCTTCTCTTGGTGCTCCGTTGATCACAATTGCATTATTCTTCAAGAGTATCTACATTGAGGTCACTTATATAGTTTTAGAAGTGGCTACAATCATATGTATGATAGACTCGGCTCTACATAGGAAACTCTCGGCTATGCATAAGGAGCGCGGTTTCTATTTTCAACTATACGCATGACTATGTGTGGGATCCTAATGGCCTTGAGTATTCGTGGGACGTGCGATTGCCTTTTTCAACTGAACCTATCACATAAGATAAAAGATTTATATGCACTCAACAATGTACATAGATTCCTTTTCTTCAATATGATCTAGTTTCACTTAGCACAAAAGAGCCAGATACCTCAGGTGCACAGAGATCGTGTTCGATTCTGTATGGAGAGGCCTACCAGAGATAGAAGAGAGACCAGCCCTCAGCTTCCTTGGTCAGTGGCTAAGACAGGGTCCATTGACAATACATGTCCCTTTCCTTCTGATCCTGACAAGTATCACAATAACGTTAGTAAGAGTACCTCTAGAACATGAGCAACGTACCTCGATTAGTCTTTTGTGAAGGTTCAGACGGGGGGAGAAGATGAGTGGCCACAATTGGTAGAGCATGATACACATATCCGGAATGAATAGGCCTTGGTGATAGTATGTATGAACTTCAAACGCATCGGTTACGTGTGCGCCCTCATTGCGGGAAAACCTATATTGTCCCAAGTAAGCTGTCAAATTGTTGAACGAGCTGACCAGACTTTCATCTAACAAAGCTAGCTCTGATTCCGCTTTGAGTGTTCTATCATAAGGTGGAGCCTGTCCTGCAATTGTTTCTGCCTTGTCGCGATTCGGGTTCTTCAGAAACGTAAACTGTTGTCCAAGCTCGCGTCGTTGATCAAGAACCTCATAATCGAAGTCGAACTCCCAGCCTGATTTGTGCTCTTTCAGGTATGCTACTCGAGCTTCGGGCCAGGTCTGAAGTTGGCGATTGCTACCAGGGTAATTCACCATGTCGACAAATGCATATATCAACAACGCCTGCACTTCTCTGACCCGAGCACTGGCAATGCAATAAAGCGAATTGTGGTGATCGATTGTTAATGTCCGAAGCTTTTCGTCTGACTCCAAAAGCTTTTTGTCTGTCTCCAAAAGCTTTTTGTCTGTCTCCGAACGCTCTTTTTCGAATCTCTTGTGCATGTCTTTGCGATCCTCGTGCCTGTCTTGGCAAATCTTTTCGAGAAAAGTTTGGGCGGGCTTCTTGAGTGTCTTGGGCAGGTTTTGGAGTATGTCTTGGAAAGACGCTTGGGAGGAGGAATCGTCGTTTTCTTGTGACATTTCAGAGGCTGCTTCGTTGCTTTGAGCCTCGGAACATGCGGCCGTTGATGGATCATGTGGGTCACCTTGATCAGTTTTGAGACGTTTGCTGCAATGTGAGTCCGCTGGTGACGACGAAGAGAGTTCTAATGCGCCCCTTGTACAAGGTGTGCTAGGAGGCAACTCCGTTGATGACGGCAAAGAGCCTTGAGCTTCGCTGCTGGTTTTGGACATGATTGAGCTGGAGGAGAGAGGAAGGCTAATCGTGGATTACAAGTGAGGAGGACGAGTGCAATTATAAGATGGCGTCAAGCGTACTGTCTGACCGCAACATAGAGCTCCATCATGTCGAGACTTGTGCCTAAAGTAGAAAGTTGAAAGTAACGAGTATTCACATGTTCATTCTAGATGATTCGCAAGAGGACAAGGGTATTTGGTGATGTTCTACGAGGTCTAACTCGTCAATCAATTTATACAGTTGAATATGACATTCGTACTCCCCGGTTTACAAGTCAAGAAGTATCCGTACACTTCTGACACCGCGTACTGAGCACATTTCTGAGGATCACTACAAGCTCTCGTAGGTCTACGTAGCCGTAGTGACAGCACACCCCGCTAACAGGTCCCGTACGGCTGGCTTTCATGGCAACTTAAACGCAATAGAGCAAACCAAAATGAGCAAATATGCCTGTCTAGGCAGTGCCTTTGTACCCGTGGTGTTCATCCCAGGAGGATTGATGGGTCCACGTACTTCGCAGAGGTCTCAGATCTTCCAACGGGCCGTGGGGGACACCGCCAGCCTATTCGCTTCGAGGCAAATGAGCATCATTCTCCTCAAGACGCTGGTCCATGTGTGGGCATCGCCCCCTCCCATATCTCTCTCATAGTAACTAGGGTCCCGAACGACTGTAACGTGCTTTGCAATACATAGACGGCGCCTGCCGAGGTGACAATCGACGCAGGGTTCGCTTACAAGCGAACCCTACGCCTCCCTCCCCGGGAGCGAGGTCTTCGTTCTATCTATATTGTCTGTGTCGTGACTACATGGAGACGGGACGTGAGCTGATCGGCACGTGCGTCGCGCGCGTTCTTTCCGTTTAGCGCCGTATCTTGGAAACCGCTGTGCGTGTTCCGATCGCCATAGTATTCTCCCTCCCTCGACACATTCGAACATGGCTGCGCCTCAATCGTCCAACAAGCTGCCGGCATCACCCCCCAAGGTATCAAGTGAGGACATCATCAGCCAGAAGGTATGTCAGAGTCCATTTCTGTTGCAAATCTCTAACGTGTTGTCTAGACCGACCTGTGCATTAGCAATGGTGTTGTGAAAACGGGTCTTGGGTTCAGTACAGGCGTCGTACTGAGTGTGCTACTCTTCCGAAGTAAGCTATCTCCACATTACCAAACGTTTTACTCATTGTTTTGCAGGACGAGGCTGGCCAGTTTGGCTGGGTACGGGTTTCGGTCTTGGAAGTGCATGGACCGACTGTGAGCGATCGTTCAACCCTGTGGCTATCCCGGGTGTACGGATAGTATCGTCTACCGACGCCAATGGACAGCCAAGTGTGCTGCAGCGCCTCGGGGCTAAGACTGCCGATGCGTTCGATTCGACAAAGGAGAAAGCCGCTGCCGTGTCTGACAAAGGCAAAGAAAAGGCAAAAGAAGTCGAAGAAAAGGTACGCAAAGTATAGATCGTGGGGACGGCTTACCACTCTATGCGCTCTGACTGCACACATTGCATCGCATCACATACATGTACGTTCAAAACTCGTTGCACATGGCAATACATAGCTTCACATAAGACAGACGCACAGAGTGGTAGGGGTCTCCAATAGATGGAAGAGTGCCTGACGTGCCATGTTGTTACACACAGCTTCCCCTTTCTCCTCCACCGAAGATGTACTGGCCATCAAGCCTGCAAGTCCTTCGTACCCTTCACCTTGAAGGGGAAATCACCCCGAGCACACAAGACTGTACAGCGTGCCGTCTGACTGGCTTTGTCACACTCACAGGGCTTGCAGGATACTCTTTCCTAGAAGCACACCGATCGGGCTATTTTTCTCGGCAGGCGAGATTGTCTTCTTCTGTGCGGGTGCGTGGCATCAGCCTGGTATTGTTTGGCATAGCGAGCGGAGCGGCGGGCGTGTATCGCCTGGTACTGTAATTTAGTCGTGCAAACTCGAGTGTTTAGCCTGTTGTAATGTAGTTATACAAGATGGTGTATCGCATGGTATTGTGATGTGGTTATGCAAGATGGTGTATCGCATGGTATTGTGATGTGGTTATACAAGAGTAGGTGTATTGCCTGGTATTGTAGCACGGTTATGCAAGGCTGTGAAGTATTGCAGATAGGGATGGAGAACAAGGAGAACAACGTGAGCAACATGAACAATGTGCAAGAGAAGGCAGACTTATGCACATAGCTCGGACATTCATGCCATGCCGATATACGGATTGAGGACGCATCACGATTACGAGATGCTCCACAGACAGATGCGTCCCTCTTTTCCACCCGTGACGAGAAGGGAGTCTGCAGTGGTCGGACCATCCTGGTCACATTCGCTGTCGCTGTCGCTGTCTGGACAGGCATCGAGATGTACAATGCGTGTCTCTGGAAAAGACAACGCTTGCACGGTATCTTTGTGGTATCGCAACGATGTCAAGGGCGTGAGCTGTGCATCAAAAAGACGGACACTGAGAACAAGACTTGGTGTCAATGGCGCTTGGTCGTTTGCGAATGTCAAATACGTACGTGCCATCCCAGCCTCCTACGGCGATGCGCTGTCCATCAGAGCGGATCGATACAGAGGCATGCCCCATGCTTTTTGCTGTGGTTGCGGTGACTTTGACAGGAAGCAAATCGTATCTGACTAACAAATCATCCGCGGCTACTGAGACAACAAAAGTATTATCTGGTGAAAGACATATAGACATGACTGCATGATTGTCAGAGGATCCCCACGTCTGGACACAAAACGTACTGGATTCGGAATGACGCCGTCCACTCCATAACAACTCGGTCTCGTTTCCATGGATCCTCCACAACTTCACATATCCATCCTCGTAGCCAGAGGCCACCATGAGACACTTCTCATCCGATGAGCGGAACAGTTCCATACTCATGACCATGGCTGCGAGAGTACATGTCAAAAATGTATCAGGAGCGAGCGTCCTGCTTGCATGCTACATACCTGCCCGGTCGCCTGGTTTTATGCTGGATTGAATGTCGGGTTTGCCGACTGCCTTTTGTACACGCTTCCCACTCGGGACGTCCATGATGTCAATGAAACCTGAATCAAGCGTATGGGGGACCGCAACGAGAGTGCCACCCTTCTCTTCTGCGTCGTTCCTGCGAGGGAGAGCAGAAAAGGAGCAGTAATTCAAAGCATTTATGTCTAGAGCCATTAGGAGCGCTGGAATAGGAAGATGCTCTTGTATTCTGGAAGGAAGTGCATGATTGGCGGCATGTTCAGGTGAGAAAGCATGAAACTTCATCTTGTTGTCGCGGCCTTGGCTGCATGAGTAGTTAGAAGAGGCACAAGGATGGGATGTTCAAGTGCTTACCTGACTATGGCGGCATGCTTGCTGTCCCATGAAATGATGTCGATACCCAAGACGCTTCCATCGTGCGCCTTCCAGAAGAGGTGTGGACGGACGTCTCGTAGTGAAGTGATGGAAACTCTTCCTGACTCATCTCCCGCAAGGATATACTGGTGTTCGATGAAGGGCGAAAAGCCAGAATTGTGTGTGGCTTGGATGGAAATGAGCCGGACTGCGTGGATGGGGATGGGTGCATGGTGTCTGAGGATCCATATTGGAGCTTCTGAGTCGAGACGACGACTGGCGCCGCCCGCGAAGCTCATCAGTTGCTCATTCGAACTTTCTTCGTAGGACAAGAACAAGCCCGTACGGTGATCTGAGCGCGTGTTCCATGGGGACAGGGCCGCACGGATCTAGCGGGTGAAAGAAGCTATTGGCAGGCATGCCACACACCCTCATCACCATGGCAGCCAATCTTGCAGCCAAGAGACAATTGCTCTCGGATCTGGTCAAGAAATCGACAGCAGCCGAGCTCAGAGCTGTTATGCCTCTTTCGAGAGCTGCGCCTGCCAGGCCCAGTTCTCGCCACATCTCTACCACCATCCCCTCCTATGAAGCTGCGAAGACAGGGCTGCACGCCTTCCATGTTCGCAACGAAGGAAAGATGGTCAACTTTGGCGGGTACGATATGCCCCTCAGCTACGGAAATGTCGGTCAAGGTATGTAAATGATGGCACCACCCATTTTCTCATTTGATCTCACCACGCTTTACAGTCGCTAGTCACCATCACGTCCGCAAGGAGTGCGGTCTATTCGATGTTGGGCACATGGTGCAGCATCGATTCACAGGTCCTGGATCGTGTGCATTTCTCGAAAGCCTCGTGCCTACCTCCCTGTCGACCTTGGAACCGTGGTCGTCGTCCCTATCTGTGCTCCTAAATGAGAACGGCGGAATCATCGACGACTTGATCATTTCCAAGCAAGAGGACAACAACTCCTGGTACGTGGTCACAAACGCGGGATGTCGCGAGGGAGACCTCAAACACTTCTCGGAAAAGCTCAAGGCATGGCATGGTGACGCAGTCAACCATGAGTTGTTGGACAACTGGGGTTTGGTTGCTTTACAAGGACCGAAATCTGCCGCTGTCCTTGCCAAACATACCAATGCAGATTTGGCATCTCTGACATTTGGAAAGAGTGTCAAAGCCAACATTGCCGGTGCGGAATGCCATATAGCCCGAGGAGGCTACACTGGAGAAGACGGTTTCGAGGTGAGTGTGTGCGAGAAGCACTTTCCATGACTTACCGTTTGTAGATTTCTATTCCTCCACAAGCTACCGAGGCAATCACACAAGCGCTTCTGGATACAGCACCGACGCAGTTGGCTGGCTTGGCTGCTCGAGATAGCTTACGGTTGGAAGCAGGGATGTGTTTGTACGGCGATGACCTGAACCAGAGCATCTCGCCTGTAGAAGCAGCTCTCAGTTGGACAGTCTCCAAGAATCGTCGCGAAAATGCACAATATCCTGGCGCACAACGGATTTTGCAGGAGCTCAAGGATGGCCCCAAGCAACGTCGCGTGGGGCTCATTGTCGACCAGGCACCTGCACGGAGTAAGTCATGAGCATCTCTTCGGGCGTAGAAACTGATTTGCTTCGACAGAGGGAGCACAGATCCTTTCGCTGGACGGCACACAAGTGTTAGGCACAATCACCAGTGGGATTCCTTCTCCCACCCTCGGCAAACATATCGCCATGGGATACATCCAAAATGGCCATCACAAGAAGGGCAATGAGGTCCTAGTCAATGTGCGAAACAAAAATCGACCTGCCAAAATCTCTGGAATGCCTTTTGTCCCCAATAAATTCTATCGTGGCGCGTAGAGAGATATGTAATGGTAATTCATAAGAGGATGGGAATCTACTTTACAATCCTAATTACCGGCCACCGCGCATAGGTGGCGCACCTGCAGGAGGCACCCCCTGAGGGGGCACATTGCTCTTCTGCAGATTTTGTAACTTTTCTGCCGTGCGCTGTGCTTCGTGGACAATCTGTGGGAGAATGGTGAGCGAACGACAAGGAAGAGCCTTGTACATCTACTTACGACGGCTTGGTCAATCCAATTTGCATGGAAAGTCTCGCTCCGGCGAAGCTCCTCTTTGGAGAAGTTGAGATGATCTCCGGTCGTGTAGCTGTCGCCCAGGATCGCATGAAGGTCCCGGGCTTGTGATGCCATCCATGTTTGAATGTGTCCGTGAGGATCCTTGGCAAAGTTGGCTAGGAAATCTCGAGTGGACGCGCGGTTCTCAAGCGATTGCGTTGCCTGCGCAATGCGATCATCCAGCTCGGACACTTCGCGACCCCGAATGTCGAAGCCTTGCAGAACATCGTCTTGCACACTGCGCAGTCCGCTGTCTTCCAAATCCACCTCGACATCGAACGCTGTTGGATGGCGGTACTCTTCTTTGTCTGTTCGCACCCAGTATTCTAGCACAACAGGTCCAGCTGGATGCAAGTGCCTGTTCACGACTTCGGGGATGTGGTGGAAGGCTATACGAGCCGTGCGGAAGATGTGCGACAGCGGTTCGTCGCACAACACAATCCGACGATCTTCTTCCGAGAGGAGTTTCCGCTCCTTTATGTACGCCCATATCGCCGAGATGACAGACTGCCTTGTTTCCTCTCGAATGTTCAACAGGGACGCAAGTTCCGGGCTCAGCGCGTACTTTTCTGGTGTGTGGTTCAGATAAATGACAATTCGCGCTTTCACAGGGATTGTGCCGGTCCGCTTCACCTCGAAACCGTCCAGTGCTGGTTCAGCAGCAGGGATCGTAGGCGCATCAAGTGCATTGCCTGATCCTGGGATGGAATTCTCTCCTCCCACAGGCATACTGGCACTCGGCGGCGCCACATACGGTGTCGGTCGATGCCACTCGACGATATTTTCGCCCGCAGGATACAGTGAAGGATCGCGCACCAGCTCCACGACAATTGACTTGATCAGGTTGCTGAATTTTGTGGCTCCTGTTCGGGCTTGTGCAGCCTGAAGGGCTTGTGCAGTGTGTGCTCTTGATTTAAAACTTGGCTCCAGAAGACGTCCCTCGATTCTCAACGTCCATGACGCCGTTTCGTTCGCATCCGCCGTCTCCTTTGCATCCTTGTCTTGCTCCACCTCTTCCGTTTCGTCGTCGTTCTCATCCCCATCCGCATCGGTGCCTTTCCCTCTGCTTGTGCCTGCATTCCTTTTCATCTCCTCTCGTTTTGCTTCCAGCTGAAAAGGCTGATTGGAGCATGTATTACTTAGAAAGATTCGCAGTGTCCGCTTGATCTTCGTATTGCGGCCAAGTCCGTCTTGGATTTCTGCTCGTTTCCGTGCTACGGTCCAATCTAAGGCTCTCTCCATCCGGACCAGGTCTGCATACAGGGCGCTCTCTGGCATACTGCGCGTGATACTAGGGGGTAGAGCACGGCTTGTAGGGCGTCCACGCTTGGCGCCTTTGATTCCGCTTCCCACCAAGGCGTCAGCTTGGGCCCGTTTACGCATGCTTTGGATGGCAGCTGCGGCCTGCTGTTGCTGTTGCTGTGCTGCCATCATGTGGGCAGCGGGTAAGTTCGCTGGAAAATGGTTTTGCTGCTGTGCTGGATGGCTGGGTCCTGGCATGTTGGCCGGCGGCCTGTTGCGAGGGATACCGGACGCCATTCTGTATGATCGCGTGGAAGGATGGATGCAAGCTACGCGTTTTCGATGGCTTCTGCGATTCCACGTGCTCGTAGTCGGTGCCAGCAAAATGCTCCTCACGCGTACAGTGCCTGGCGCGTAGTGTTTGTAACACATAAACACTAGAACAATGCAAGAGAACGCGCGCAAACTGTGATACAGGAGGACGGTGTTGCGCTCTTTTCTTTTCTCCTACACCATCGCTCTACGTTACTTCTGAGCGCCTACACCCTTCTACACCCACCCATCCTCTCCACCTTTCTCTACAGGTTTATCTGAAGCAATATGCGTGAAGTTCTCTCGCTCCACGTCGGTCAAGCCGGTATCCAAATTGGTAACGCTTGTTGGGAACTTTACCTCAACGAACACGGTCTCACGCCTGATGGACGCATCGTCGAAGGCAGTCCCTCGGGCAGCGACGACGGATTCTCCACCTTCTTCTCGGAGACGGGCTCAGGAAAGGTATGGTATTTTCTCTTTATGCTGACATTCTCTAACAAACATCTTACACTTCCAGTACGTCCCTCGTTCCATCTACGTCGACTTGGAACCCAATGTGGTCGATGAAGTCCGAACAGGCACCTACCGTAGCCTTTTCCACCCCGAGACTCTCGTGACGGGAAAGGAAGATGCTGCCAACAATTACGCGCGTGGTCACTACACCGTCGGCAAGGAGCTCATTGATCAGACACTCGACCGTGTTCGCAAGTTGGCCGATGCCTGCTCGGGACTCCAAGGCTTCTTCGTCTTCCACTCGTTCGGTGGTGGTACTGGATCTGGTTTCGGTTCTTTGCTCTTGGAGCGTCTTGCTCAAGATTACGGAAAGAAGGCCAAGCTGGAGTTCTCCGTGTACCCCGCTCCGATGATGAGTTCTTCCGTGGTTGAGCCATACAACTCCGTTCTCACCACCCACACCACCTTGGAGAACTCTGACTGTAGCTTCATGGTCGACAACGAAGCCATCTACGACATCTGCAAGCGCAATTTGGGCATCCAATCCCCCGGATACACCAACTTGAATCGCTTGATCGCACAAGTGGTCTCTTCCATCACCGCCTCCTTGCGTTTCGACGGGTCCCTGAACGTCGACTTGAACGAATTCCAGACCAATCTGGTACCTTTCCCTCGCATCCACTTCCCGCTCGCCACCTACGCACCAGTCATCAGTGCCGAAAAGGCCTTCCACGAGCAGAACAGTGTGGCCGAGATGACTTTCAGCTCCTTCGAAAAGGGCAACCAGATGGTCAAGTGCGACCCCCGCGATGGAAAGTTCATGGCGTGTTGTCTCTTGTACCGTGGTGATGTTGTTCCCAAAGACGTCAGCTCGGCAGTTGCTGCGATCAAGACCAAGCGCACCATTCAGTTCGTTGATTGGTGCCCGACCGGTTTCAAGATTGGTATTTGCAACGAGCCACCCGCCTTGGTTCCTGGCGGTGACCTTGCCAAGGTCAGCCGCAGCTTGTGCATGCTTGCCAACACCACCGCCATCGCTGCTGCGTGGTCTCGTCTTGACCGCAAATTCGACTTGCTCTACTCCAAGCGTGCCTTTGTCCACTGGTATGTTGGTGAAGGTATGGAAGAGGGTGAGTTTGGAGAAGCCCGTGAAGATTTGGCTGCACTCGAGAAGGACTACGAAGAGGTCGGCCTGGATACTGCTGGTGAAGGTGATGAGATCTTGGAAGACGAGTACTAAGCACTTGTCTGCGAAGAGAGTATTTTGATACGATTGTGAATGAATGATCTTACTTTTTCGGACAAATGTCAGAATGTGTGCACAATCAATTGAGAGCAATTTTCTACGCGATAGTACAGAGCAAAAAAACTTCTTTCCGGGCATGCCGTTGGCATCTATAAGATGCTCAACAGACATGATTATTTCCATTTCACTCATGGTCCATCGACGATACATCAGGAATCGCTTTCCCTGCTGCCTGTGCCTTTGCGAGAACAGCTTCGGCTTGCTTCAAGAGAGGTGCATCCACCATGATCAGACTATTGCCTTCGGTAAAACCCACGGCACCAGCGTCGTTCTTTTGTACCGCCTGGTCATAAGTGAACTTAATTTTGGCGGCACGGTCGATATCGCTGTCGGAGGGTGAAAATGTGCTCTGTATTGTGGAGACCTGATTGGGATGTATAGCTTGCTTCCCGTCGAAGCCTAGATGGCGTGCCTCCATTGCTTCCTCTTTCAAATAGTCCATGTCTTTGTAATCGATACAAACCATGTCGATTGCCTGTAAATTGTACGCTTTTGCTATAGTAGCCATGTGAGCGCGAGGAAATAGGAGCTCCTTCCTGCTTCGTGTTCGAACAATCCCCGTTGCTGCACAGTAGTCCTCGCTTGCAAACAACAAGGCACCTATGTGTACATGCTCTGGCGAAAGCCCCACTTTCTTGCGCTCCTCGTCAAATTGTTCTATGATAGACGACATTCGAAGGAGAGACTGGGCACTTTCAATCGATAGCACGAGCGATAACGGCCCATGCTCGGGCGTCTGCCTGTGGTACTTTGCTTTTTCCAGAAGAAAGGTCAAATCCCCTATTGATTCGACTTTCGGCATGACGATTGTCTGTGCATCGAGTGAGACCGAGTTCTCGTGTGCAGAATACAATACCTACTTGGAGGGGACGGCTAGGGAGAATGACATCTAGATCGTCACTGGCAAGCGTCTTGGATCCCGAGGGTGGGTTGATTCGCACAGCTAATTCGGAGCCAGGGCGTGGGGCTGCCTACGGGTAGAAAGTGAGCGAAGACGAGGCAGACAGCAAGCACGTACATCTAATCCTTGAAAAACGGCAGCGCGAGCGGCACCTTTTCTGTGTTGTGCAACACTTCGAGCACACATTTCAGTAAAAAATCTCATACTGTGCTTGACCTACCTGTCTTCCAGGTCAAGAATTATGCAGTCGGCGTCGCTTTGTTGGCTCTGCAAAGCATTAGCATCAATCAACATGCCATACTATCGTAACGGACCTTTTTGATCATTTTATCAGAACTTCCAGGGACGTAAAGCATGCTCCTGCGGGGAAAGGTGAGAGAAGCGGCCGCGTTTCTCTTAACTGAGTCTTCCCCTGGCGTGAATGGGGAAGAGTTGGATGGTGATGCGGTTCTCGATGTGGATTGTTCGTGGACTTGTTCTGCTGGGGCAGAACGATGGAACCCACGGGCATAATGTACAGGGTGGCTAGCCGAGAATAATCGGTTTTCCTGGAAGATTTTTGGCCATGACTTTCGGCACGAAAACCCCCTTCGTGCCAAGGACGACGTCGACATACTGCGTGATTATGATGAGTGCGAGTCGGAGATCGGACGCACAATGTGGAGTTGTGATCGCGTACTTAATGCCGATGTTTGAGCACTGTTTGACGAGTTAGACCTCGTAGAACATCGCCACATGACATCGCCACACACCCTTGTTCTCTCGTGAATCATCCGAAACGAACCTGTGAAATACTCGTTACTGTCGACTTTCTGCTTTCGGCACAAGTCTCGACATGATGGAGCTCTATGTTGCGGTCAGACAGTACGCTTGACGCCATCTTATATTTGCACTCGTCCACCTCACTTGTAATCCACAATTATAAGGCGACGTCATATAAACGGAACAGGCAGGAAACACTCCAATACAGATTGCCCACACTTTTATCTTACAACACTTGGTCGTTACAAATTGTCCGAGTACCCGAGTTCGCAGAACAGTTGAATTACTTCTAATTTTTAATTGAATTCGTGACCATCTGACGTGTCCTTCGACGTAGCATAGCGATATGTTCTTTCAGTGTAAAACAGATGATTCTTTCAAAAAACCTAGTACCCATTCCATTCATTTTCTCTTTCGAGGCCTCCCTCTCTCCTCCAGCTCAATCATGTCGGAAATTAGCGAAGCTCAAGGCTCTTCGCCGTCATCAACGGAGTTGCCTCCTAGCACACCTTGTACAAGGGGCGCATTTGAACTCTCTTCGCCGTCACCACCGGACTCACATCGCAGCAAACGTCTCAAAATTGATCAAGGTGACCCACATGATCCATCAACGGCCGTATTTTCCGAGGCTCAAAGCAACGAAGCAACCTCTGAAATGTCACAAGAAAACGACGATTCTTCCTCCCAAGCGTCTTTCCAAGACATACTCCAAAGCTTGCCCAAGACACTCAAGAAGCCCTTCCAGACCCTTTTCGAAAAGATTAGCCAAGACAGGCACAAGGATCGCAAAGACATGCACAAGAGAATCAAAACAGTGCGTTCGGAGACAGACAAAAAGTTATCGGAGACAAAAGTAGACATGCACAAGAGAATCAAAACAGTGCGTTC